>CAJVRN010000015.1:0-545000 GCA_911728415.1 Lagocephalus sceleratus | reverse complement strand
CCCAATCATCCATCTCCATGCCGAGCGCCTGGACGGCTGTTCTTTTCAGTTCTGCATCCTTTGTTCTCCACACACACACCTTCTGTCGTAACCTCAGAGGTCCTCTTCAGAAATGCTTCAAGCCTGTCGAGATGTTCTGGATCGATGGCGGTCCTGACTTGCTCTTCATTCCAGTGTGGCGAATCAATGATCACTGATCTGGTGATCAATAATCACCAATAACCCCTAAGACCGGCATGTTTAAATGCTCATGAGTGATTTTAACGAGCAGTGGTGTGAAAGGAAAGGCCCTCGGGGAAGTGTGCACACTAATCACCAGTTTTGTGGTGATCACATGTTGTGTGATTTTGTGGTGTGGTGTATCTTTTGCTGAGGTCACACGAAACATGAAACACGACCGCTGTGACGGACCAGGCTGAGGGTGTCTCTGCAGGGGTGGAGACCGCCGGGCAGACCAACTCGCAGCATCCCGTCGGGTTACTGGCGGGCGTCGTCGTGGCAACGGCGGTCCTGGCCGGGGCTCTCGTCACGTGGGTCTACATATACAACCACCCGACCTCCACGATCAGCCTGTTCTTCATAGAGGTTTGTCCCCGGGCGCGCCCTTATCCGATCATTCCCAAACGCGGGATTCCCATTCACTGTCTTCCGCCGGGTTCCGTGTCGTTTCTGCAGCGGCGGCCGAACCGATGGCCGGTCCTGAAGTTCCGTCGCGGCGGCCCCTGTTCGTCCTACACGGACGTGGAGTCCCCCGGGCAGGACACGGACACGATGGCGGTCATCGACCCCAAGCAGTCGTTCGTCCTGTCCGGCCGCAGGGAGAGCGAGCAGAAGGAAGGGTTCATCGTTCCCGACCAGAGGGAGCGCTTCCTGGTCGCCGAGGCCACCTGAGGAAGGCTCCGCCTCCCGCATGCTGCTTCACAACGCCATCCTCCAACACTGGCCTGTTTGGACTTTGGGTGCTCTTAGGGAGTCAATACCTCAGAACCTTTGCAGCAGCTCGATCTCAGGACGAACGAATGTTGTGGGTTTGACCTTTTTACAGTTCTGACGAGGTCGCGGGTTTACGACGTCCTCGGACCCGCGCCGGGTCCCCGCTGGTACTTGTTGTTTTTGCACCCTCGGGGGGGAGGAATGTCATATTAGGGTGTCGTTTCCTCATCGAAAGCACACAAACTAAATTCCTCACATTACGTCAGCTGCTCTGCGGGGTAAACAGGGCCGAGTTTAACACAGTCTGTACAGGGATTCTGGAGGAATATCGTGACTATGTGCTACAATGTACCAGATATATGGGCCGTTGTGTGTCAGAAAAATACAGATTTTTATTTATTCTATGATACAATTGCGCAACATGCTACAAATGTGTAATCTAATGGAGGACACCCAATTCTCAGTCACTGTTGACAGTCAAAAATCAAGTGTCTAAAGGAATTGGGGCCGTATACTGTGATCATTTTAACAAAAAGAAGTGTTGGACAATCACGTTTCTTTCTTATATGTAAAGATTTCGAGATTTAGATTTCCACATTCAAATAAAAGTCAGTAAAACACGTCAGAGAAGCAAACACTGATTTACCAAATGATTTCAGGCTTTAAAATAATAGAAGGCTGACAAATTTGAATGAAGACCAGGCTGTAGGAGGCAGCTGGGGGTGGTGGACGGTCAAGGCACTGATGTGTTGGAACAGGGTACGCGATGATTCAGGATCCCTTAGGCTCTGAAAACCAAACATAAATATTTATATATATATATATATACACAGTTAAACATTCGTTTACGTGACTGCACATTTACCAACAGTAATGAAATTATGCTGGAAAATTAGTACAAGTTATGATGAATCACATTTTAACTTCACTGATTAAAACACGAAATAAAACTGTGGTTTAGGTTACTACTTAAGTGTCACACTGATGGACAAAGTCTACCAGGCTTGTGTTCAAGCACCACAACCCAACGCACCTTTAGTGATCACTGAGCACCAACGGAATACGATTAATTGAAATTTCTCCGTTTATTAGTTGTATTTCTACTCTGTTAACGTGTTTCCGACCTCTTGCAGGCGGTGCAGGCAGTCGTCTCCTCTGCTGCCGTGATGAGTTCAGGGTCACAGGCTGCAAGAAGAGGTTTTAGAATGAGTTCTACTGTACAACGTTGTCGTTGTGAGAAGCTAAAGGGCACAGCACCGGAGCTGGAGCCGTCCTGGTCTTAGTGAGCTGCGTGTCCACGTTCAGGCCCGCGTTCTTCAGCGCAGCGATCCTGGCCGAGATGTTGGACACCTGCGGCGCGGGAAGCGACGAGCAAAGCATTCCATCACCGGGGCTTAAGACGGGGGGGGGAACAGACGCGCAGCGGCGCGGACTCGCCTGGAGATCGGACTGGCGGACTTTGGCGGCCGCCGACGCCACCTGCTCCTCCAGGAAGGACAGCTCCGCGTCGGGCGTGCTGCTGCTCACCGCCCTGGCGCACTCCTCCAGGTCGCTCAGCTCCGCCTCCAGACCGTACACGCTCCCGGCCGCCACGTACACCTGAAACCACAAAGCTCCAAGGTCAGAGTCGCGTTTGAATGCACCGTTTACTCTCCTTCTCCATCTGGAGCCCCTAAACCAGCTAACATCTGGTACAATGTGTGGCTTCAACAGTCTAAAGGAGCGTGTGACCAGCAGCTTCCAGAGGAAACATCACTCCCGAACTCTGCCGTGTTCAGGGCGGAACAAAACCCGGCCTTACGTTCTCCTCCAGTGTGGAGAACTGCTGATCCAGTTTTTTGGGGTCAGCGTTGGAGGGCAGCGAGGCGCCGGGCGGTCCGGGGTCCCCCCCCTCCGCTCCCCGCAGCAGGTCCTCGGTGGCGTTCAGCACCTTCAGGACCTCGGTGGTGATGCTGCGCAGAGACACGGCAGAGTACCTCTGGAGCGCGCACGCACGCACACGCGCACGCGCACGCACACACACACACACACACACACACACACACACAGACAAAGGTCAGCTTTAACCTCTTCGTCTAGGAACAAAATCGCTGAGGAACAGAGAGCGAGCGTCTGAAACCGCCCGGGTTCTCACCTGCTCCAGAAGGGTTGAGAGAAACTGTAAAGACGAGTAAAGCTCCACGTCACTAACCTACAGCAGCCAGGGAGAAGAACGCGGAGAGGAGAGACGGGGGACAGACGGGAAGGAAGCATCACAGAGAGCGTTAGTGAGGCCAGCTGGGTTAGAAGAAACTAGTGGGGACAGACCAGAGAGCCCCTCCAGTCCCCTCATCCACTATCTAAGAAGGAGGTGTGAGTCACTACAGTTGTCGTATAGTTTCAGTACTTCACAGCCTGAGATGCTACAGTCAGACCTGCGATGCGTTTAGAGAAATCTGTTTTTTTCCCTTACCATCTGAACCTCCAGCGGCGTGAGTGGACCCTTCGGGACAAATGTTGGACCGTCCTCCGCCACAGCTGGGTTTTCTCCTCCGGTTCCCTCGTCTCTCTCCCCCGCCCCCCCCGTCTCTTTGAGCCCTCCCTCCGTCCCGTCCCCATCGTCCCCTCTGGCCGTCACGACTGCGGCGTCCTCTCGCCCCGAACGCCCCGCGACCTCCTCCTCGCTCTCGTTCCCCCCGACCGTCTCCGTGGCCTCTGACCTCTCTGCTCCCGACCCCTCGGACGTTCCTCGCCCCCCCTCCACCTCTTCCTCCTCTGCTCTGCCATCTTCCGGAGCCTCGTCCTCCTTCCGTCCTCCCTGCATGTCTTCCAGAGTCATCGTCAACATGCTGTTGATTATTCGGTCAAACTCTTCGTCTTCCTCGTCCTCCGTCGTCTCCGCCCCTCCTTCCCTCCTCTCTGGGCGTCCCTCCATCTCCGTCACCACCGGGGGCTCCGTGTCCGCCCTTCCGTCCCCGCCTGCGCCGCCATCGCTCTCGTCTTCTTCACCTTCGTCCTCACCTGTCCTCCGGCTTTCTAAAGGCTCCGCCCACGCTTCTCTCTCGCCGCTGCTCCCGGTTCCCTCCCACAAATCGAACATGTTCACGTCCAGGTCCCCAAAGGACTCCCTCCTCCCCCAGCCGGCCCCCGCGGGACCCTCCGCCCCCCCTCCCCCCTCCCCGTCCTCCCGCTCGTCCTCGGCGGAGGACGGGCGCTCGGCCCTGACCAGGCTGGACAGGTGGGCGGCCCGGGCGACCTTCTCCGCCTGAAACACCCACAGCGCCTCCTCTTCCTCCGCCCCCCCCCCCCCCCCGCCCCCTCGCCTCCGTCCAGCTCCTCCTCCGTGGAGGAGAACAGCGTGGCGTTGGCCTGATGGGCTAATTTGCAGACTTTCAACGCCAGCTCCTCCCCCCCTCCATCCTCCTCCTCCTCCTCCTCCTCCTCCTCCTCTTCCTCCTGGACGCCGACTCTGTCCAGCTCGTCCTCTGTGGAGGAGAACTGACTCGCCCTCACTTCTCTTTCCAGCTGGCAGATCTTATAGGAGAGCGCCGCCGTCTTCCCGTCGTCCCGCCCTTCCTCCTCGCCCTCCTCCCGCCCTCCCTCCGTCGGTCCGGCTTCGTCCAGCTCGTCGTCCGTCGACGTGAAGTAGGTGAGTCTGGCGTGCGCGACCAGGCGGCATAGTCTGTCCTTCATCGCCTCTTCGTCCTCCTCCTCCTCCTCCTCGTCCATCCTCCCTCCGTCCACCTCCCAGGACCGCTCGCCGTCCTCACCTCCGTCCTGCACATCGCTGCCATCTCTCCCCGCCACCTCCTCCTCCTCTTCTTCTTCCTCTTCTTCTTCTTCCTCTTCTATATCTTCCAGTTCCTCCTCTTCTTCTTCCTCCTCTTCGCTGGTGGAGGACTCAGGGGCGTGGCCTGCGGCCAGCGCCTGGCTCTGATTGGCTCTCTGGTCGGTGGCGCCACTGCCCGGGTGAAAAGGATCGGCGTTCTCGGCGGCTGAGGTCAACGCGCCAGGATCAAGCTGCACCTCAAACTTCTCCTTTCCGTCGTCCTGAAACAAATTAGAACAAATAATACAAACAAACACACGGAGATTCGTTTGAGCGCCTTAAATAAATAAATAAATCACTTTCATTAAAATGCTGTTACGTTACAGGTACAAATACATGAGAAACAAGTTGACTTTGTGTTCCACATCTGCTGTAAAGTACAAGTTTACAGCAGAATACTGTAGTATTGTGAATACTAAGTATTTCTTACTGGTTCAGGAGAAGTGGCGGACTCCTCCCCCTCTTCCTCTGGCTCCGCCTCTTGCTCCTCTTCCTCCACATTCAGGTGCACGTCGACGGCGCTGCCCCTGCGGGACGGACACTCCCTCTTCAGGAGAGACAGGGGTGGGAGGGACTTCCAGTTGCCCTCGGGGTCTCCGATCACGTGGCCCCCGCTGCCCCGACGGTCCGTCAGCGAGGACGGCGCGCGGGCGGAGAGGTCGGCGGTGGCTCGGCGGGCCTCCTGCGGGGCGTCGGGGCCCGAGCCCAGGCCCTCGTGGGCGGAGAGCAGGCTCTTCCTCCTGGGCTGTGACAGCTTGGCGCTCTGGAGGGCAATCCAGTTGCCATCTGGGCTCTTTAGCACCGAGGACACACCTCCACCTACACACACACACACACACACACACACACTTTGATAAAGCTTATTGTAACTAATCCTGTAGTTCCAGTTACTATCATAGACAGACTAATGATCATACTTAGAGGGTCGTCTAATCGTTAGGTCACATCTCAGCTATGCTGCTATAGGCTGTAGGGGTCTGGAAACATGATCACCTGACAGGCCTCTGTCACCCCACTGGGTCATGGTTTCCTCTCCTCTCCTCTCCTCTCCTTTCCTCCTCCTCATCAAGCAGACTAGTTATGCTGATTCCTGTGTAGTTTTTCTGCCCCCCCCCCTCTATTTATTTATTTACAGGTATCGCCACCTTCAGAGCTGCATGATGACCTCTGGCCCGCTGACCCGTTGTATAGTGTATTTTTGTATTTTTGTGTGTGTTTATGTGCTCTGTGCCTCTCCTCTCGTCTCCTCTCCTCTCCCTCTCCTCTCCCCTCCTCTCCTCCTCTCTCTCTACCCATCTGTCCATCAGCAGGAAGGTCCCCCTACATGAGCCTGGTCCTGCTCAAGGTTTCTTCCTGTTAAAGGGGAGTTTTTCCTTGCCACTGTTGCTTGTCTGGGGTTAGGCCCTGGGATTCTGTAAAGTGCCTTGAAACAATTTTGATTGTAAAAGAAGCTATATAAATAAAGATTGATTTGATTGATTGACACACACACACACACCCCTCTCACTTTAGTAAAATCAGTAAATATTTTGAAGTGTTGGGAATCCGCTGATCTCACCAGATTCGTCCAGCCAGTCGACGCTCCTCCAGGCGGACAGAGCTGAGCTGACTCCTCTCTCACTGAGCGGCTGGTCTCGGGTCAGACTCAGAGGCTCATCGTCCACCAGAGAGAAGGCCGACTGTGACCTCTGAGCAGAGATTTACCCGATTAATCACTTTACACCAGCAGGGGTCAGCAAATACCTCCAATCCATCATATGACGGCTTCAAAAACACTGATTTGGACCAATATTAACATTAATCATCCATCCCACTAATTTAATTAAGCCTTGGAAAAAAAATGATATATTTATATACAAACACATCCATATTAAATTTAACAAGGCTGAATGATATATGCAATTATAAATGTATGTATATATATGTGTATGTATGTGAATATATGGTGTGTGTATACATATATATGTATATACACACATATATGACACGTATATGTATATATAGACATACATGTATAATGTACTTATTGATTGATTGCGATTATGGATGATATACGTGATGATGTGCATGTACATATATACATGTATGTATGCACACACACGTATGTCATCAATTGTCTCAATCCATCATTACATACATTAACTGAAATTAAAAGTATGTACTATTAAAGATCTGCATTTCCATTATGTGTGTGTGGGGGGGGTGCCCCCCAGGTGCTACAGAGAGACGTGGCGTCTCTCACCCAGAGGTTCGGCTTGAGCGAGGCGTCGTCGCGGCGGTCAGCCCTGCGCTCGCTCAGCAGTTGCTGGTCATATTCCGCCCTCATGTCCGCCAAGGACTTCCTCCTGTTAATGATCTGAGACAGACAGAGTCGTGGTTTTTCACCTGGGGGGCGGGGTGGGGTGGGGGGTTCAAACGCGGCGGCAGATGCCCCGCTGGATTCTCGCGAACGCCGACCATCTGCCGCCGAGTCGGGCGCTTGGCCTCTGACCTTTTCCACGATTGTTTTGGCCAGTTCCTGCACGAGCTCTGCTCGGTGCTCCCGCAGATACAGCGCCTCGTTCTTATTCTCCTGCTGAACACACACACACACACACACACACACGACAGCTTTTCAGCAAAACAGCTTCTCACATTCTCAATGTGGGAATTGGTCGTCCTTCAGCTCAATTCATAATTTCCCACTTTTCTATTGTGCGTCTGAGGTTTCATCGCAGCCACAAATGCCGCATCTGAGGCGCGTTTGTGTTTTTCTCCGGCTGATTTGCATCGTTTTCCAGCCGTTTCAGCCGCAGCTGTGAGTTATTCACTCCCGAAGCCCTCGAGCCGCCACACCTTTCGTCGCCGTGCCGACAAGCGGGATGGGATTTTGACAGCAGTGAAGGAGAGAGCAGACTCGGTGAGCCACCTGACTGCTGGTGTTGACCTCGGCCTTGGAGATGGCCTCGTCTATGGCCTCCTCTGCCACCCGCAGAGCCACGGACAGCGTCTCGGCCATGCTGTGCTCTGGACACACACACACACACACACAAAGCAGAAACACATCTCGTCATACCATGGACGGAGGTAGCGGGCACATGATCTCAGACTTCGGGACCTGAGGGAGTACGAACACATCTGGAACGCTTTTGTTTCACCAGAGTGTTTCAATTATTTCCATTCAAAGCCGCCCTTTATTTAAAGGCAAGCGGGTGTGTTACGTGTGATTAAACACACTTCGCTGGTGATCGTGCACGTGTGCAACTAGTGGATACAACGGCAACTAACAGCGTCGAGTCTTCAAACCTTCGGTTTGTCTGTAGAAGGCTGAGTCGCTCCCGCAGATGCTGCCCTCATTGCAGATGCTCTCCTCATAGGCGCTGCCCTCTGCACTCACACACACACACACACACACACACACACACACACACACATTAGCGCAGAGGAAGTACAGAGTGCTATTTCATTCTTCCTTCAGGCTCTCGAGCCCTGAGCTCTCCTCGCTTCTTGTGAACTTGTGCAACGGTGTCGCCATAGGCGGTTACGTAAGTGCATTAGCGCGGCCTCGTCACCACGGCGACCTGATCTGAGCGCAGCGGCCGCTGGTTCCAGAGGACACGGCGGAGCACCCGGGGCCGCCGCCAATCATTTTAACGGGCACCGGGGACTTGGATCAAGTTATATCAACTGGATTACTTTTTCTTTCCAACTCAGACCCAAATCCTATAGGCAGGCATTAGATTAATGTGAGATTATGGAAATTAAGAGGACAGCGATTGTTCCCGCCGCATCTGCTGCGAGACGTGCGGCAGGGCACGGCAGCGGCGCGTGGATATGCAGACTCAGCAGTTAAAAGTCCCAGCAACCCTGAAGGCATCATAGGTGATAGGGGGAGGCGATATCAGTAAAGGAAGTGAAAGATCTAAGATAAACCAGTCGGGGCTGGGATTAAGGGGTGAGCTGGGACAGCTGGGAGCTGTCGATTGTGTTATGCATGCTGCTGGTTACGTGTTTCGGTTACGGGAAGGTTGCGTTCACGGGGCGCGGTCGTAAAAGCGATGCCTCTGCGGTCGACGTCGGTCCTGTTGACCCGGCCAGTGTTACTCTTTTAATGGTTTTAATGGTGAGGGTGGTGGGATTCTCTGTGATGCAGGTCAGGTTCAGCAGCTGAGTAAACACAGGTCTGTAATATCCAAATGAAAACATCTAAATGAAAATGCATCACCCTGTGTGTGTGTGACAGAAAGAGAGTGTGTGTGTGTGTGTGTGTGTGAGAGAGAGAGCATGAGAGAGAGAGTGTGTGTGTGTGTGAGAGAGAGAGAAAGAGAGAGTGTGTGTGTGTGTGAGAGAGACAGAGAGAATGAGAGAGAGAGTGTGTGTGTGTGTGAGAGAGAGAGAAAGAGAGAGTGTGTGTGTGTGAGAGAGAGACAGAGAGAATGAGAGAGAGAGTGTGTGTGTGACAGAGAGAGAGAAAGAGAGAGTGAGAGAGAGAGTGTGTGTGTGTGAGAGAGAAAGAGAGAGAGTGTGTGTGTGTGTGTGTGAGACAGAGAGAGTATGTGTGTGTGACAGAAAGAGAGAGTGAGTGTGTGTGTGTGTCTGTGTGTGAGACAGAGAGTATGTGTGTGTGACAGAAAGAGAGAGAGTGAGTGTGTGTGTGTGTGTGTGTGTGTGTGTGTGTGTGTGTGTGAGACAGAGAGTGGGGGGGTGTATAAATTGAGGAGAGAGCGTGTGAAGCAGGAACAGATGATCAGTGGTGGTCAGATGGAGTTGTAACTCCCACGGGGTGGGGGGCGGCTCTGCATCATCAGCCCGAGACCTCTCCAACCACAAACACTCGTAATCCCTCGTCTGTTCGCTCAGATGAGAGACTCAGACCTCGGACAAAAAAAAAAAACGCTCTCTGTCCGGGAGCAGATGAGCGTGCTGCTGGATGAAAGGCGATATTTAAAGAAGCGTATTATGTGGGCGCGGCCCGCTCCACCGGCGCAGTCCCAGGGTCTGTGTCCTCTAATGAGAAGGACACAGGACAAGGGTGGAGGTGCTGGTCTAGACTCTACCTGTCAGCTCGGACAGCGCGCTGTGCTCCACCAGGTGCTTCCGATACAGGATCTTCAGCACTTTGGCGCTGCCGAACCTCTTGAAGCGCTTCCTCACGTTGTTGTAGAACCACTCCAGCGACTGCGTCTTCAGCAACCTGAGAGACTGGACTTGGTTATCAGCCTTCAGCTACTCAGAGACCAACAGGCCAGTGGGTGAGACGATGGGGGTGTGGGTGTGGGAGCTTGGGAAGAAGGAGGTCTCAAGTCAGCAGGCTTGATCACTGAGGTTCCACCCATGATGGTGGGTGGGAGCTGCAGGAGGAGGTGGGGTGGACGTGAGAGGGGGAGGTGACAGAGGGAGGTGGAAGTGAGGGGGGGAGGTGACAGAGGGAGGTGGAAGTGAGGGGGGTGACAGAGGGAGGTGGAAGTAACAGGTGGAGGTGACAGAGGGAGGTGGAAGTGAGGGGGGGGGAGGTGACAGAGGGAGGTGGAAGTGAGAGGGGGAGGTGACAGATGGAGGTGGAAGTGAGAGGGGGAGGTGACAGAGGGAGGTGGAAGTGAGAGGGGGGGGTGACAGAGGGAGGTGGAAGTGAGAGGGGGAGGTGACAGAGGGAGGTGGAAGTGAGGGGGGGATGACAGAGGGAGGTGGAAGTAACAGGTGGAGGTGACAGACGGAGGTGGAAGTTTACAGGTGGAGGTGACAGAGGGAGGAGGAAGTGAGAGGGGGAGGTGACAGAGGGAGGTTGAAGTGAGAGGGGGAGGTGACAGATGGAGGTGGAAGTAACAGGTGGAGGTGACAGACGGAGGTGGAAGTAACAGGGGGAGGTGACAGAGGGAGGAGGAAGTAATGGGGGAGGTGACAGAGGGAGGTGGAAGTAATAGGGGGAGGTTTGGTTGGCACAAGGAGGTGACAGGAGGAGGTGACAGGAGGAGGTGACAAGAGGAGGAGGCAGAAGGAGGTGGGGGAGGAGGTGGGGGTGGAAGTAACGGGGGGGTGAGGAGGTGGAAATAGCAGGCGGAGGTCACAGGAGGAGGTGGGGGTGACAGCAAGGGGAGGATGACAGAGGGAGGCAGAGATAACAGGTGGAGGTGACAGAAGGTGACAGGAGGAGGTGGGGTGGAAGTGAGAGGGGGAGGTGACAGAGGGAGGTGGAAGTAACAGGGGGAGGTGACAGATGGAGGTGGAAGTGAGAGGGGGAGGTGACAGACGGAGGTGGAAGTGAGAGGGGGAGGTGACAGATGGAGGTGGAAGTGAGAGGGGGAGGGGACAGAGGGGGGAGGTGGAAGTGAGAGGGGGAGGTGACAGATGGAGGTGGAAGTGAGAGGGGGAGGTGACAGAGGGAGGAGGAAGTAACAGGTGGAGGTGACAGAGGGAGGTGGAAGTAACAGGTGGAGGTGAGAGGAGGAGGTGGGGGTGACAGCAAGGGGAGGATAACAGAGGGAGGCAGAAATAACAGGTGGAGGTGACAGAAGGTGACAGGAGGAGGTAACAAGTGGAGGTGTCGGGAGGAGGTGGAAGTAACAGGAGGAGGTGACAGGAGGAGGTGGGGGCGGAAGTTTCAGGTGGAGGTGGAGATGACAGCAGCAGGTAAGAGGCGGAGGTGTCCGGAGGTTGTGGTGAGAGGAGGACATGGAGCAGGCAGCAAGTGGTGGGGGAGGAAGGAGGAATGATGAGGAACGTGATGGAGCTCCAGCTGCTCCCTCCTGTGGGAGACCTGCCTGACCCCCCCACCCTGGCGCTCCTCTGACAGCTTCAATATTTCTCTTTCATGCCACCTCCACCGAATCGACAAACAAAGACGAGAACCCCAGAAACTTTGACAGCTAAAAAACGAAATCTCAAAATCCCTTCGGGCGTTCCTTCTCAGCGATGCTGGAACAACTCCTGAACCCCTCACGTCCCGGCGGAGGTCAGGACCACCGTCCCCGTCCCCACGCCGCCCCCCCCGGCCTCACCTGCTCTTCTGGCAGGCCCAGCACAGCCAGCCTCGCTCCCGCTTGTTGTAGGCGCGGCAGGCCTTGCAGACGTTGTAGCGGCAGTCGCGGCACTGGCGCTTGGGGTTGAGCAGGAAGGTGAAGGGCGAGCAGCAGCGGATGCAGCAGCGCTGGTTGAAGCAGCGCTGCCGGGACAGCAGGAGGCAGCGACTGCCCTCTTCGTCCAGCTCCTGCCTCAGTTCACTGTGGGGGAGGGAGGGAGGTTTAGAGCATGTGTGTGTGTGTGTGTGTGTGTGTGAATAATATAATACACATTCTCCCTGGGGCATAAATCTAAAACTGGGATTCAAATAAGATGATTTCAACAACCAGAACAAAAACTGCTAGGGAAGCCCCCCCTATCCTCTGACCCCCCCCACCCCCTTCATCAAAATCAAAAAAGCATTTTGGACGTCGAGTGAAAGTGGTGGTTTAATGTAAATGATTCAATGGGGGGGGGGGGGGTACGCTCCTAAATGTCAGATGATAACAGAGAGCAACATTGATCAACCCCCCCCACACACACACACACACCCAGCTGTGCTCCTAAAGGTCAAAGATGGAAGCTGTCATGAATAATACATCGCTGAATTTCTGCGATTGCAGATTTTTCTTTTTTTTCTTTTCTAACGTGCACAGGTTTTCAGTTTTATTGCCCTTTATTTGTAATCCGTCACGTTCATCTGCTTCGGCTACCCTGGCTTACTTTAACCCTGGTAAGTATGTTGTCATGGATACCTTGACTAAAACTTTCACATTTGGAGAAATTGTTACACATAAGTAGGGAAAAATAAAATAAAAAGATGTACAGATGCAGAACCTACTGTGTCACCAGGATGTATTAATATTAGTATTAAAGGTAATAAGGGGGGCATATTGCGCAGTGCAGTGCTTGAGTCCCTGTAGTTGTGTATCCAGAGGGCCCCCCACCCCGTAAACATCAGTATCAACAACTCAGTTTTAAGTCAACTGCTCTTGTCCGTAAATGCGTCTCAATCGGCCTGTTTTCCGACTGTTACGTCACAGTTGGGCTGATCTGAGTAATCCCGGCCTCGTGCTGGGTATCTCCTCCCGCACAAGCACAGGTTTAGAGTCCGACTGCACTCAACCAAAGCTCACCATTAACTAGTAATATAGACGTCAGGGAACCACGGTAACTTGGAGAAAAGGAGCATAATGTGTGGGCTTTAATAGGTAGCACACAAGTAAAAAGGCTAAGATTGTGGTGAACGTCTAATAAATGCTGAGTTTGTTGCATATAACAATATTATATTATATAATATAATATGGAATCTTAGGATCTTTGGCTCATTTATTAAGTATTGAAATGAGAAGAAACCCTCACAAACACTGTGTTCGGGCTCTTTTGGAGGCCGGTTTGAACAGAGAAGGAAAGGGAGGTAACTTCCTGTTTGTTTTTAACGCCGCAGAGGCAGGATGGGGAATGTCCCCGGTGGTCCGTTCACTCTGAACACTCACAGAGTGTTCGGACAAACTACGTAAAACCAGAGACGAGATGCTCGCTGGCACATTCAGAGCAGGAGGAGGGCTGCTGGGAGCCACCGATCAGCTTCACTTTTACTCAGGTGAAAGTCTTTTTTGCGCCCCCTCCCCCTCCCCCTCCCCCTCCCCCCCCTCACCCCCCTCACCCAAACCTGTGGAGAAACCTCGACGAAGGCGATCTGACCTGAGGCGCGCCTCCTCTTTCTTGCGGAGCCTCATGTCCCTCTGCACCACCTGCAGCACGTGCTCCGCCTCGTTGTCGGACAGCCCCGACAGGTCTAACTTACGGCCCATCGCTGAAGGCTGGCCGTCACTCGACCCCCCCCCGAAGGATCAGTCGGCTGTTTGTTTCATCTAAACAACACAAAAGGAACAGGCCTCAACGGAATGAACAACACACAACCGTTTACTGTACGCAAGGCGTTATTATTCCATTTATTTGGAATCGCTCTCAAGTGCACAGCATCTCCATAGCAACACACCCAAATCTGATTGACAAATCTGTGTCTCTACTAATTTTTAAATGACCCCCCCCACACACACACACACACACCCAACCCAGACCTCAGAAAATGTGTGTGTAAGTGTCTGGGCAAAAGTTTATTACTTGCTTTGAACGTTACAGAGTTTTTAGATCAACCACATGATAAGATTTAAGAATTTAATTTCAAATTTCAAATGAATATAAGAGCATCTGAGGTCAAAGGTCACAGGCTGCGTGCATAAAACAGCACAGAGGAAAGTCTGGTGCCTATTTGGAGAAGAAGTAAAGTAATGTTTTTTTTTGGAGCAGGAAGGGTTCTTTTTGGAAATCAAGGGGCAGTTCTTTCACATTTGCTGAAGCTGAAACCCCTCCGGACCCTCACGCAAGTAGGAGTAAAGCGGGGGCATTAGCGCAGAGCTGGATTTGTTGGTTCTGCATCAGCATTCCTCAACTTCTGATCTCTCTCGGGACTTTCACGGTTCTCCCGGGACTCACCGCCTCTTTTGCTTTCACGCCATCTCCAAACTCCAAACGTTACGTGATGGAAACATAAATCATTTAAAGAAGGAAGAAGGGACTTACAGATTTGTGGAATGTTGCGGTCGAGAAGTGAAAGCCCCCCCCCTTCCTCTTCCTCTTCCTCCTCCTCCTCCTCCTCCTCTTCGTCGCACCTCGACAGATCTGGTCGTGAAAAGTCGTCGGGAGTCTTGAAAGCGCTGTTTTGGAAAGTATCCGAGCGTCTTTCCGACTGTGGAGAAGTTTTTATTTGGCAGCCCCCTGCAGCTGTGCGCCCAGCAGAGAGAACCTCCTCCAGGTTAAAGCGGGATCAGTCCTGATCCGGGTCAACCTCAGGGGGTGAGGTGATGGAGTGTGGGAATAAAAAGATTATAGCCTGAGTGTGTGTGTGTGTGTGTGTGTGTGTGTGTGTGTGTGTGTGTGTGTGTGTGTGTGTGTGTGTGTGTGTGTGTGCGTGCGCGAGAGAGAGAGAGAGAGAGCTTTCACACATCAGATAAAAGAGTTGGTCTTTTTTGGACCGTCTGACTGGAGTAGGAACAGGAGATGCTGTCTGGATCTGCTGCTTCGGGTGAGAAGTTCAAGGCCTCCTCTTTTCAGTAACCTTTTCAAAAATAAAGAAAAGTGTCCACGTGTTTTTTTTATTAACGAAACAAAACAAAAAAAAAAAAGCTTTTGCATAACACAATAAGCAAGCCAACTCCAGCTTCTTCCCGCAGTCATGCACAACCGGGGTTCGGTTGATTGATCGCTCTAAATTGTCCAAAGATGAGTGTGAGAGTGAATGGTGGTCCAGTCCAGGGTGGACCCCACCTTCTTTTCTGGATAGGCTCCAGTCTCAAATGATGTGTCTGTGCGTGATTGCGCAACTTCTCATGCGTTGGTGGTATAGTGGTTAGCATAGCTGCCTTCCAAGCAGTTGACCCGGGTTCGATTCCCGGCCAACGCAAATTCTTTTCTTATTTTTTTCTTTTCCAAGTTCCCTCTGGAACCCTTCCAAGGGATTAATAAAGCACCATCTATCCGTCAAAACTAAAAAGCTAAAACACCCTCTGGGCAGCCATAACACATGCTAAAGTGTTCTCTGGGTTGGTAAAACACTAAATTGTCCTCTTCTTCGTTCTTGCCACAGAGGAGCTTTAAAACACTGAATTTTCAAAGCTTCATGTTGCTCTGCACCAGCTGCAGCACATGCAAGGCTTTGGTGATTTAATGGGCCACAGCATCCTCGTACTGGGAACAGTACACTGTCTGGTTCCATTCAAGCGACACTATCAAACACCCATGACGTTTTTTTGGGGTCTGAGATCAGTGAGATCATGCAGCCTTTACTTTCAGCCTTGTCATAGCTCTTTTACTTGTATGCACTTATTAAGTGCTTGTTTTAAAAACTGATATAAAACAATTACTGAACATTTGACAGATAAAACTGTAGATGCAAATGAGTATAAGGGCATGTGAGCTCAAAGGTCATGTACCAAAGAGTACATTTAAAACGTGTAGAGTGCTGTTTAGTACAAAGATAACCTAAGATCATTAAATATATTTACCTATTTAGATGTCTATAATTTAAAAACTAAACATGCGAAGTTTGTAATGACACCATCAGCCGTGTGACGTTGTGTTGTTGGGTTTGATCGTTCGCTCTTTCGTGTTTTGTTGTTCTCGCCAACCTTCCTCATTTTGTCGTCGCTTTCAAACCTCAAAATCTCTGTAAAGACACGTGCCAACACGCGCCATTTCAAAACGGGCAGACGAGGTTAGGCAACAGGCCGGCGTGCGCTTACGTCACGGCCCGATTTACCGGACTTCGGTGTTGCCATCAAAGCACAGAAGGCACGAAAAAACAAGGGTGTTGTGTGCCGTGAGTGGTAGCTGTGACTGCAACATACAACGCACACAGGCTTCAAAGACAATGGCGTAAGGCAGCCGCCTCCTGTTCTCGCTTCCTATTGGTCGATGGACGGCCGCTGTGAGAATATAAGGAGGTGTTGTGAGAGTCCGGGGATCTGAGTCTTCCTCAGCCTCAGTCTCCGTCAGCCTGAGTCTTCTTCAGCCTGAGTCTCCTTCAGCCTGAGTCCTCTTCAGCCTGAGTCATCTTCAGCCTGAGTCATCTTCAGCCTGAGTCTCCTTCAGCCTGAGTCCTCTTCAGCCTGAGTCATCTTCAGCCTGAGTCTTCTTCAGCCTGAGTCTTCCTCAGCCTGAGTCTTCTTCAGCCTGAGTCATCTTCAGCCTGAGTCTTCTTCAGCCTGAGTCTTCCTCAGCCTGAGTCTTCTTCAGCCTGAGTCTTCCTCAGCCTGAGTCTTCTTCAGCCATGGTCAGAGGTTTGCTGCTGCTGCTGGTCCTCCTGCAGGTTTCTCTGCTCTTCGCCCGCCGGGACGCAGGTGCTCCGCAGATAGACGACCCCCAGCTCCCGTCCGTCGATGCGGTAAGGGCCGCCCCACCGACCTCTCTGCCGCTCGCTCCTAACGGGCCTTCCGCCAATCACTGCGCTTGTTTTCGTTTGTCGCTTCGCTGTAGGAGGAACGTGGCGGACAATCGCGCCAGCCGATGTGTCCCGCGAACTGTCTGTGCTGGTGCGCCCCCACTGGAGGATTCGGGCTTCTAGTAAGAGAGAAAGTAGTGATGAGGTGAATGGAGCACCACAGACACGAACTCACAGCCTCTCTCTCTCTCTCCCTCTCCCTCTCTCTCCCTCTCCCTCTCTCTCTCTCTCTCTATCCTTTTAGCCCAGACAAAAGACCCCCAGTCTAAAAAAAAACGCCTCAATGAAGCCAGTTTTCCAGCTTCTGCAGTACCCCCGTGCTACATGTCACTCAGCATCAATGCACTGTCTTTTATCGCTTTTAATAATTACTTTATTCATAAAATAAAGATTTGTATTTCATAGATCTTGTTTCATTGTTTATTCATGACGAAATGGGACGAGCAATGTCCACTACTTTATGGTGTCAATATTTCACTTTAGACACTCTAAAATGCTTCAGTATTGTTATTATAAATAAAAAGAGTTCATAAAAAAAGAGAAAAGGCAATTGTGAAAGCTCAAAAACACCCGGTCTGCTGACATGATTCCGAGCCAACGTTTCTCGTCTCCAGAAAATTAAACTCAAATCAGATTCTTTTCCTTGACTGAGCAACAAAAAAAGCAAAACTCTGGCAGGAGGGAAGGAACGAGGAATGGGAAACCCCTGGACATGCGCGTCCTTGTTTCCACACCGTCTCCACCCTGATGTGCTCTTTCGCTTCTCTGTCTCAACGTGTCAGAGACCGTTACTGGAGATGTCCGTCCCACCGATATCATCGCCCGATGCTGGCATTAAGATGTAATGGACATGATCCCTTTTTACTTTTTTAATGAGCCCTTCAGATACTTCTTCTCATTTCTAACTCGAAATGTCAAAATATGAGCGATGACCCAAGACTGTTTTTTTTGGGGGGGGGTTTGGATGGGGGTGCATGGTGGTTGGTATCAGTATAGGAATTTAAAATTGGACAATTTCTGTATGTTGGATCTCAGTGAATCCGTGTTTACTTGTTGGAGTTATGAGTTTTTGATTTTGTCTCCCCCCTGCCCCCCCCCCACTGTCAGGTAGTCATTCAGACAGTTTAGAGATCAGCTGTAGGTTGTGTAGAAGCTGTGAGACTCTTTAATAAGGGTTTGTGCTGATTTGTTTCTACCCATTTCCTTTGGCCTTTAATTCAACTGCGAGGACCTTGAAAACGCTCCAGCTGATCTCAAGGCTGTCCACAAGGTCCTTCAAGGTCAAGATTTGAAGTAGCAGTCCGCCCTGCTCCCAGGCTCTCAGAGAACCTCGAGGAAACGAGGAGGCCGGGTGGCTGAGCCTTTAGTCCGCCTGAATCATAAACAAGTGATCCCACCCACAAATGTGCTCACATTATTACAAAAGTGCAGACAAACGAGACAAATAGTCGTGTTTCTCCACACATGCTGTCATGCAGTTACATCACGGTTGATTTACCGGCTCTGGTGTGGCCATCGAAACGCAGTAAATGTGGGTAAACACAAGTATTTGCTGTGGTGTGTGTACCGCAGTGGACTGTAGCGGAACGGTAACACCTTAGTTAGGGGTGAAAATGAAGTGTTACGGTTAGAAGAATGTTTTTATCCACCAGAGAGGGCGAATTAGTATGTTTTGCCGACCAAAACACACTCAATTACTTACATTTCTTCGCCTCCCAAGAGGTCACAGTTTTGGCTCCTACGAGGGCACTTTAGCACTGTTTTTAAGCACACCACACCTCGGTAACACACTTCACTTTTTGATGTATCTGACTGTAAATTGTAAATACCTTTTGGATTTGAAAGTGAACGTCAAATCCTGATGTCACCATGAAAGCTTTTTTTCCCCCCTAGACTGGTGCAATGTGACAGTTTCAATGTTAAAACAAGTAATATTACAGAAATAAATAAACACCGTTAGGGCCAAAGTTTAGAGTCCTAAAACTCTGAAACCTGCAATAGTATTTTCTTTATATATACAGACATAAAATGTTGGCTCAAAAGTAAAATGAAGGTAAGCACTGGCAGGTTTTTGGGCTTATTTCTATATTTGTCATGAGGCAACAATAACACACCTAATAAAATGTACTCGTGTATTAAAATGGTTATTGCAACAGCACGTCTGATTCTCAGCAGTTACTCCTGGATTTCTATTTTCCTTGTTAGCGGTTTGTTATTGGACTGGAATACTTGTGGGTGTGATGTTTGGTGAACGGATCTCTGGTTGGGCCATAGTCGTTGGTCTGAGCCAGGGAGGAACGCTGGAGCCTTTTACAGGGAGAACTTGATGAAGCCCAGGCAGAGACGAGGGAATACGATGTATTTTCTGGGATGATGCACTTTAAAAATTCAAAAAACAATTCAAGAAACATGATCACCTGACAGGCCTCTGTCACCCCACTGGGTCATGGTTTCCTCTCCTCTCCTCTCCTCTCCTTTCCTCCTCCTCATCAAGCAGACTAGTTATGCTGATTCCTGTGTAGTTTTTCTGCCCCCCCCCCTGTATTTATTTATTTACAGGTATCGCCACCTTCAGAGCTGCATGATGACCTCTGGCCCGCTGACCTGTTGTATAGTGTATTTTTGTATTTTTGTGTGTGTTTCTGTGCTCTGTGCCTCTCCTCTCCTCTCCTCTCCTCTCATCTCCTTCTCCTTCTCCTTCTTCTTCTGCTCTCCCTCTCCTCCTTCTTCTCCTCTCCTCTCCTCTCTCTCTACCCATCTGTCCATCATCAGGAGGGTCCCCCTACATGAGCCTGGTCCTGCTCAAGGTTTCTTCCTGTTAAAGGGGAGTTTTTCCTTGCCACTGTTGCTTGTCTGGGGTTAGGCCCTGGGATCCTGGAAAACACCTTGAAACAATTTTGATTGTATAAGAAGCTATATAAATAAAGATTGATTTGATTTGATTTAAATGAGACATTTGTCAACACCCTGATTGTTGCCATATTTTGAGAGACAATTTGCAAGAAGATGATTCTGGGCTTTGTCTAAATTTACATGTATTATACTACCACATGGATGGATGGAGGGATGGATGATAGAGGGTGGATGGATGGAGAGAGGGGTGGTTGGGTGGATGGATGGATGGAGGGGGTGGTTGGGTGGATGGATAGAGGGGTGGATGGATGAAGGGGTGGATGGGTGGATGGACGGATGTATGGATAGATGGAGAGAGGAGTGAATGGATGGAGGGATGGGTGGATGGATGAATGGATGGAGGGAGGAGTGATTGGATGGAGGGGTGGAATAAGGCAGCATCTTCAAACATGCAACATCTTTCTCTCACTCTCGCCCTCTATCTCAATCCCTCACTCTCTCCCTCTCTCTCTACCTCCCTCCCTCTCTATCTCCCTCCCTCCTTCCTTCCCCTTTTCTTTCTCCCCCTCCTTGTTAATCTCCATCTCCCTGCCTCTCTCTGTCCCTTCTCCTCCCTTCTATCCCACCCTCTCCTTCCCTCTCTCTCTCCTCCCCTGTCTCCCCCTCCTTTCCTCTGTCCCTCCCTACCCCCCCCCCATCTCCCTCCCTTCTTCCTCCTTCATTCTGCAGAAACACTTTTGGAGTTGGGGGATTCCAGGTTTCTGGATTTGTTGGAGAGAGGAGAAGGTAAGAACTTAAGAACTCTTCTTTTGCTTTTATGAAGGAGCCCACCTGCAGCTCAGCCCGCTTTTGACTCCTGTTTACATGAACACAAATGTAACAATCCTTTGCTGAGCCCAGTTTTGAAGTTGGACTTCACTGCAGCACTTTCCCTGGCTGCTTTAAAGACCTCGTCCTGCAGTCGGAGGAGAGGCTGCGTCAAAGTCAAACCTGTTTTCCAATTTTCGCTTGTGTTCATTCCCGGGCCCGTTTTTCACGCAAACTTTGTTTCCTGGAGCCACAGCTTAAAAGAAGGAAAAAGAATGTGGACAACAGATGTTATCGCTGTGAGCTCCGTCCTGTGAGCTGGAAACAATTTAGGCACTCTTTAGATGAATTGTTTGTTTATGCTTGGGTGTTTTATATCTTATGTCAATTCACACACAGTCATATAGTCACATACTGGACATCAACGCCTTCAGCTACTTCTCTCACTTGAAATGAAAAAAAGAGAGATGTGATGTTAGCTCTGATTTGTTTTTAGGTGGGGTGCACATATTGGTTGGTACAGTTGATATCAGTATATGAAATTAAAAGTTGGACAATATCTGTATGCTGGATATCAATTCATTATTCTGAGAGCCATTTCCTTTGGCCTTCAATTCAATAGCAAGGAGCACGCTCCAGGGATCTCAAGGCAAAGGACAAGAAATGATTAGTCTCGATCTCCTGCGTGAAACTTGACGGACCCTTTCGGTTCCGTTCCTGAGGCAGATGGTGCGTTTCCGCGTGGAGTGCTGAACTGCTTCAAGTTCTCGCTGTTGTGAGCACAAAATGCAAATATCAACAGTCCATGATAAGTACACATGTCCCTCGCAGCGTTTCCTGGTGACCATGGCTGCCTCAGAGGAGCAGGACTACTTTTACCACGACAACGTCAGCCTCAACGTCTCCTACGACGACTACCCCACGCTCTGCCAGAAGGCCGAGGTCCGCTCCTTCGCGGCCCTCTTCCTCCCCGTCGTTTACGCCGCCTGCCTGGCGGTGGGCCTGGTGGGAAACACCTTGGTGGTGGCCGTGTACGCCTACCTGAAACGCCTCCGGACCATGACGGACGCCTTCCTGACCCACCTGGCGGTGGCCGACCTGCTCCTCCTCTCCACGCTGCCTTTCTGGGCCTCGGACGCGGCGAGGGGCTGGGAGCTGGGCACGGCGGCGTGCAGGGCGGTCTCGTCCTGCTACGCCGTCAACTTCGCCTGCTGCATGCTGCTGCTGGCGTGCGTCAGCGTGGATCGGCGACTGGCCTGGGGCGGAGGCCCCCGGGGGCTCTTCGCCAGGAGGCACTGCTGGAAGGTGTGCCTGGCTGTCTGGGCCACGGCGTTCGCCCTCGGGCTTCCCGATCTGATCCTGTCGGAGGTCAGGCGGGCGTCCGGCAGGGGCGTCTGCCTGGCGGTGTACCCTCCCTCGATGGTCGGATGGGGGAAAGCCGGCCTGGAGATGGTGGAAGTCCTGCTGGGATTCCTGATCCCCCTCCTGGTTATGGTCGTATCCTACTGGAAGGTGGGCCAGGCGCTGAAAGGCCTCCCCGTCGAGAGCAGGAGCAAGAAGTGGAGGGCTCTACGGGTGCTGCTGGCCGTGGTGGGAGTGTTTGTGCTCACCCAGCTGCCTTATAACGTGCTGAAGGTCTACAGGGCCATGGACTCGGTCTACATCTTAGTGACCCACTGTGGGACCAGTAAAGCCCTGGATCAGGCTGCTCAGGTGACCGAGAGCTTGGCCCTGTGTCACTGCTGCCTCAACCCCGTCCTCTACGCCTCCTTCGGATCCTCCTTCAAGCAGCACATGGTGAAAGTGGCCAAGCGGTTTGGCCAGGAGAGGAGGAGGAGGAGGAGGACGAGGCCAAACCCTGCGGAGGAGGAAGGGATGGAAATGTCGTTTAACAGCCAAAATGCTTCTCAGGAGACAAACACATTCTCAGTCTGAGGTTGACAAACAATGAGGATGTGAGGACTTAGAGCAACGGGGGGATGGATGGAGGGAGAGATGGATGATTGATGGATGGGTGGATGATTAATGGATGGGTGGATGGATGGATGGAGCGATGATTGATGGATGGAGGGATGATTGATGGATGGGTGGGTGGATGGAGGGATGGATGGAGCAATGCTTGATGGATGGATGGATGGAGTGATGATGACTTGATGATTGATGGATGATTGAGGGCGTGATTATGGATGGATGGATGAAGGGATATTGACAGATGGATGGATGATGGAGGGATGATGGTTTGATGATTGATGGATGATGAAGGGATGGTGGATGGATGGATAGATGATGGATTGATGATGGATGGAGAGATAGATGGACAAATGAATGGATGATGGCTGGATGGGTAAATGATGGATGGATGGATAGATCGACAAATGAATGGATGGATGGATGGATGGGTGAATGATAGATGGATAGATTGACAAATGAATGGATGGATGGGTGAATAATGGATGGATAGATAAATGAATGGATGGGTGAATGATGGATGGATGGACAAATGAATGGATGGGTGGATGGTGGATGGCTGGATGGGTGAATGATGGATGGATGGCTGCATGGACGATGGAAGGCTTGAGGGTTGGACCAGGAGTGTTGTTACTGTGGACGTCCTGAGGCCTGAATAAATCATGTGACACAGAAACAGGAGTATCCAGAGGAGCGCTTTGGTCTCCAGATGTTTAGAACCTGCTGATGGTTGACGTTTACATCATCTACACGGTTCCAACACAAACCAGAGAAGTTGTGCGTGCTTTAGATACACTTTTCTGTCTCCTGCTGCTCGGCTCAGTGTGGAGCGTCCACAGGTCTTCTACCACTCAATGGGAGCTACGGTTTGTCAAACAGGATTCCAGCTAATCTAAACTGCGCTCTAAGGGGTGATTTGAGATTACAGTGGGATGTTTTGTTTATCCACTATGAACTCACAAATCTTCTTTAGGATTTCACCAGAACATCGTACTCATCGCAGCTGCAAGATGAAAGAGAGAGAGATGTGTCGTGGGAGGAGGTTTATATCTGAACACACCCTGAACGATGTTGTAAATATGAAGATATTCTAATGATAAAGTCAATTTTTCTGGATGTGCTCTCAGACTATTTACAAATCAAACCCCAACAGCTCTGCACTTGCTTGCAACATGTTTTTTTCCGAATCAACATCCTGTATTGTAAATTTCCTTCCCTTTGAGAGGGGAAAAAAACCAAAACAGTTTCATCAGCGCTCTGCCCCTGAGGAGACGGTCAGAACTGCACCAGATGGAGGAACAGTGTGTTTATGAGGGCCTTTGAATGGCACACATGGAAGTTAGTCAGCCTGAACCGACGTTCCATTTTCCAGATGACTTATTGGGCGAGGTTGGAGGTCGTCGTGAAACCATCCCGAAACAGGAAAACTTTACACCGCAGGTTATGGTCTTTTTTTTCCTCTAGGAAATAAAAGTATTGAAATCTAGAATAAATCAATTTATTGGAAAAAAAAAAAGATGTGCAAATAAACGAATCATGATGTCTTGTAGACAAATCAAACTATAAAATGCACAAAAAAAGCAACATTATGACCTCAACATCTAACACTTCAAAAAGAAATCCTTTGATTTAAAAAAAACTGCACACAATCAGGGCAGTCAAAATGTTGCATTTTTTTTTAAACAAACTTCAATGACTGTTTCTTAATTTAAGTAAAAAATATTAATGATTCAGAAACCAAAAAACATTCTCAACGTTAACAAAAAAAAATTCCACAGAGGCCTAAAATGGCAGTGTCCAAATAATTTAGGAAAAAAAAGGTTCGTCTCGTGAGAGCAACGTCTCAAAATATAACCAAAATATTCACTTCTGAAATACATCCATTTTCAGAAATACAACAATGGATTTTCTTTTTCTTTGCAAAATATGTATCCAAATGCCATGGCACGCGCTTCATTACCCTGAACTAAATTCTGCAACCCTGTATAAAAGTTAGAGAAGCCAATACTGAACCGTGGATCAGCTGAAGGAAAACCGCTGACGCCAAAACGACTGCCGAAACGAAGCAGCTGGCTTCAGTTCTACGTTTCCACCGCACGTGGACCAAAATACAAACGCTGGATATTGCGCGAAAGTGCAGTCGGAGAAAAGAGGGCGTCTGAACTCCTTCCGCCCCCTCTTTTGTTCTGGAATGTGGCAGCCTTCTCACCAATAAATAACAAAAGGTCAACAGACACAATCATCCACAGCGTACATCTAAAATCTAAATATGCTACAATGCAGGCAGATACACGAGCAGGTTCGTTGTCGTTATTTAACATCGGCTGAGGGCAAAAGGCCAAAGCAACCAGACAGATGCTGTGTGTCGTTTCTGAGGCTGTTTGAAATTAAACCGTGTACTTCTTAAAAAAAAAAAAAAAAAAAAAGGGGGGGGGGTCTTTGGAGCACCGGGTGTCAGTAGTTGAGGATTTGTACGTCAAACAGGTCGCACACTCCCTCGTTGTCGTCTAAGTTGAAGCTGTAGTCTATGCCTGAGGGAGGAGGAAACACGAGATCAAGAAGGGTCGAGAAGGGAAGGTTTGAATGACTGGGATAGATTTTCAGGTCCTCACAGTCTGTGGACATCAGCTCCTCGATCAGGTCAACGGGGCCTGAAGATTCGAAAGGACAATACAACGATCTTCAGGTCTCAGTCGGACCGGAGCCGCCAGTGTGAGCGGCAGGGCTCAGAGGTGACTCACCCTCTCGGTCTCCCTTCAAGTGGTCTCCTGGAGAGCTGAGCTTCAGGAAGCTGCCCATGTCCAGCTCCGACTGGAACTCGGGATCCTCCAGGTCAATTTGCGGCTGCTCCAACAGGGCTGCGGCCTGACGCTCGCATTCTGGGGAGAGAGCTCGACGTTAACGCGCGTCCTCTGCGTGCTCGCCTTTACCGATGGCCGTGTTCTTCACCCCCTCGGCCTGAGTAAAAACCCACCCGCCGGTCCTCGGAGGCAGGAAGTCAAGAAGGCTAAAAGACATGCTGCTGAAGGATTCCAGCAAAAGGAAGAGGAGCAGCCAGGACTCTTCACAGAGCTGACTGTCACCAAAATGATAAAAAAAAACATCCTCCATCACTGCAGCTCCTCAAGGACGCCTAAAAGTCTACCTGGAGATGTAAAAAACAGACTTTGAGGACTTCTGGTCTGAGACTCCACATTATTACTGGGGGGGACCTGGCACCCTCCTCAGTGAAGCTCAGTGGAGGCAGCGTGCTGCTGAGGGCTGTTTGTCAGGCTGGCCAGAGTTGAGAGAACCCTCAATGGGCCTGAACAGTACACTTAATGGAAGCACTCAGGACCTGAGACGGAGCTGAAGGGCCTTCGTGTGGATGTGCCTGAGTAGCCCAGCCAGAGTTAACCCCAGTGAAACATCTGGGGAGACACCGGAAACAGCCGACCGGCCATCTCCATCCAAACGGGAATAACTTGAGGGGGTCGACAGAGAATGAAAACATATTTCTAGATCTTCACACGCACGGATTGTGATGTCATTTCCAGGACTCCTGGGGGCTGAAGCTGCTGACAAGGCTGCTTCAGCTAAGAACTAAGAAAAGAGTCAGAATACTTATGTCAGCGCAACATTTCAGGAAATTCTGTTTTCCTGTTGTTGTTTTGGGGTACTGCGTGTTGACTGTTGGGAGAATACAGAAATACGATTTAAAAAAGAAAATAAAACGTGAAAAAATAAAAGTTTCTCCTAATCTAGAGTTTAAACTACTCCAGGAAAAAAGGCAGTAACACCGAGTAACAAGAAAAAGAGCTGATCTTTACCGATCTGTGCATCAGGAGGGGTGGATGAAGGAGTCAGCATTTCATCGTGCTCTGGTAGCACCATCTGGTGGTCTGAGCAGAGAGAGTCCTGGCTCCAGTAGGAGGAGGTTGTGGTGGAGGTGGAGTGACCGGACGATGAGAGCGGGAACCTGCGCAGGCTAGCGGGAGTACCGGGCGGAGTCGGACAGATGATCTCAGTAGGCGGCACAGAGAAGACCACGGGCACCGAAGAGTCCGAATCCCTGTTGATGAGCTGGACCTGGATGGGAGCAGAGTGGCTGCGCAGGTTCACCTGGTACTTCTTCTGACCACTCTGAGCCTACAAAACAAACATGCAGAGATTCAGTCACACCCGAACAGTTTTAGGAAATGTGTGCCTCAATGGGGATGGGCTGCTTGTGGAGCGCTGCAAATGTGTAACAGGCAACGGATACCAGAAGGGAGCATGTGATTTATTCTGAGGCAAGGACTCATCTGGTGGGTTCGATAAAATATACTCGAGTTGACACAAACATGGTTAGATGACCTTCACTGCAATCCACACTGCCGTTTTCAGATTTTGCCCACTATGAGCCATTGATTTAACCCTTAAAACGAATGTATTATTATTTAATATTTACCTTTTTAAATAACCCATCTTTATTTCCATCTTATATTTAAAGTTATATAATCATAATTAATGCATACTTGAATTTAATCAATGTTTAACACCTAACTCATTCGTATCATGCTGCCATGTCTATTTTTTTTTAAAAGTAATGGCAGCAAGATTCAGTTTATTGACTTTGTTCCACCAGAAGCACACTCAGGTGAGCAATTTGGTGTTGTATCTATAGATGTCTGTATCTGTATATTCTCATTTATGTCACTGACCATTTCTGGTAAAGGTACTTCCAGTTGGGTTCCGGCAGGAGCCAGTACAGCTAAGAGAGTTTCGCCACTAAAAGCGTTGCAAATGTCTTCATGTGTCACAAATCTGTAAGTGCAGAAGCGGAATTAAGGAAAATATGGGATCACGTTAGAGGATAAAATGAAGGAAAACCAGTACAACAAGAATGTCTGCTTTGTACCAGTCAAGATCGGCCTGGCTGTGATTTTACTTCTAAGAACAGCAATTATACGTAATCCTTTGGCTGCACTCTCTGTACAATCAGGAACAAGTAGGGGAGCTTTTTCATTGTAAAATTAATTTAAAAAATGAATTACTAATAATTAATTCATTTTATTCAAGTTTAAAGCTGCAGCAAAGCAAGACACTTAAAAGTACTTATTAGTAATATTTAAAAAAAAACTGAAAAGTTCCCATTCGTATGGTGAGAAAACAATAATCCCCGATTTTAATCTTGTTTGAAGGACCATTAAAGGATATGTTCTGCTGATGGGATCATGGCTGAGGAGTTTGATGTTCTCCTCCAGCCATGCCTTCAGGTTGTCCAGCTCTTTCTCCTGGGCCTCCAGTTCAGAGTTTTGGGCCTTTAAATGCTTCACCTGCTCCATCACCTCCCGGGTTTGGCTGCCCGAGTTCTCGCCCCTGAGCAAAGGGTGACATAAAAGTAATACAAATAACTACCGCTACATTAAACAGTCCATGTGTTCATAAACTTCATGAAAAATGCCAAACCTCCACTGGATTATGTTCTTGTTTTTCTTTTCAATCAATCCCACTCCTTCTAATACGTTTGTAATATCATAGATCCTCCTCTTCTGCTTCACTGCCAAACTGTCTGCAGCCTGTGAAGTCAAACATGTGTAAAGGCTCGTACTCTGTGAGACGATCAAAATGACGAGACACAACCACCAAGCACAGGCGGAATTCCTCTATCACTTTCCTGACAAAAAGTTTGGGTGCATTTAATTGAGGAAAATTTAAAAAAGACAGTTATATAATGGCGAAGGAAAGGGGGGGGTCCAAGGAGCCCGCTGTGCAAACAGCACCGAGGTTTGGCGCCCGACAGGAGAGGGAAATGAAAAGATGTGAGGAATGGTGGAGAGTTCAGTTAGACCTGACAAAGACGCCCACAATTTCTAGACAAAGCCAAAAAAAAAAAAGTGTAGGAGACAGTATTCTAGTACACTAGTAGTAGGATTAGACTTTTCTGTTCCTCTCCAAAAAATAATCAGTATTTTTAAACTCATTATTCTTCTTTGGCCACTGGTGGTGTTGATTTATTGCATGTTAGTCTTTACTGTCTGTTCAAAACCCACAGATATTTGGTACAATTGACCAGAATAGATGCTGTCCTATTAAAAGACTCAAAAACATCGAGTCCGCAGAGTCCGTCAAATGATGAAGGGATTAATGATGAAGATGGTGTAAAGTTAGAACAGGTCTACCAAAGCCTCGTTTGGGTCCCCAAAGAAGGGGCAAAGTAACCAAATTAATTATTTTAATGATAGAGCTTATAATTAAAATGATATTTTCTTCCAAAATTCACCATCAATGCCAGGATCCGATTTTTTTTTTTTAAATTACAGGTCAACATGTTTAACAACTACAATTACTTTAAACGAGTTAACTCAAAAAGAACCATTAAAACCATCATTGAAACCTGTCGACTCTTTTGAAGTGCCGTGTGACCCCGTTAAGCAGCACGTCCGTGTGTGACCTCCCCAGGGTGGGGGGTCTTCACAGGTGAGGGGGGGGCTAATGGCGGCTAAGCTGCTCCACCTGCGGCACCTGACGCAGACTGACCGACAGCCTTTGTTAGGGGGGGGGGGGCCGGGAAGGAGCCCGAGAGAGCCCCGGGGGCCTGACTGACCACTTTCAGGTCCAGGACGCCGTCCTGGGCCTGCTGGAGCAGGCCGACGAACTTCATGGTGAGGACGCCCAGGCTCTTGTCCTGCCGCCGGGGCGCCGCCGCCGCTGCCCCCGGCTCCATCTCCGCCCGCCGCCTTCTCTCTCCGGAGCCGCCGCCTTCACTTACGAACCCGCATGTCTCCCCGCTGGCGTTCGGCGTCGGTAGCTCCGGCCCGGCCGCGCTTCTGGAGGGTTTAATTGAAACGTAAAAAGTTTGCTGAATCAAAGCACATTACGTTTAGTTGAGTTACCACGGCAACCCTTGTCCGGCTCGTGCCCTCCCCGGTGGAGACGCCCCTCCTCTCCCGAGCGCTGGCCACGCCCCCTTTAAACCCCCTCAAACGTCACAGTTTAGACTTAGTTTAAATAAACCACCGATATTAGTCAACGCTCAGGTGTTTTAATGGACATTTAACACGTTAAGTCATTACCTTGCACACTTTTACCATGTGACCGAAACTACATTCTGACATCCAGTGTTTACAGAGTCTTTTTGGGTTGTTGCTCACGAAAAAAAATAGCAGAAATAAAAATGTTTGGGCTACAGCAAGTAATAACTTGATTTTTTAAGTACAATGCAATCCACATGAGATATATAAATAACCCAGATACACATTGACATACACAGAAAGAAGGCATATTTTTTGTGTTAAAAGTCATTTAGAACATTTGTGAGACGTCTAATTTTCTCTTCCATAATTTCCTTGCTGCTTTGGGTCTCCTCCAGTAGCTGACGCATCTCTTCCTCCACTTCAGTCACCTAAAAAAAAAAAAAACCACACAAACTCTTCATGAACTACAGAAAGACATGTATGATCATGATTTACAACTGAATATTCAAATTCAATTAATTTAAGGAGGATTTAGGTTGTTGTTGTCGTGAATTAAAAAGGAATTCATAGTCCATGTTCACTAAGGACGATGTGTCCTAAAGACAATGGGTTGCCATTTAGAATGTTAATTAGAGGTACTCTACACAAACAAAATAAAGTTGCTTTTATGACACATGAAAAAACTGAATTAAAAATATTTAGTAATTTATAGCAATCTACCAAACTTAATTAAAATGATCGCTGTCCACATAAAGGGTTACAGGTTTTTTTTCATAGTTTTTTACCTTCTGATTAGCCCGTTCAATCTGTTCCTGTTTTTCTTTGGCCAGTTGCAGCAGGTCAGTCTGATGTGCAGCCTGGACCGACTCCAGCTGCTGGCGGAACGCATCATCCACAGAATGCAACCTTTCTACTGCAGCTCTGCAAGAAAACAGAAAACATACAGAACATTACAGATCAAGATCAAGAAAATTCCCACTTCCTTGGGAAGAGTCCTCCAGAGAGTTTGGCAGAAAGACGGAGCCGACATCGCGGCACATACATCCAGCATCCGTGATAACTCCATGTGAGCGTGTTTCATACTTGTGTGCTTCTGTTGCCTTTTGTCTTTCTTCCAGCAGCAAATGCTCCTTGGCATCAAAGTTCTCTTTCATGCGCTTCACTTGACTCTCCAGCCGGGTGAGAAGGTCTGCCTTCTCCTGCCACTTCTTACTGGAATCCCTGATACAAAATAAAAGAGAAAACCAGCGTAGACTTTGAAAAAAAGCCACTGTCGGAGAGACAGAGTAAGCAGAAGACGTGATGGCATGCTGCCTTAGACTCATTTATACATGCATAACTAAGATTTGGGTGTATTTTGGACCTTCAATTAATCATATTAAATGATATATTCAGACTTCAAATCATTGACACTGAATATACTGCAATTTTTTGATGAATGAACGTGGGTAATTTGTATTAATTAGTCATAGTAAGCATCTACAGCAACGTGAAGTAGAAGCTGACCAGACCAATTCAGTAGTCTTTCATTAATATCAACAGGATTTTTTCAAATCTGTTGACAAAGTGCCATTCCTTTAAACACAAATATTCACCTTTTTTTCAAAATAAATGAAGGCAGCGCATGACTTGAGGTATATCACTTACCTGTAAACTCTCTTCACTTCCTCCAGCTCTGCATGCTTGTCCTCCAGCTGCTGTTTCAGCTCCTCTTTGCGCAGACTCAGGTGATCCAGCTGTTCCCTCAGCTCAGCCTGCTGACCTGTCTGGTCCTCCAGCTGCTCTTGGACCTTCCTCTGGGCCTCAGCTGCCTCCACGCGCATCTTGCAAATTTGATCATCACGTACCTGCGCAGCCTTGGACGATGAAAGGGTGCAGACGAGACAGACTTTGTTATGAGACCCAAGGTAAAACAAGAAGAAAGGACAAGAAAGGGAACATCTACCTCTTTGAGTTTGCGGATGGTTTCTGTCTGATCATCAACAATCTTGGTTTTGATTTTAAGGACATCACTGTTCCTTTCATTCTGTTTCTTTTGAGTCTCCAGCTCAGCAGCCAACACCTCTATCCTGGCCTCCAGACGTCCACGATCCTGCGCCAGAGACACTCCTAAAACACATCAACACATCTTCATTCAACATTTTTATATTATATAACTATTTGTTCCTGAATTTCTGTTCACAGCAGGATGCTAATGTTTTAGTGGCCAAAATATATTTAGTTGAAGCAGTTATACCTATGACTATGTCCTCCATGGAAGCAACAAGAAAATTTTTGTTTACTTATTTTTTTGTTGCACATAAATCATAGTTAATTCTCTTCAAATGATGACCTCCACCAAGGTGACAGCCAGTGCTGGCTTGTTTGTGAACAAAATAACTCCAAATCGTGAATGGATTTTAATGAAATTTCCTGGAAATGTCATTTGCTCTTATTGCTACGCTATTATGTAACCACGTATTATTGTCGCTGAAGTGCCTCACAGTCGATGGGGAAATTAGTCTGACCCGCAGGGTGGACGCATGTGCGCTCTGAGTGCTTTTCTTTCTAGTCGTGTTTGTATTTAACGGATAATGAAAAGGAATTATTAAGTCCGTCTGACTCGAGTTTCTCCGAGTGAACACTAGGTGTCGCTGCTTACTGACACGCATAAAATGACCAGCATCATTGACACGATCCCAGTGATGTCTCCTGGATGCTAATAAAAACCAGTGGATATTGCACAATAAAAGCTACAAAATGATACATTTGTCAGTGACTGGACTAAAGTCCAGGCCTACTGATAAACAAAGTGGTGCTGTTCAAATTGCTTGACCTCATCCGACTTCCCACCTTGCTGGGCTAGCTCCTGGCCCCAGATTTTCCGCTCTTCCTTCAGGCCATCCATCACAGACTCCTGAGCTGTAAGCTGCGACAAAAGTCGTGCCTTCTCTTTCTTGAGTGACTCCAGCTGCAGGCCGAGGCGCTGGTCCTTCTCCGCTTCTGCTTCCAGGGAGTGCAGTCGTCTCTGGCGGAGGAGCGCACAGAATTAAACTCAGCGACCACCTACGAGCTCCACTTTGCCTCAAAGAAAGAGAAGAATCTGGTGATCTCCATTTTATGGAATATCGGTTTGTTTTTTTTCCTCCACACACTTCATCTGTGCTGTACCTTCAGGGCGGTCACGGCTTCCTTTTTGCGTCTAATAAGTTCTGAAATGTGCTTCTTCTGTTCTTTGACCATAGCCGTGAGTTCCTCCACCAGAGAACCAGATTTCTTCTGCTTCTGCTGGGAGTGGACGAGTGCTCCTTTGAGGTCCTGCATCTCAGCCGACAATCGATCACAAGCCTCTTTCACCTTAACAGCATTAAGAGACAGAGAAGTGAGGCATCTAAAAGGAGTACCTGGCTTGAAGTCTTTATCAAATAAAAGTACTTTTTTGGTCTGACAGAACTCGTTGGAGGGCTTATTTGAAGGTTAAAAAAAAGCATCTGTTTTTACAGGAGAAAGGATTTAACTCTCAGACGTTGGGAACTGCCTAAGCAGAAGCAATCAAGACTGGAATGCATTTTGTTCAGAGGCTGAATAATAACCAGAAAACAAGTACAGACTGAATCAAAGCCAGTCTTTTGTGGAGTGCCTTTCCCATGGTAATCACCTGTACTTGTCCACAGTAATGGCGCTAATTCAATCTCAGCTTCGGTCATCAAGCTAAAGAAAAGTGGGACTAAGTTGGGTTCATTTACAGTTTAATTGTTTTTTCCTTTTTACTCCACAAAGCAATAATCTATGCACTGAACCGCACAAAGAATGCAGAGAATAATTAAGGACGAGACTTGGGTGATTGAAGGTCATCTGCGTGGCAGATGCGCTCATTATAGCAGACCTCGGAGAAGCGAGCGGCCTCGATGCTGAGCGCCATGCGGAACTCGTCCTCTAAAGCGGCGTACTGCTTCCTCCCTTCTGCCACTTTCTCCTGCAGCTCTGCCTCCCTTTGGGCGTGTCTCTGTTCCACAGATGCGACTTCTTTTGCAACTGCATCAAAGAAGTCCGCCCCGCCGGGCTGTAACCGCACACCCCACTGTTTCCTGTTAAAAGAGAAATGAACACATAAACAAGGATTTTCCTTTTCTAGGTGTTCAGAAAGCTACTTGTTTACCAGCTGAAGGCCCAGGAGTTCGGCTGTTTCTTAGACAGCTGTCAAGATACTTGGTCTGCCATTAAGACATGCAGGAAACAACAACATGTTTTATGTCCATCTTTCCTTCAGCTGGAGCAGGTCTTAAAAGGAATGCCCACTTGAAAACACTGATTTAACAGGACCCCCCCCCATGTGTCTGTTGAAACATTACACACAGAAGACAAAGAGGACTGACATCCGTTGTTCTGTGTGACAATCCAGTGCAGAATTTGAATATCAAGTCAATTATCAATTATCTTCCAAGGATTAGTGGCGATACATTTCATTTTGTTTCTTTGGACACTGGAGCTGCAGTGGTGGGGAAGGTCCAGAAGAGCATTTCATACTTAAAATGATGCCATTTAATAACTTCCCGTGGCCTTTGAAATGCAATTTTGCCCACATTGAAATCATCATTGTGATGCAACTTGATTGTTGGACAAATAAAAAGAAGATACCAAAAGATCCCAAATGACATTTAAAGCTAGATCACTACAGTTGGTGCATCCGCAACGCCGCTGACAGGAAAAACTCTCAGGAACGGTTTACCTGTGCTCTTGTTCTCTGGAGACCAGCAGTTCATGCATCTGTTGGAGTTTGTCTTTATGCTGCTGGACCGAGATCTTCTGGATGTCCAACTCTCTCTTCAGAGCGGCTGCCTTGTTCTCAAGCTCCTGGTGGCGCCTCGACTGTGTGAGGTCAGGACAAATTTTCATGTCCGCTTTAAGCAATTCCTTCCAGAAATGAATGAACTAGAACACTAAAATTTTTATCTGTATTTACCAGAACACTGAATCTTTTATCAGTGTTTACTTGCTCTGCTGGAGATTATATGCCAGTGAAAGTTTTATATTTGTACGCAATGAACCCCCTCTGCTTTTTTATTTACACATTCATCCGAGGCATACTAAATCGGCCGCAGTACCTCCTCAGCCTGCTGGCGAGACCTGATTGCCTCTCCTTGGGAGAAGCTTTCCTCCAGCCTTTGCAGTGCGCTCTTGTGTTGTTCCTCTTTGCTGCGGGCCTGCTCCAGATGTTGGGTGAGGGACTGACACCTTCCCTCCAGCTCCTCAACACAAGCATGCAGGTCAGAGCTCTCCGAGCGCTCCTTCAGCAACAGCTCTTTCAGCCTGGTAAAGATGCCAGCACGGCAGCGGTATGAAAGACCAGTGGGAGGAATACAGGCAATGTTTATTTCTGTCATTTAAAAAAAAAAAGCATGTTTCAAAACTACACTGCCAATGTCTGTTGTTTTAAGTGGGATTTCACTTTAAAAACAAAACAAAACAAAACAGTAAAGAAACCACGAGGACATGGAAGTTAATTAGTGGAACTAGAGACCACATGAACATTAAACAAGCACCTGCAGTAATTCATGTTCAAACTCTTCATGTTTGCTACGATGAATAATTTCTGTGCGATCTCTCTAGTGATGACTGAGAAGTCAACAGTAGCTCCTGTGCTCAGCACCATTACAAACTGACAGCTAAGACGAATGCACGTTATACTGCTGACATATGCTTGTCAGTGCTCTCCTAATTACCCTCATTATGCAGATTTATCGATGCAGTTTGAGTTGCGAGAGCAAATACACCTCAGTCCACATATGTACGCCAAGGATCATAGCTCACAGGCCACGTCTTGTGTGTGTGTAGGGACAGATAAGGCTAATGTGTTACACATAAATAGAGCCACAGTAATTTAAATATGACCAGGAGGTTTCTAAAGTTTAGATCTATCTATATTAAACTACTGTGCTGTAAAGGTTTCAAGCTGTTGCACCACTTTGTTTTGTTCTCCAGCTGTCAATCAGTCCTCTCCTCTCACCTGTCAGTGGCGTGAAGGGCCACGGTCTGGAGATCTTTTTCTTCGCCGATCTTTGTCTGCAAACATTTCAGCTCCTCCGTTAATGTTCGAACCGCTTGCTCGGCCTTCCAACGTCTCTCTCTTTCCTGGTCCCTCTCTTCAACAATAGTCTGAGTCAAAAAAACACATGGAAACAAGAACTAAGCAGTGAACAACAAAAATAGATGAAAAGTGATTAAAATGATAACAGAAAACATCTATTATGAAAAATAAACCCTAAACTGTTAAGTCTGATGAATATCCTGAGATGATTAAATTGAGACTACATGCTTGAATATGTGAAATAAAGTGCAAGAAATAATTATTTATCATTGGAAAGATTCTATACGGCACCTGAGAAATACAAGTGGATTATTTTAAACATTGTTGTAATCTCCATTTAATTGTCCAACAGATGTTCTGTTGCTGAGTCTCATGTTCATGTTATTTACTTTAGATTTCCCGCAAATGATTTCAAACCAACTCAAATAATTGTTACGCAATCACATTCCTTTTTGTTCTTGGTAATAGGTTTGTGGCAATAAGGAGCAGATATAGTAGAGTAGTTTCGCAGGGTGAGAGAAAATTTCTACTTCTCGATGAGACAGACACATAACCTTTTCCATGGTACATCAATTTTACAAAAGTCCAAGGTGCTATTCAGTGAGTTGGTGACCTATACATGCTGATGTACCCTGTAGGTGTCCTCATTTTCAGGGGACTTGGTTTCTGCTGCCTTCGCACACCGAGCCCTGCTGGCTTTTCCCTGGGCTCCAGCCACAGCCTTTGAATTTCTCTGTTTGTGATTCCTCGAGTCACTATGAAGACGAAAAGAAAAACCACACAGATACTAAATCAGACCGTACATTGTTTAGAAACAGGCCTCCAGATAATGCTTAGCTGAACAGAGGTTAAATTGAATGAACACCCTATTTTTAAAAGTAGGCGCAGTTTTGAAACTTTGAATCACCTCTTTATTCCAGTTTTGCAAACTTTGAATTGGATTTTGAGGGTTATACTTTAAAAATTACTTTGCTTTTGATTAAGGCAGCTGAAGGGCAATACTAAGCAAAATTACAGTATATCACTGGTGGCCAATGAAGAATGTTGAGAGTGTAGACCGTAGAAGGATTGTCAATGGTCACGGTGGAGAAATGAGAATGAGAAGTGACACGTGTCACTTATACCATGAATGAGTACAGTTTCAGGTACACATATGCAGATGCAGAGTTACCTGTCTGATCTCCAGTCCTTGGTTTCCTTGAGGGTTACTTTAGATGTGATGCTGTTAGGGTGTTTATGGATCCTGGAGCGTCTTCGATTTTCCTTCCCGCTGTCACACTCGCTCTCTGACGTGCGATCTGTATCCCTCTTGGCTCTCCGCGCTCTCACCACAGCATGAGTACAGCTACTAGATGTGTCATCTGCAGGGGCCTGTGTGAGCAAATCAGAAATATTCCCATTATAAATTCCTGTGTGTGAAATGAATATTGCATGAAAATGTAAATAAGAAATGAATAAACCATATGGTGTTTTAGATTGTTACTTTGGACCAGGGGGCCTGTTTTCCAGTAGAATATTACAAACACTTTGAGCATTTTACTGTTTTTCCAGAGCTTTTAGCTATCCCTTTCCAATTTACTTAAAATGTGTGTATTAGCAGGTTAAGATCCATAATTATAAAGATCAATGAAAACAAAACAGGTAAAACATTAATAATATAAGAAATTAATTAAATCCTGTCAAGAGTCTTAATTATGCACCTTCTTGATGAGCTGGGACACGCACTGCTCCAGTTTCTTGATGCGTTCTTCATTAATGGGGTCTGTTGGATTTGTGATAGTGGAATAAATGGGCCGGAGGCTCTGGTGCTCTGGTTGTTCGAGCACATTGGCGACTGCTTCAGCAGCATTTGGCTGATGAAAATGGGTCAGCGCGCTGTTGATGTGGGGATCTTTGGGACGGACAACTCCTCTGACCTGCAATTGAAACTTAAATGACCTTTCTTTTTTCCTGCACCATGGGAGAATCAGAGGTGGACTGCAACTGCTGCACAAAAATACATTCCTTCCGATTATATGAATACCCTTGGTTAAAAAAAAGCTATTTGTATGATGCATACTAAGCGTAAGAATAAGTGCTAATCATGCTGACAGTCCATTGTAAGGAACAGTCATTTTCCTGAAACACAATAAGTGGAATGAATTCAAATAAAATACTGATGAAAACCTGTTCTGTGATATCTCTAAAATGCAATTACCGAGAAGTTCATTAAAAGTGTTCAAAATGCCTAAGTCATTTAAAAACAATTGGGTAAAAATAATAAATAAAAACTACCGCTTCAGTGTGACCAGTATCCGAGGACAGCAGGAGGTCCACATAGTCTTCCAAACCGGGGACATCACAGGGACTCACGAGACCCTGATGTGATGGATTTCCCAGTCGGTCAAGGTCATCCAGGGTAGAGATCTGTGTCAAGGACTGCATTACGGTCTCCCTGTAACCTGGCATGAGAGACATACGGTAAATTAGAAAACTGAACATGCCACTGGAGATATGGACAAGTGCTCCATAATTCAATTTGTCACTACAGTCACAACAGGAGTAGAACAGCTGGATTCCATTCACATCAAACATGACAGTACATTAAATCAAATTTATACAAAGGCCTCCTCCTGTTTGTTCTATCATTCCTATATATGTATAGTATTGATGTGACTCACCTAACGAGGTGGGAGCGCTCTATATTATGTATACTGACAGCAAAGGTGATTGGGATTCTTTCAGTGTGCTGCTTTAAGTATCGCCTCAAGGATTTGAATGCATGCTATGACTGAAGTATAATGATTTTGGTTCATGATAATTAGGAAGTACATTAATCATTTCCAGCAGAATTATACACACCTAATCCATATAACTTCACATCAATATACAAACTTGATACGGGCGCCAATGTTTAAGACATTACATACTCCCTTACAAATCACAATTTTAGCAATAGCATATAATTTAGGGCAATCAAACCATTTATTTTAGTCAACTTTTACTTTTAAAATTTAAATTTACCATGTTACAGTAATCACCCTAACATGGTAAATAACATTTACTTTGTTAAAGCTGCACACACTTGATGTAAACACATTAATTATGAGTCTTAGATTTGAATGACAAAGAAACAATTCCAGAATAAATTTTAGTTTCTAAAAATCTGTATTTTCTACTGTGACTAATTAATGTTGTTCATGTTCATACCTGATAATCTGCAAACAGGGTTATCGCTGTCGTGCTGGCTCAACGTGACCTCTCTTAAACTTTGCAGTCCCAGCAGGCACTGAAGAAGGTGGTCAATGTTACCCAGGTGGTTGCCTTGGAGACTGACACTCTTCAGCTTGGAGCCGCATCCATGAAGATGGATTAAACCTTATCAATAGCAACAGAGCGTAAGGTACGAGGTAGTGTTTTACTGCGGAGAAACAAAATAAAAACGTTCTCTCTTTCTGCTGTTATTCAGCTCACCAGTGAGGTTGTTTATCCGGTTGTAGGACAGGTTTAATCGTGACAGGTTGACAAGGCCACTCAAACCTGAGTTAATTTGCAGAGGAAAAAAAAAACAAACATTAAAAATCGCAAACCCAGCAGAGGCACAGCCACCACATTACCACTTTAATGAAGAGTTATTGCCTGAGAGACATCAACTAACCCAAAACACTTGTCATCGGAGCCAATTAAAAGACTCACCTTCAACTCTGGTTATCAGGTTGCAAGATAAATTCAAAGTCCTGAGTGAAGTCAAAGTACTTAAACCCTCAATCTGGGAAATTTTATTGGAGGAGAGGTCCAAGTGCCGCAGGTGGGAGGCTGAAGTCAAGCCCTCAATCCTGGTGATGTGATTACAGTGTAAACTGAGGGATGTCACACTGGGTCCCAGGGAGACCTGCAGCAAACTGGACACACGGCAGCGACGGGACAGCATCATTAAACACGCCCGAGGTTTCACTTTCAATCAGCTGGAAGTTTTAAAAGGGAAAAAAAACCCTGACGACGTCACCTGGTTACCCCCCTGTCGATCAGGCTCAGCTCCTTGTCTCCCATGGCAACGCGCGGCTGACGTCACGCTGTTTGTCGGGAAGAGGAGGCCGACATTTTAGCACCACGACGGTGTAAACATCCTTGTTGTTGTTGTTGTTGTTGTTACGCTTAGCTGGGGGGGGGGGTAGCCACGGGGGGGGGGGTAGCCACGGGGGGTAACTACGAAGCAGGCTAGCTGAAGTCACAGTGACGAAGGTAAACAACGACCGAGCCGCAGACCATGAAGAGGAGGGCAGACCGCGACTTTATAAAGATGCGAGCGGACAAAGACTCTATAAAGACGAGCGCAGAGGAAGGAGGAAACATTAGCTCAAGTTTCTCTGAGTTGAACCGACCGCTCGGGGGAACGAACTTCCTGTTAGGGTGACGTCATTGAAGACGACTTCCGGGAAACCGACACCCCCACACACACATACACACATACACACACACACAATACTGTGTCATTCATTCACTTATTCATTCACACATAAAGTTTGACATTCTAAAACAGTAACTGCAGTTGTGTGTCTTTGTGTGTTTGCACCTTAGAATGGTCTTATTCAAGTACACAAACTACAGAGTCACAGGTTCTAACTCGATGCACACACGTTTGATACCAATACCATATTATATATTTTAGTGTATTTTAAAATAAAGCATGTTGAACATTTTATAGTGATATAGATATACAATACATGTCATCATATATCAAATATATACAAAAAGAAATACAATGCAGCGTCAATCCAAACCACCATATGTGTACCTCAACAAAAAAGGGCCATTAGATATGTTTTTGTATAAAAATATAAAAAAGAAAACATGATAAAGTGTATACTTAGTCAGAACCTACAAGCAGTCAATAGTAAATAAGTAAATAGATATTGAAGGGAAGAAAAAAAAGACAAGATTTCTGGATGGGAAAAGTCAAAAGAGAAGAAGGGAATGAAGCAGGAAAGGAAGAAGGAGTTTGGTGCATTAGGACAGACAGCCGAAAGATTTGAGAAAGGTTAAGAGTGACTATCACTGACCATGAAACTCCTCATTCCATTCAGTCTTTTATAGTTTAAGGTAGATTTGACATCTTTAAATGACAATGATGAGGTGATGAATGGTTTCACCAAAGAACAAATGAAAGAAACCAAGAGTATGTAAATATATATTAAATAGTACTGTAAAGGTACTATGATGTTTTTCTGAAATAGCATCATATTAGATCTAGCAAAAAGTAAATTGTAGAGGCTTTGAATAGAGCATGTGTGTAATATTGCAATAAGAGGGAGCATTCAAGAGCTCCCAGTGACACTGGGGTAGATTTGTGACTTTGTGCTGTGGAGAAATGAAGCCTGTACACTCCCTTGAACTGTGTAGCTGCCAGACGAGCACAAGATGAGCTTGGACAAGTTTTATTAAGAGCAGCATCCCACCAGGTGTCACGGAAGGCCAACCTCGGTTTCCCCTCCCAGGCAGCCTTGATTACAGCAGATGAGCTGAGGGGTTATAAATTTTCAAAATGAGAGACGTTTGGAGGGGGGGGCGCAGACCAAGAAACTCATTCCATCATTGATATGGGAGTCAGAAGGGAAAGGTGGGAAATAAGGATTTGGCAGAGTGTCTAATTTGAAAATCATACAAAAGATGAGGAGGTGGAAATTGCTTTCCAACTTGTCACATATGCAACACTCCTAAAAAGAACTCTGTAAAAGAGTTTGAAGATTTTCAGCAATTTGTCATGTCAAATAGAAAAATACGATCAGATAATAGAGGATGAAAGGAATAATGCAATTGCCCAGTAACTTTGATGTTCTCAACTGTTTCAACATCTACCCGAGTTACATTGACATTTTGACATGATTTAAAGGGAATAATTTATTTATCCTTATATTTAAGTGAAATGTAGTGACATCCACATTTCTTTTTGTTAATTAAGACTCACCTTTTTATTCCAGTTCAGCTGTGAATCCATGAACATTTGCACCATGACCGTATTGCTTCTATGTGTGAGGCATACGCAGTCGAGTATGTCAGTACATTGAATGTAGATTTTCATTTCCCACACCGCAACCTATTCTTCGCTTTAAAGCTACAACTTTCATCGGCGGCACATCGGCGGAGTTTTTCTCTAGTCTGAAGGTGATGAGATGAGAAAACAATATCACATTTTTTTGTATTTTGATCAAATCTGGCCCAATCACCAGCTGAACTGTCTCTCACTCTCACACAAAAACTCGATGTTTGATGTTCGGCACTGAAATTTTCCTGGTGGTTTATAATCTAAATATCATGCGGAAGACAGACTACATTTATGCAAATCTGCAAACACTATTATTCCATGCGCAGGATTTGGATTTCACAGATTACTGTTTACAATTCTTTCTGGCTCATCTCCCCAGCTCGCATGTCGTAGCTGTCTGCATTTATGAGACTTCCTCTCTGGCTGGCTGCTGATGTCGTGTGTGGTTTATTCTATTTGATGTGTAAAAGTGTAACAACTAAAACAAAACACAAAAAAAACCTCAACTCATCTGAACATATGCAACACATGCAGATGTATTTGAATAAATTTGAGGTTATTTTTGAGGCATTGTTATATGCGCCTTCAAACACAAGGTAGCACGTTTCATAATAGATACATGACCTTGAGTGTGAATTACGGCTTTTACCATAATTTCCCTTCAGACGGCATTACGAAAGGTCTGACATTAAAAACATAAGCTGCTCTTGTGCATCTCCATTGGAGTGGCTAAACATATTCTAAAGATCCTGACCCATTACCTTATAATTCTGCATGGAAGCCTGATTGATTCCTCCGCTCCTGAACTGAACATCGCCCATATTGGAGGGGACACATGAATGATCGCACTTACGGGCTTCCAGCCAACAGGGATGGAGCCTCTTTTACTTGCAGTCAAGGGCCCTCCAACCGGTGGAAGTGATGATCCGGTGCTAAGGAATAGACTGAATTAGAAATTGTAAGCACCACTTATGTCTCAGAGTGTCATCTTCAAGGACACTTAAAAAAATGATGAATACCCACCGAACTAATTAGAGAGCAAAAGTATGTGAACTCATTTAAATCGCAAGAGGGAATTTGCACTTCCTCGCCCGTACAACACATTTATTTTTTTACATTTTACTTGTCGTGCTTTTATATAGAAGATGATGAAAACAAAGCTTGGGGTATTGAAGGCATGCAATAAAACAATCTTAACACTTATTATTCAGTATTCAATAATACAGCTCTAATTTGGATTCTGAGCAGTCTGGGATTTCAGCAAAAGTGTCTGCGGTTGTAATTATTATCTGTTCACAGCAGATCGATCAACACAAGCTGCTGTCTTCGGAGCGATGTTGGAGGTTTAAAAAAAATGAAAAAAACACTGGCAAAGTTATGGCAAGCAAACACAGTCAGCCAGACATCCTTATTATTTATTTGTTTGCTTATTTTGAGGAATAACTTTATTCAAAAAAAGAGACAAAACAAAAAAATGCATATAGAACTGTACAACCAATGTATTAAATATAAGTGATTCATAACAGCAACATACTTACAAAACAGAAAACAGTAAAAGGAAATATGCAACTTATCATATGGAACAAATGACAATATGTTTACAATACTGGAGGGAAATATGGTGAAAATCAGATCCTGTACATCAGCCAAATGCACAAATAAACGAAATCACATAACACAGGAAAATGTGTACATTCAATGTTTTCTCTCCGACACTGTCGTGGCTCCACAGTTGCCAGTGGACAAAAACAGAACAAACGCAAAGTCGCAGCACAACCAAAGAGGGCGTTTCATGGTTCGTCTGATTCACGGAACAATTATTTTACACAACCAAGACCATAAATAACATAAAGCACAGAACGGAGCGTCCTTTTGTTCCAGAGGCAGAAGGTCCTGCGGGGAATGTCATAATTTGCAGAATTTTGATCAATTGCAGTACACCATAGGTATCACGTTCAAATGAGGCAACGAAGCAAAAAAAAAGAAAAACAAACCAAAAAAACCCCAAAAAAAACAATTTAAAAGAGAAATCTCCGTCAGTCAGTGCTGCCATTGCTTCGTTTCCAAACCAACGTCTCAACCAAGAGAGGATAGGCTGTGTTCCTTCCAGTGTCTGCTCCTCTTAACTTCCTTTTTCCCCTGAAACTTGATCAACAGAGAGAGAGAGAGAGAGAGAGAGAAAGATATAAACGTCACTCTTTTAAAAATACGCTACGGGGAAGTCACGGGGATATGTTTCTGATCTAAGTGTTTCTGACATTATCTGCTGCCGCGGAGATAGCCACGAGAGGACAAACGGTTCATCAGACCAGCATTAACAATCTATCACCATCGCGGCGGCTAAAATGGATTTCCTTTTATCGGGCGGTTAGGGATGGGAGGAAATGTCAGCCGAAGCCAAATTAAACCACAGCCTTGTTTGTTTGGACAAAGAAAAATCGGAGGATTTTAAAGGTAGTTTGATGGGGACTGGAGATGAGATGCATTCGTGTGGTGTTGGAGCGTTGAGTATTTAGAGCTGTGCTTCTTACCACCTCTTTCATTGAGAGTGGGGGGGGTTAGATCTTTGGATTTACATTTGGATGGGTTTGAGTGACAAAAGATTCGGCAGGATATTGTGCAATGGGTTCTTTATAGATTAAAAATGATGTGTTCTTTCAGGGATAAATGAAAAACTGACCTTGACTCAGTTGTCAATGTCTGATATGTGGTTCTCTATCTGCAAAAGAAAGAAAAATAATGGATCATGACATCAATGAGCAAAGGTGAATTCCTTTTTTCCACCCACGTTTTCCACGTGGCAAAAAATGAATTTTGGTTCATTGTGGAAATAATATAGATTTTATTTTTTTTTTTTTTACATCAGAGAATAAATGGTGTCATATTCTGCCGTCACTCCAGATGACCCATGCAGAATAAAACCCCACAACAGAAATAAGTCTTTTTAAAGTGTTAATAATGGTTCATTTTCCAGTTCCAGGTATCTCACACTCCTTCAGGAGGAGAATAATCCAACAAGGTGCTTCTGAGACACACCCTGACTAGATTCTGACTCTGGATGATTTGTTGGTCCACTCGTCTGCTTACACTCATCTCATTTCTGAGTTATATCCCGCTGCTGAAACGTCTGTGTTTCTCTGCTGTAAAGAAGTGATTGATTGTTTGTCCCTGGTCTGATTTCATCTTCTACCTGCCGCCAGGTTGTTTTCTCTCTGCCTGGTCTCCTCCTGGTAACGTCACGTTATTCGATTAACTTTTCCGTGAGTTTCAAAACTAATTTTGTCTGTTGGGATACTGACATAATGTTGTATTATCTCTTTTTTATCTTTCTCTTTTATCCATCTTTTTATTTGTCTTATATTGACATGTAAATAAAATAAAACTGATAACAATGTAAAAATGTAATGTGTTTTTGTACAGTTTGTAACGTGGAGCTTTTGGATTCAACCGTTAAAGCTGTAGCAGAAACCATGTACAAGTATTCATTTAAAGGGGACGTGTTATGCATTCCAGTGCTTCAGTCCATATATTTGCATATCTAGAGTGCCTCCCCACCCTGTAAACGTCAGTTTCAACAGATAATTTAGTGTTAATAAACTGCCGTGGTCTCTAAACGTGTCTCTCAACAGTCCGTTTTGCACTTCCGCCCTACTGTTACATCACAGCTGGGCTGGTTTGAATAATCCCGGCCTCATGCTGGGTATCTCCTCCCATACAACAGCTACCTGAGCAAGGACGCAGTTATGGGAGGACCGTCTGTGGGAGGAGCAAAGACTATCTGTGGGCGGAGCAAAGACTATCAGTGGGCGGAGCTCAGAGTAGCTCAGTGGGATTTAGAGGGAAAGGCAGTCAAACCAGTCTGAGCTGGGCTGTGAAACTGGGGCTCCGTCCTTCCAATTAGACATCAAAGAACCATGTTAACATGCAAAAAGAAGCAGAATATGTCACCTTTGATAATTTTTACAAACCGACTGCTCCGGTTTTGGGTGTGGCTGCTGCACACATCAGACTATTCTTTTCCTAGGTTGTCTATTACTTACTGGTCCCACTACAGGTTGCCAGGCAACAGGTCAAGAGCAAAACCAATTAGTGGATTAAATTCTGCTTAAAACACTATTTCATACACACAATCTACAAAAATTACGGGCGCTCATAGTCACATCTTTCACGGCTCTGCCTTTTGTGCTTCTATCTGTATATAGCTCCCCAAAATGACAAGCTGCCTATTCCTTTGAGCCTGGGTTTATGAATTTAATTTAGTGAGGTGAAAAGCTAATATAGCAAACACTGGACTGCCCGGCACGTGTGTGTGTTTGTGTGTGTTTGTGTGTGTGTGTGTGTGTGTGTGTGTGTGTGTGTGTGTGTGTGTGTGTGTGTTGTTTGTTTCCGACTCTGACTCACACTCTCTCGCACACTCAGGAACACACACACACACACACCACAAACTCCTCCCTGAGACTGTAAATGAGTACTTGGCTCACTCACCATATCGCTGGTGCCTTCATCTTCAAAGTCATCTTCACCGCCGTCCGTCATCTCTCCCGCCTCCACCTCGGCTGTCTCCTCCGCTTCCTCTCCACCAGAGTGGTCTGCTGAATCACCATGGAGACACTCACACACCTCCTCTTGTTTCCTCTGTATCTCTGACAAAAGTAAAATAAGGCTGGCATTCACTCTAAAAGCGGCTCATTAGACAATTCATTTATTCAGAAATGTAGAAATTAGATTAGTTAGAGATTTCCCCACGTTTGGACTCCCTGTCAATACGTACTACCCTGTCCTCATCCTCATGCAGACATGTTCATGCAGACTGGTTTTCCCATTCCCGCTCACGCATCTTACCATTTTCGGAGCGATGTTGCCTCTCGATCTTCTCCAGCCTTCCCAGAAGAGAGTCAATTTTGCTCTTGATCTGTGACAGCTCCTTTTTGATTGTTACGAGTTGATCTGTCTTCACTGTGAGCAAACAGGTTGAAAAAAAAAAAAAAAAGCATCAGTATGACGTTTGATACGGACGTCTCATTGGAGGTTCGGTTTGAGGCAGGTTTATCGGTTTTGGACATTTTTGTCACGCCTCCATTCTCCAAATGAAATTAATAATTTTATAAATATTCTACCCTCCAAGAACATGTAGGACTTTTCAAACAGATGTAGATGAAACCCACATGAATGAGTATGCTTCTTGAATCAGTGTTAAAACTGCACTAGCTACTGATGTCAGTAAATATGAAGCTGTAAATATGATGCAAAAGGAAGAATCACGGCATATGTGTTTTCTGTAAATCATTTAGCAAATTCTGAACAACTCCTTCAACAACTTTTACACATATCAATATTGTTGGGTTTTTTTTTTTCATAGGTGATATTTTCTGTCTGCGTTTTGATGCAAATGCGGAGTAAATAGATTTCTTCTGTAGAGATCTGCCCACTGCTGCAAGGAAAATTGTGATTATTCTTCTTATCAAAGCAATTTTTATTATTACACTGCGCTGATACTCAAGAGCCCTGCAGGGTTTAGTAACAAGAGGAAAGTTGAGAGCTACAGCAGGAGATTTCTATGTTCGCAATTCAATTTGAGCCGCCGTAAAGAAAATATAAGAATAATGTTTGGATCGACCCTTATTTCTGATAATTGTCACGAAGCGGAAACACAAATATTAGGTTAGTATTAACTTGGGGTAAATCTATTAATCAGATTTAATTCATTAATTAACAGAACTCATTAATTTGCATCATCTTACATTTGGATTTCTCATCAGTTGAACCAATTAGACCACTAAACAAATAAATTTGCCTTGTAGTCACATGAACACTTGGCTGAGAGACCTTAATGAGCAAAGTTTAATTATCTTCTAGAAGACTAACTGCTTAATTAATTGAGAAAGTAATTAAATCACATAAATCACAGCATTCTCTACAACATTCTCTAAACACTTGTTCAGTTATTTGCCTTGTTAATAATGCCGTATTTCCAAATGTTCAACTTCTATTTGACCAGAAGAACATTTCATTATTAAAAAGACTGAAAATTTCCTTTGAATCCGAAATAATCACGGTCAAGGTCAATCAGTAGCTTCCACACAATTGACACCGCAAATCCCAGTGTGCGGTTCGAGATATTATCCAGTCGGAAAGGTTTTCAGGTTTTAATCAATTTTAAAATTATTTTCCTATTTTCCTTTGGTTTGTGCTGAAGAAAAGCAGCGAGATTCACACTGAAGGATGGAGAGAACCTACGTTTCGGGGCTGTAACGGAAGAGCCGACATTCAGAGCGCGGGAGGAGGATGAGGAGGTGGAGGAAGAGGACGAACAGGCCCTGACTGGGAAGGAGGACTTGGCCCTGCGCGTGGATGGAACGACTAGCCGCGAGCGCTTGATGGGGATCACAGCCCGGGTGGAGGGCACGACTCGACCGTGGTACTCGAAGAGTCTGAAGACGGGTTCAAAAAAAGAAAAGGAATCATAGTGGTGGAACAAACAGCCTCAACGGAGTCGGAGCCGCTGCATGGTCGCACGCAAATGAAGCACGGTCTGAGCACGTGAAGCAGACGTCTGAGTGCGAGTTAGAGACTGGACAATACCACAGCCATTATATCATGCCCTCCCTGCTGTCGCCAGTGACACAGCAAATTGTTGAAATTGCAACAATAGCGAAAAGTTGAAAGATTCTGGAGGATATTGGAAGGAGAAGAAGTAAACAAACCAATGAAAATGTCAGAATGAAGATAAATTCTGTTCCTTTCCACTGCAAATGACCAGCCTGGGGACTATCTGACATTCAGTACTCATCTATGCAGATAAAAGCATCATTAGAAAGCCCAATGGAGAGGAATAAAAATCTCCCCAATATGACATTTATTAGGCCTGTGATAATGTGGTGGCATAGACTGTTGGACGGGACAATTCTTTTTTAGCTCAAAACGTGTATTTTTTAAGCTGTGGAAGACGAACAGGAAGAAGAAGAAAGAAGAAAAAGAAAGCCTGTGTGGGAGGTCAAACGCTGGGAGACGTCAGGACATTAAGAAAACAAAAGACAGCAGCCATAGATTTACGTACCTGCTGTAGAAATCATCCCTGTAGTAGTCATAGTCATACTCATAGCCACTGAGAAGATAAGAAGCATAGTTAGTCCTGTTTTACACACACACACACACACACACACACACACACACGTGCACACATACTTTGACAATGTCACCCATGCCATTGTTCTTTATATTCTAATTTATTCTAACCATTTTTGCTGATTGAATCGAATTGAATGGATGACGTCACGTTGAATCGTATCAGGGAAACAAAAGCAACAAAAGTCTAAATATAACACATATTACATCATTCAATTTGAACAAAATCAAAAAGTATTTCATAAATTGTGGGTAAAATAATGTGAGTTTTTATTCTGTGGTTTTGTCAGTAAAAACCATAACCACAGTGTGTGGTTAAGATGTTGTTTGTCCTGGTGTTGTTTGTCCTGGTGTTGTTTGTCCTGGTGTTGTTTGTCCTGGTGTTGATTGTCCTGGTGTTAATTGCCCTGGTGTTGTTTATCCTGGTGTTGTTTGTCCTGGTGTTGTTTGTCCTGGTGTTAATTGCCCTGGTGTTGTTTATCCTGGTGTTGTTTGTCCTGATGTTGTTTGTCCTGGTGTTGTTTGTCCTGCTGTTGTTTGTCCTGCTGTTGTTTGTCCTGGTGTTGTTTATCCTGGTGTTGATTGTCCTGGTGTTAATTGCCCTGGTGTTGTTTGTCCTGCTGTTGTTTGTCCTGGTGTTGTTTATCCTGGTGTTGATTGTCCTGGTGTTAATTGCCCTGGTGTTGTTTGCCCTGGTGTTGTTTGTCCTGGTGTTGTTTGTCCTGGTGTTGTTTGTCCTGGTGTTGATTGTCCTGGTGTTAATATCCCTGGTGTTGTTTGTCCTGGTGTTGTTTGTCCTGGTGTTGATTGTCCTGGTGTTAATTGCCCTGGTGTTGTTTGCCCTGGTGTTGTTTGTCCTGGTGTTGCGCCTCGCCGAACAGCTTCTCTGCTTAAATCCCAGTTTTACACTGAGGCAGATTTTTCATTTTCACCATTTGATCATTGAATTGAGGACGTGTTCTGAGGAGTTTCCTGTTTCTCTTTATCTTTAGGGAGCAGCTGCAGCTCAGTGCAGCAATCTGAAGGTCGGCGGTTTGAGAATTATACTGAACTCTAACACGCTCCGACTGCTGTGGCTTTCGTTATCTGTCCCTGTGAGGTGCTACCATCCATCGGAGGTGGCTACGAGGGAGAATGCAGCCTTGTAAAGATGACCAGCTGATTACAAAACCTCTTTATTATTACAGTCCATTTATCATCCTGTTCTTCCCCTTTCTTTCATTTGTTGTGCTGTATTTTTTTACCATTATTTTCCACCAACTCATAAGTTGGATTATTTATACTTAACTGAAGCTGTTAATTACTTGGAATGTAAGCTGTTTGATCTGTAGGGTCTATAATAATAATGTGACCAGTGATACAAAAAAAGAAATTTCATAAATATTACAAACAGTCATTATATTCTATTGTATTATGCCAAAACAGTAATCCCCAGGTCTTGTCTTCTTGTTTACTTCACATATAATGTTTAACAGCAAAGTAAAGAATCCAGTAAATCTTAAAGTAAACCTGCAGCCTTCCATCCGATTTAACTGGTGTGTTGTGGTACCAATAGACATCTGGAAATACAAAATATCAGTAGCAGGCACTCTGGTAGTGTTAAACTGATTGAAAAGAACTGTGTGCCAGTGCGTTGTACAATCCACCTTCTTGTAGCGGTTCATTATTGTTCTCTGGCGCCTGGTGACTCATGCGCGTTATGAGCCACACCGCATATGATTACACATGAACCCCTATTGAACATTGGCAGCCAGGAGCCAGACAGATGTGCGGCGACGCTCCTGCCTGTTCTCCGTGTACGGAATGGGGCAATTTTGCCTTTTCATTCCAGAGCAAGAGGGACAACGACAGAGAAAGACCGTCTGCTCGCGTTAATCTCCCCCCACTCTCCGTAATTACGAGGGATACTCGGATAAATGTAGGGTAAATAAACGCTCTAGCTTCAGCGAATATCCTTGCCTCTGATTACTTCAGTTGCGTGGTTGCAGCATGTAGATAAGCGTACAAACACGGTGGTTTAGTGCTGCATTCCCTGACATTTTCCCTCTCTTTAATTGGTTCACGCAGCTTTTGTCTGGGTAGAGGTTCACACAGCACTGATTTAAATAACGAGGCGGGCAGTTTGTTAAATAACTGAATGCTTTTTTGTCATAAACAAGTCCGTTTATTTCTGTTTGTTTTAGATAATTAGGCCCTGAACAAGGTCCCCCTTTAGTCTTGTTATCTGTGTGTAGTTGTGTTCTGCCCGCCCTCCCCCCCGACTCCCTCTTTTACTGTCAGCTGTAATCTTCCACCTTATTTTCCTCCCCTTCCTCCCGCCGTCTTTGTGTCTGCTTTCCAGTGTGAGCCTCCTGTTGTTAAGCACTTAAACTGAATTTATTTTAGTGTTTCTGATGCCTGACAGAAGCTTCGGATCCGAACTGAATAAACATTCGTAACACTTTCTCCTGTGTTAGTTCTGCTATTCCGGCTCCCTCTTGTCTCTTTTGCTGCCTAAGCTGCAGGTGCTTGACTAAAGTTTTCCCGTCACAGCTCCAGACTTTTTTTTTTTTTTCTTTTTGTTTTGTTCCCGAAAACCCTCGCCTTTGTCGTGTTCTGGCTGCTCGGTGATCCGCGGAGAAATCGTGTAGCCAGAAAAGAGGGCACCGACACACGCGCATAAATAACTGAACTCTTCCTGGGCCTGACCACAAGTATTATTTAATTTCTATGTGACCCAACAGACCTGTAGAGGGACGACAGGGGCCTCTTGGAACCCATCTTAGGCCTGTAGGGTTTTGGCTCTCCTGCCATGTTGATGTCTAGAAAGAAAGCAAAACACTTCAACAAGAAAGATTTTATTAAAGGTGATAACGTAAAACCTGTAGAGTCTGCACGTCAGGCATAACAGGATGTCGGACGAATAGCATCTGATGTAGACACGGGTACAATTCTATTCTATCTGATGTGTTTAGAATGAAACACACACTGTGCACAAAATATGAGCTGAGACTAAGGATAGCATATATAGATAGATAGAATGGGAACGAGCCAAATTAGCTCCAAGGTTTGGTTTTATAGATTTCTGAATAAAGCGAAAGCAGGATCCCATTTGAAAAGACCACCGTGACCTGGGTCATTCAGGACCAACATGTCCGTACTTCTTGCTCTTTTGTGGGGCGTGTGTGTTCCTTCCTGCTGCTCATCACAGTCCAAAGACCAAACTAAATGAGCTACAAAGAGCAGCCCAGCCTTTTCAGCGCGCCTGTAGGTTTGTCTCAGTAGGGTATCCTCGCTGGCCCTGATCAATTAAGGAAAAGTCCGCCGATGAGGGTGATGGAAGGTACTGGGACAGGCGGGGACTCGGTTTCCATCTTCTGATCACCAAACGAGATAGACCTTTACTGCTGTTACAGAACCGCCGTGAATCGGCAATATGCCTGAAGTTCAGCTGCTGCAAATAGTTGATGATCATCGTTATAATTCCATTAGGCTCACCGCTGGGTTTCAAGGATCTATACATGAGTGAAGAGCAGAAATCATTATCAGGAAGTGGGTAGTCGATACCAGAGGGATTAATAGAGCAAGAAATATCTGACATATTCAGCTTTATGGTCCGCTTTATAAGACGAGGGACTTTCTTTTTTTTTTTTTTTTGGTCTTGACTTGAAGGGTTTCAGTCGATTGGCAGGAGATTGTAAAATAAGATCAAAACAGGCGCCGAGTCACACTGACATGGCTGACAGTCTGCAGCATCGCCTGCCAAGAGATCGCTCCGCATTACACCGAAGGCGGCGATACGTGCCGCATTCGGTCTACGCGCTCAGCCTCGGTATGGCTGCGGGAGCGGCCCAAGGTCACACGCCAAAACACAAACAAATTCAGCGCCTCGCACGAGCGCCGCATTAGCCCCCCCACTGCGACGGCCGGGTCACCCCTGACAGCTTTAAAAAAAAAAAAAAAAAAAAAAAAGTCAGATAAGTCGTCGGCTTCGCACCGAATCAAAATCCTAGAGATCAGGCAGCAGCAAATGTCGGGCTGAGTTCAGACGTAAAGAGCTTCCGTCCTCCACGAATGAAGGGAGGTTAAAAAAGGCCTCTGATTCATTCAGACAAGAGGCCTTCATCCCTCCGTTCCCCTCTTTCTCCATTGTGCCTTCCCCCGGCCGCACCTGAGCCTGAATCATCCCGCACATTGTCTGCACATTAAACATGTTGCTCCATTTGAAGCCCCCCCTCCCCCTTTCTCTTTCTCTCCTCGTTTCTCCGCTCGCTCTCCCTAATGGACTAATGGACCAGGGCTGTATTGGTGGCACTCAGGTGCGCAGGGACAGCTGTGTCATTATCGCTAGTCTCCGGGAAGATGTGTGGAATGCTTCACATTGTGAAGTGCGCTCGCTCCTCCGCTCCCCTGCAGGGTTCATTAAAGAGACAGCGAGGCACTCTGAAACGCCGCCACCTCTCTGCAACCCGACCCCGATGCCGAGCTACTGATTAATTGCACTCGTTCCAATAATCTTGTACAAAATAATGCAGATGTGTGCTTGTGTGGGACTGATTACCATTACAAGTAAAATACTGAGCATGGTGGGGGTGGGGGGGGAGACTGTTGCTAAGCAATAGCCAGTTAGGACGTGATTCAGTTTATTGTATCAACTATAGCGCTGGCGGGGTATAAACAGTTACTGCATAGACGAGACTAATTCACAGAGTAAAAACAATGGCGAGCACAACCAGAAACCCTCCACCTGACTTATGAGACCTTGTTCGTTCTCGCCATTGCTGGCAAATGTTGTAAAGATTTCCTTTATTCGGCGACTTGTGCCGAGTTTGTGGATGAGGAGATGAAATAAAAACATGCATTAACACAATGCTGTGTGATGCCCAAGAGGCAATATAATGAAGCGCATTCATGTTAATACAGATGCTTAAAAAGTGTTTTCGTAAATATGCGTTACGAGATTGCCATGCGATGATGTTTGAAGTCGCTCTGGCTGAAACATTTGGAGACACGCCGAAACCTCAACTCTACGTCTATTAAAACCTTAGTTATTTGTTCCACCCCTCTTTATCGCTCGCAGCTGTGAAGCAGATGTGGCGATGTCATGGTGGGGCTGGATGTGGATCGACCTTCACCTGCTCGATGCGGCTGCCGTCCCACCTTCGGGAAGATTTGAGGACATAAAGAAGGTGAAACGATCGCAGTCGGGCGCAGCCCAGAAAAACCATCCGCGGTCTTATTTCAAACAAATGATTTCATTTCCTGGTGCAGCGACTGGCTCTAATGTGACACGGTGACTATTTGTGTTTCGGAAATTGCACCAGTACGACCTCAACACGAGTCCGCGTGTTGAGAAACGGAAAATATTGATTCCTCTAATGTTGACATGCTCGGAAAATAAAAGCCCTCTTGTCATCCGCTGCCCCCCCCCGCCATGTCCTCGCATTCGATATGAATCAGGTTCGTAACTGCGGACAATTGATGACTCCTTCGGCGAGATACTTGACCTTACATTTCAGACATCTTTACTGCCGAAGGTTCTCGATTTTTACTTGTTGTTCAGGTTCTCTTTACAGCTCCAGATGGCACAGACATCAAATGGAAACCAAGATGCGCGCACGCCCGTACACAATCAATCATTCATTGGATTTCCGTCGGAGTTGGGACAAAAACAGGACTTCTAGAGGGATACAGTATGGATCTCACACACACAAGAAAGCGTGAGATCCAAAAGTTGGCGGCAGGTGTCAATAACAGTGTGTTATGTTGAATGTTGAATATTGTTGAATGTTGAATAATTAACTCAAATACACAGCTTCAAGAATGTAAGCCAACCTTTCAGCCAACACGCTTGTACTCGGGCGCATGTTTTTTTATTCATTGCTGGTCTAGTTTCACAGACATTAAGACAGTCTGAAGTGGAAAAAATGTTTTCACACGATCTCGCTTCATGAAAGCCTCAGTTGGCAGCGTTTTAGTTAAACGTCTCCCCTGGCACAGAAGTGCTGGTGTTCAGCAACACTTTGTGGGAGGCCGTGAAGTGTGAAAAACACACACTGAAAACATACACGCTATTGAAAGTGTACACACTTCAATGCAGCACTGAAATACTTGCTCATACACTGAAAATGTTGCATGAGTGTTTGTAAAGTAAATTTTGCGCCTCCGGATGTTTTCAGGTTTTCATTTGTCATGCGATACCTCTCCTTTGGTTCGGGCAGTGGTTATCAAACTGAGGGGCGCACCCCCTAGGGGGCACAGCAATGAGAAAGAGGGACGTGGAGCTACTGTAAACAATGTTTCCTCTTTCAAATTAGGTCCAGTAGATGTGTGCAACTTTTACTGTGGCCCCCTTATACCCACCATCTAGGAGGATCGCTTAAAAATATAAACAACACACAAATGCTACTAGCATGGACATGTTTGTGACGGGGCTACCAATTACAGACAAACAGATTAACACGAGACAGGCCTGCAGTGGCACCTGAAGACTGCAAGAATTCAAGATTACAAGTTAAATTCTAGTAGAAAAAAATGTTTTATTTTTTGACTTAAGGACTTGGCAAACTCTTTTTGTGCACAGAGGCGGTTTGGAGAAAATGTGTTGAAAGCCACAAATGGGGCCAAGTTTTTCAGTAGCTTTAGAAGAGAAATTTCTATAAGGACATTTGATCAATTAAATGATAACATAAAAGATAATCATAACAAGCAGTGGTGTTATTATTGCGTAGAACTGAGTTATATGTGCATAGTGGTGCATCAATTAGGGGAGTTATCTTTGTTGTAAATGTCATGTTTTTGTTGATTCTTTGTAACTTGTTCTGAGAGTATTTCAAATAGAAGTTTGGGAACCACTGGGTTAGGCATAGTTGGACTAACTATGAATCCTTCAACTGTGAGCATGTGGTGAATTGTAAATACGACCCATGTTTGATCTTAATGGCTGCGATTTTATCGTACGTGTGTGTGTGTGTGTGTGTGTATCTGTGTCTGTGTGCACATTTCAATGTTTTCACCCTAAATGGCCTCCCATAGCACTTTGATCCAGACACATTCAATCCCTCGCGAATATATTCATCAACACCTCAGAAGCCACTGGCACAGTTTGGCTTCATTCATATTAATAAAGCAAAATTACCTGTTGTGTACGCGTGGCTGTGTGTGTGCGTCTGTGTGTGTGCGTGACACAGTGCGCCTTTGATGTGTGCATGTCATACCCACATCAGACATGCACCAAAAAAAAAAAAAAAAAAAAAACCCTGCATGCGCTGTCTGTGTAGCCAAACACAGGCTGAACTACAGGAGCGATCATAATAACGAGAGTGCCTTTGACAATTTGCAGCTTTGGCTGTTATTGTTGTTGAGGAGAAAAGGACCGCCGCTGACAAATGTTCTCTTTCTAATGCAACAAAGAGCGTAATTAGCAAAAAGTACCGGAGACGCGTTTCCTCTCGGAGCCGATGCCCGGACATAATCTTTGGCAGGTAAAGGATCAATCCTGGCAGAGATCAAACTCCATCTCAGCCACAACAGCCATCCAGAGAGCAACTGAACAGTATTTGATTAAGAGATCATCCAGACACCTGTGTGAATACAAATGCCCGACTAAGCGACGTCCTGCGTGACAGCTGTCACAGATTCAATCTACAGCCTGTTTTCACACTCTGTATGTCTGACAGCAGACGGAGGGGGGCTTCAATAATCTTCAATCTCAGCTCAAGGGCAAAAGGAGTTTCAGCTTTTCATTACACCTGAGATCTTTTTCTTTTGCAGCAGCAGGGCAGGGTGAACTGCAGCCTCAATGTATTTGTGCGTGTGTGTATGTGTTACATATTGAGTACCAAAAATTCACATTTTGGACATTTTGGCTGGTTGTCACATATTCAAATATATATATATACATATTTTTGAGGGTTGAGATTAGAATCAGTTAATTACCAATTAGCTTGGGTTAGGGAGTTTGGTAGGGTGGTTTGGGTAAGGAGTTGGGGAATGTATTATGTCTATGAATGTCCTCAAAGTAACAAGTTCAAGTGTGTGTGTGTGTGTGTGTGTGTGTGTGTGTGTGTGTGTGTGTGCACGCAATAATTGGCTATGAAAAGGTACTGCCCTAATTGTATATTTACAATACAGAGAGGCACCATGCTTGTGTTTTTGAAGATTTTTACCTCCGCCAAGGAGGTTATGTTTTTGCCGGCATTTGTCTGTCTGTCTGTCTGTCTGTCTGTCTGTCTGTCTGTCTGTCTGTCTGTCTGTCTGTTATCAACATAACTCAAAAAGTTATGGACCGATTTTGATTAAATTTTCCAGGATTTGTTGAAAATGTGAAAAGGAAGGAACTGATTTAATTTTGGGGGTGATCCGCAAGAAATCCTGGATTCTGGATCACTTCGAAATGTTCATTAACATTGTGGTAAATGGGGCCAAAACTTTTGTTTCTCAATATCTCAGTTAATTATTGACCAAACCCCATGAGATGTGACTCAAGGATGGACAATGGGATCCTCTATCATATTCCAAAGGCTGATCCGGATCTGATCCAGAAGACGGATTTTATTGCAATTTATATCAACTTGGCAGAGGTCTGCGCTCTCCGAGTGCTTTCTCGTTTAATAAGTGGAAACAGGATCATAAGGGCTAATTGTGCAGTACCAAGTTTGGCCTCTAGGCAGCAACATGGGGAAATCCAGTTTAGTCATCGTTCTAAAGAGCTTTTGCAAACATTGTAGGTGAACATTTATGACTACATCTATGTTTTATTTTTGTTCCAGAGCATTGTTATATTTCTAAAACATAACTTTTGTTTATTTAATGTAATATTCGTCTCAGCCACTCTACTTTATAACTTCAAATACGTCAGTTTTACAAGTTGGAATTTTAAGCTTGCATAAACATTTATGGAGGAGGACACAATAATTAATAACTTAACAGCCTGACCTTCTTGATCAATTTTGCGTAGTTTTTCCACTTTTGCTTTCTTGGGGGGAAAAAAAAGTTCCTTGGCAGGACAAAAATTTGGCAGTCAGTACCCATTCACCAGGGCCTCTCCTGGTAATAAGGACTGAGCTGTGGTCCATTAAACAGATGAATTTGAATTGCTAAATGTTGGGTTTGAGTGTACTCTGTGTGTACTCCATTGGCATTTTAATTATGACCTCATTTTGTGGGCAGCGGAGACGGTAAACTGCCGCATCTCACTTGATTTCTCCATTAATGATTCCATTCAGCTCAACTTCATTTGTATCCCATCTGTTACAATCAAAATCGCCTCTGGGTGCTTCACAGAAATCCAGAGCCTCACCCTGAAACAAGTAACTATCTTTTATCAGGAAGAAACCTCAACCAGGACCAGGATCACTGGGGTGGGGGGGGGGTCCTGCTGATGAATAATCAGCTTATTTCCAAGGACAACCTTTGTTTATTTTCCTTTTTCTGACACAGGTATTCTGCTATTAACCTACCTAATGTGTTTTAGACATTCTCACTCATACTTTATAACATAAGCGGTAATGCCGCTGGTTGCAGCTGTCGAGATGCAAACAACAGCAGAGTCGCAGATGCTCACTATGTACATTACTCACATGTTCAAACATTAGAAAAGCAGCGTGCATTAATGTTGAGTCAAAAGGATGCAATTTAAATACTGAGCTGCTCACCACACCTCACCAGTGAAGCACTTTTGTAATTAACACTTCCATCCATTCACATACGCACCTCTATTATATATAGTTCAGACACCAATTAGAGTAAAATAAATGCTGTGCCCTTTAGGAGGTAATATCCTCCCTGTTATCAGGATAAATGAGAGTCATATAATTTCACAAAAAGCACAGAAGCAGGAATAAAGTGAATCTACACTGCCTGATTTAGAAAGAATGATCTAATAAGAAGGGCTCCATTGTTCACTGCCGAATCAAATTGACTTTTTATGCCCCCAAAAGATGTTTATGCAAATGGCAAAAGAAAAGAGCTGTTACGCAACAGCAAGTTCAGGGCAGAAGGCGCAGATTTCAACCAAGAAAACACAAACACCCCACATTCAAAAAGCAAGAAACTCAAAAAGAAACGCTCCACTTCGACGGAAGGCATCTGAAGCAGAGAGTCAACGGCGTCAACTTCGCAAATCTGAGAGGATGAAAAGACGCGGGCACGTCCCTGTCGGATGTCTGGTACTCACATCGCTGGTTGCGGCGCCTGCCTTTGTACATGGTCATCATGTGAGGGGACTCAACGGTGCTGAGGCTGAGACGACTTCACCGACCGCTCTCTTTCTCTCTCTTTCTCTCTCTTTCTCTCTCTCTCTCTCCTCTCTCTCCTCTCTCTCTCTTTCTTTCTCTCTGCCCAAATGTAGACAGAGTGCTGGTGCACTTGCAGCTCCAGCCTCACAGCCCAGACGCTTCAGACCATACCATTTGTCAAACTATTCCAGGGGGAACTTTCCCCTCAAATACTCCGAGCTGCTCCGAATGCTGGCGCTCGGAGCTGCACTGAAAATCCCCCAACCCCCCCTCCCTCCTTCCTTCTGCCTATGCCTTAGATTAGATGATGGGAAATGACAGGACAGTTTTATTCTGTTCTTTTGTGGAACAGAGTTGAACTGTGGAACTTAACTGCGGGCCCCCCCGCAGAGAGATAAGGAGATAAATAAAATCCCATTGAGACATCAGAAGCATAAACTGAGATTTCAAGAGTTTCATCGAAATTTATATTCAAAGGTTTTAGGTTTCTAAGGGTATTTTTTTAAGTACAGATCCCAGACTTGTTGGTATAAACCCCCTCTAGCTGTCAAACCAACCATTATATACAACAGACAGTCAGTAACAGCAATAATGTAGTGAAGGCATTAATCTTATAGACAACATAAAACGTCTTCTATCGCCCTCTGGTTTTAACCTGCACGACAGGTTAAAACTCCTTCCCCCTCCAGGACGATGAGAGTCTGTTCTCAAACCAAAAGCAAGATAAGAGAAGCACGGCAGCTAATAACAACCGGTAGTTGTGCTTTAAAATTAGGTGTTGCGCAATGAGCATGTAAGTAACAAACCAGACCCAGTACTGGCCCCAGTATGAGGTGTGTTTGGCTCGGTAAGACTGTTTTTCCACAGCATTTTGGCCATCACATGTAAGAAGAGTGAGAGCACAATGACGATATAGCACAGTAACATGTATGGATTTAATGCAAAATAAATGTTGTGGATAGACCTAACATCTTCACACATACTGAATTTTTAAACGTATACCAGGAATGTATGTTATAGCATAATTATTCATAAATTAATGGATGAAACATCTCCATGAGCCAAATAAATGTGCATATTAATTCAAACATGGATGTGAAGTCCTCAGAGACTAGTGCAACTCTGATTCTGCGCTATATAAATAAAAGTGACTTAATTCCAGTCAGTTAAGCAGGGAAACTTTTGATTTCCAGTGCCTTAATTTTAAAGAGTTTATCTAGATTTCGCTGGCAAATTACTTCAGTCTGATATCAAGGGGATTTATTACATTTTTAATGCACTGAAAAGCAAATGAGTTCCTTGTTGAATAAGTCCCCGTGTCCTAGTTCTTTATAGTCATAGTCTGTTGCTATGGATGCAGAGTTGGGCCACACAAGGATCAGGTAATCTGCAATGTCACCTTTCACCGGAAAAGGCTTCCCCTTTCCCAATAAATCCAACTTTGCAAATGTCAGCTGGGTGAGTTTTGGACATCTCTCAAATTACCAAGGTTGAAATTTACAAGCTTGAAGGGCGTGAAGAGGTAAAGAAGCGCACGAATCCTCAATTTCCACCTTCTCAAACAAGCCCCGCCGTGAGACTAAAGATGTTTCATTTCAAGTCATTTTGGTAAGTTGCAATAAACAAGGCATCGGCTTGCTGTTATATTTTTTTCCCCTTTGTCGAGAGCAATCAGTAAATGACTAATATAAATATGAATCCATCATATGACATCAGGTATTTGGTGAAAGGCTTCTCATGGATGTGTTAAAAGCGGGTCAGTGCACCAATGGAGTCATCATATGCGCTTCCAGGAGGTAGCCTGTCAGCCCCGGTCAGCTCACCGCGGGTACCGTGGAAAAAACAAACGGAATAAACCTCCCACAAAGAGAAATCCTACAAGAGGAGATATTTCTCTCTACTTCACCTTTAAACCCGCTGTACACCATAGTGTGGAATCAATAAATGCATAAACAGAGAGGCCTTTTAACAGGGGGGTGACGCTTTCATTAACTCAAACAGAAAATCAGCAGTCCAACTAATTTCTCCCTATTTTAAAGGACAAGAGGATGGGCGGGAGACTTAAGGAACAGGTGAAACAGCAGGGGCCCCTGAGGGAGGGGCCCGCCTGCTGATCCCCCAGCTGCTGCTGCAGTTTCAGGCCAGTTCTCCACGAAGGTTTGTAATTGTAATATCTAATTACACTGGTATGGGCTTTGCAGCTGCCTTTCTTTCTCTCTTTCTCTCTCTCACACACACACATTCACACACATACAACACACACACACACACAAGCTGACATCTTAATAATCCCCCAGGGCCTTTGTTCCAAATAAGAATAGACAGAAAAGCTTCAGGAAAGAAAGAAGGAAGCGGAGCACAATTGTACCGTTTCCTCCAGATACGCTGGAGTCAAGTGTCTCTTCTCTTAGAATGAATATTCAAAGAAAATGGCTACAATTGTTTGATTGACGGAACCAAATCGACTGGTTCACCTTCATCTCCGCAAAGAACATGTGTGGTGTGTCTGCGGCTCCAAACAGCGGATGCATCAATGAATCGGGAACATCTGACTGAGCCATATGAATTATAGAACAGGGTGAATATTCTGGGACGAACCCAGACTGTGAGTCACACAGGCTGAGGAGAGATGAAGCCCAGCTCCTGGCTGCTGGACCTGGTTTCTCAGCTCCATCTAGTGTCCATGAGCTGAAACACGCTACTGTCTCATCACGTGGAATAACACAGTGAGTCTGGGAAGACCCTCCCAAAATAACACCATTAATGTCTCCGTCTTGGTTTGTTCAAAGTTCAAAGTTTCACCGGTTTGTGTGTGTTTGTGTGCATGCGTGCGTGCGTGCGTGTGTGTGTGTGCTTGCTACATGAATAACAAAATTGGTCATTGGTCTTCAGGTTGAGGTCAAGTTAAAGGGTAGTTGGGATGGATCAGGGTAGGGATACGGAGCTGGGGTACTATTATGAATAGGAAAGTCCTCACAAACATAGAAGTGTATGTGGACGTGTGTGTGCGTGCATGTTCTTGTACTCGCTACATACAGAGTACTAAAATCCGCATTCTACTATCATAATGAGGACATGTCGACAGGTCCTCGCAACTTCTATAAGACCGTATGAGGGTCAAGACCTGGTCTTAAGGTTAAGGTTAGGATTGGGTTTAGGTCAGGTTTAGGGTCAGTGTCAGGGTTAATGTTGGGGTCAAGAGTTAGTAGGGATGGTTAGGGTGACAGTGAGGAGCTGTGTAATACAGTATGTCTTTGAAAGTCCTCACAAAGAGAAAAACAAGGGTGTGTGTGTGTGTGTGTGCGTGTGTGTGGATATACTTGCTGCAGCATGTTTTTCTGCCACTGTGTGATGCTCTAAGACTAGAGAGAGCAGCTACATGACAACCAGAGACAGAGAGAAGCTACATGGTCCTACTCTTTCATTCATTTATTCATTCATTCACTCATTCATGAACGTGTACAAATCTGTAACCAGGAGAAACGTGCAGTTGTGTTTCTTGCAATCACTCTTTTTCTTAAGAGCCTATTAAAGATGTTCCAAAATTTCCGTCCTGGCCTGACCTGACCTGACCTGCTGGGACTCCCTGTTGTCAAGTCTTGGGAGAAATTCAACCAGAGAGGAAATTTAAACTCAGAAAAAGTCAAGAACGCACCCCCCCACACACACACACACACACACACTCCACCTCTGGCAACAGAGATCCAGAGTCTAATCAAATATGAAGTTCATTTGAAGAGGGTGATGTTCCACAGTGGCTGCAGAAAAAGCAATTTCCAAAACACAATTAGTCGTCGCTGGAGGCGCCTTGTGCTTTTCTGTGATATTGTGGTGATTACTAAATTGTTAAGGTTAAAAAAAAAAAAAAAAAAATCAAAACAACTTCATAGTTGCACTGAGACATCGCTGTCGATACTTCATCGAGCAACACATTCTTTTAGGTAAATGTCATAAACAGGAAGTAGACTGTCAATAAATAAATAAATACCACAAGAAAACATGTAAAAACACAAAAGGGAACACAATAAAAAAAAGGTTACAGCATGTAAGCGAATGATGAATCACGCATAGAAATGCTTTATATAGACTTTTTTTAATCCTTTAGCAGATATGAGGGAATAAATCTAAGTCTTCCAGCGGATGGACTTTTGGTCCCAACTTCCCCTCCTGAAGGGTTTATCAGCTCCTTCCACACCAGCGTATCTCCACTTCAGCTCCGCTTCTAAGTGACCGAACCTGCCCCGTGTGTGTCCCTGTCCTCATCTCTTTGTTTTTTGGGTTTTTTTTTTTAAACAATTGGCTCCTCAGCCTCCAACCAACCAACCTCCACCCCTGTCAGCCACCACACACACACACACACACATACACACATACCCATCCATACCCTGCTGTTCGCCGTGTCTGGTATCTCCACTGGACAATCTCCGCCTTTTTCAAGTTTGCCAGACCATCACCTCCCCCCTTTGTGGCGGTCAGGGCCGACCGTCGATGCCTCTTTCGGTCGGCTCCTTCTGCCCTCCACACAAACTGTCAGTCTCCTGACGAAGCTGCCGAGGTTGAAATCTTTGTTAATTAAATATTGGAAGCTGAGTTCCAGTCTGTCGATACACATTTATTCTCTTTTTGAGCTTTATCCAGCACCTGGCCTCAGACGAGGTTTGGTGTGAATCCATTTAGCTGCTGAGATTTCTAATAGGCCCTTTTGCTGCTTGTGCGTGTGTGTGTTTATGTGTGTGTGTGAGCGTGCCTGTGTGTGTGTGTGTGTGTGTGTGTGTGTGTGTGTGTGTGTGTGTCCATACGCCGCAGCCAGCCAAGCTGTGAAATCGCCGGGTTCTCTCGTCCTTCAGGAGACACGTGCCTGCTCGAGACGCCAGCGTGGATGCCGTCGCCTAATGTAACCGGTGATGTCAGCGTGCATGACAATGAGAGGAGGCTCTTTGAGCGGATGCAGCCGTGCAGACAGGACGAGACGGGCGGAATTATGTTAACAGCAGCCCCCGATACTTCTGTCTGCTGTTTCGACACGAATGCGAATGAAGAGCGGGATGGGTTTCCGGGATTAGAGGCTCAACCCCCGTGACACTCAAAGGGGAACGGAACGACCCACTGAATTAGTAACAAGAATAGCAAATAAAAAGGAGAGAGCCACAGATTGATAACCACTCACAGGCGCTCCCACTCATCCCGCTGCTGGATTATTTCGGCGATAACAGCAAATAGTGTACCCGCTCGCTAAAACAAAGCAACAAATGGACTCCCAGCAGAAAGCCCCTCCACCCCCGGCCGGGGGGAACGAAAACGTCTTATTATCTTCCATCTCGAAAGATACGTCTCGCCGATAATGCAGAGGGGGATGAAAGCAACGGAAAGGAAGTGTCACCGACAGTTAAGGTTTTCTCTGTGATCTCATTTCGAGATCTATCATTCTCTTCTCTGATAACCAATCATCAATCCGTGAGTGACGCGGCGAGTTCTGTAATGGATGTTTACAACAGTGGGGATCATTATTTTTACTGCGGGTGTGTTGTATTTGGATGCGACTCGGCTGATTTTGGGTGTTTGTATAAAGGAGTAACTACCTCTGTTTCTCTGCCGAGGGCAGTAACCCTCGAAAAAAAAAGTCATTTTTGATTCCGAGGTAATTGAAATCTTGTAAAATGGAACCCAAGGTCGCTCCGGTTACTTATGGGGACGAGGATTTGGAGTAATACGGCGCAGCCGCATGATTGCGGTGACAAATCCCACAGAAACACGTGAATCTGCAGAAACGCGGGAATGAGAGACGTGACCCCCCGCGCCACTCTGCGTGAGATTCAGGACTTCTGGTTTCCATGCAGGTGGATTTAAACTAATCAATAAGTAATATAGGTAAGATTTACAACGAGCCATTGAATGCATGAGAGGATCAGCGTCTGTCTGTCCGTCCTTCATAAGGTCCCCACACAATGTTCTTTACTGAAGGTCCAGGCAGGGTTGCTGATGTTTAACTTTGAAAAAAGACATTGTAGACTTCAACACAGTCATAAAAACGGACTATTGCGTGTTTGGCATGAATTACACAGAGTAGCAGCCCAGTGAGGCCACCATTGGTTTGTGAAGGCCTGTTTCTGAGACTGTCAGTCTGGCTTACAGGGGGTCTTCATTTGGAGCCAGAAGAGCCCATATTTGGGTAAAAGGGCGGGGCTGTGCAGCCCCCATAGACCGGATTGGAAATCAGACATGTCAATCAAATAGACACATATCTAACTACTTATGGGGATGTCTTGAGGTGGACCACTGGCTCATATTTTAGGATGAGCTTTATCTGTTGACACCGTTATGACTTGTGAATATATATTAATGAATGAATAACTCATGATTGAAAACTAATTGGAGTGAATTGGAGTCGGGGCCTTTTGGACCCAGGCCCCCCCAGCCGATATCGGTGGTATTGCACGTAAAATCACTTCCACGCAACTCCACCTTTCAGCCCTGAAGATTACGTCCATCTTTTCTAAAGTCTAGGGTAATAGCACATACTGTCTGTTACTAACCAAACAACAAGACGTGGCCAGGCTTCACACCCCTCACATCGCAGCCAGTCCCAGCTTCACGTTCAACGACGCTTCATTATAGAATAGACTATAAATGAATTCTCGCCCGCCAAAACTCCATCCAAAATTGCAGGATAGAAACCACCTGGAGGCTCATGGGCCAATTAGAAGTTTATTCCCTAATGTTACTCAGCTCTTCTGGGGTCAATGTCTAAACACGAGGCAATGAACGGGCATCAGCATTAATAACTTTATTCAAATAACCTCCGCAGGTGAAAGTGTAATTGCTGTGCACTGAAACCCTTCATAAGGTCTTGTGATGGTGTGTGTGTGTGTGTGTGTGTGTGGGGGGGGGGGGTGTTACGGTACAGTACAGATGCAGAAACACTACCTAGCGATTGTCCTGCGATGACCCTGGTGTTCTCCCCCGCCACGGCCGCCCTGGCGTTCCTCTCGCTGGCGTACTGCACGAACGCGTAGCCCTTGTGCACCGAGCAGCCCACGATCTTGCCGTACTTGGCGAAGATGGCCTCGATGTCCGCCTTGGTGACCACGGCCGTGTTGAGGTTGCCGATGAAGACGCGGGAGTTGAGGGAGCGAGGGTCATTCTTGTTGGTCACGTTGCTGGTCTGGGTCTTCCCGGTCATCCTCGTCCTGCTGGGAGACACAGACACACACGACTCACACAGGCGCGAAGCTTTTCCACCGGAGAGAAACGAACGGCGAGCGCCGGTGGGAGGTAAACACCGGGCACGGCTAAAAGCATGTATTAGGGATAACAGAGGGAGACAATTACACATTTTTAAAAACTCCATTAGAAATCCCAGAGGAGACTTAAAGAAATAAATAAATATTATTCTTCAAAATGCACTCTGAAAGCCCCGCGTGTTTATCATACAGTGGCCGCGGCTCGATGAAGGTGCTCTCCTGTGGTTCTAAAAGCTGGAAATAAGAAAACCAATTTGGTTTAATATGATTGTTTTTGTCTGAGCCAAAGTCCAAAAGCGCCACAAACTGCTGCACAATCCACAGAGGAAGCAGAAAGGGACACACACATTCAGGTTTGTGGCTTGTTTTTATTCTACTGGCTTGAGCAGAATTTGGAGGTATATACATGTATAGATGTGTGTGTGTAGATATATATTACACATACATACACACACGTATATATCCATCCACCCATCCATTTTCTACCACTTATTCCTCCACAGAGGGTGACGGGGGGACTGGACTGCCCATCCCAGCTCATTGGGCGAAGGTGGGGTCCACCCTGGACTGGACCAGTCAGTCAGGGCTGACACACAGAGACACACACACTCACTCTCACACTCACACCTATGGACCGGAGTACCTAGAGAGAACCCTCGCAGGCTCAGGGAGAACATGGAGACTCCACACAGGAAGACCCCAGCCTCCGTCCCAACCGGGATTTGAGCCTGAGGCCTTCTGACACCCCAACATTGTTGCTTTAGTGAGTCATTCTTCCTCTTCTGCTGCTGCTGCTGCACATGTTGCTCTTTTGTGTCCACTTCTGGGTCTTTACTCTACACACTCTCAGGACACACTGCTGGTGCAGCAGGCGAGAGAAAAAAAACAAAAACGCCTCAATTCACCCAAAAATCTTCAACTTTCACCTCTTCTTAAACAACGTCTTTATACAAGCGTGAACCCCTCCTCCCCATGTGTTCATGAGTCAAAGCTCTGCAAAGATACTCAGATTCTCACTGTTTGCTGTAATATTGGAATTCAAGGTTATGAATGCTTTTTTTATTAGGACCATTGTGAGGTGTTCACAAAGAGAAAATGTAACAATTAAAGGCTGAATTCTTTATAATTTTCTCCTCTTTCCAATGGAAAGTAAATTTCTAGCACTTGTTATATTTGAAAAACCTGACGCCTGAGAGAGGAAAAAAAATACTTCAACCTGAGCACCAAACTTTTCCTGAAATAAACAAGCACCTAGTTTGGGGGGGTAGGACTTTTCCGATCCCCTTGGATTCCGGAGGGGCATTGAGGTGAGCTGAAGAAGGCTGATTGGTGAAACCCGCTTGTAGCATTCTGAACCACAAACGTGTTTATTTCATTTCTACAAGCTTCAATTTGTTTGTGTCGTGATCATTCGGGAGGTGAAGCAAAAGAAGAGAAGCTGCAGATTGGGCGTATTTCCTGAGGAAGAAATTCCAACAAACGCTGGTGGGAAAGTGTCTCATTGTTTGAGGTGTTACAATATTCATAACGAATAAATACACAAGATTATTTGCCTCAGCTATCCACTCAATTAGTATGCTGTTCTTTTCTCAATGGCACATTCATGTGTCCATAAATGATGAGATAATTGTGTGAATGAGGTTATGATGGGTGGGGACAGTGGTTGGCACTCACCAGTGGCCTTCTGGGAAACTGCATGTTCTACCCATGTTCTCTCTGGTAGACATACGTGTGGGGGGTAGGCAAACTCTACACTGACCTTGATGTGTTCATTTGAGTGTGTGTGGTGGTTGTTTGGTGTACCCCACCTCTTGATTGAAGGCTGCTACTATAGACTCCAACCCCCCGTAACCTCACTAAGGATTAATGTGGTAGAAGATGGATGGGTGGATGGATGGTGGATGAGTGGATGGATGATGGATGGATGATGGATGAGTGGATGGATGATGGATAGATGATGGGTAGATGAAGGATGGGTGGATGGATGGATAGATAGACCACTTTTGGCCAGGTTGAATACACTTATACACACACAAATATCTCTCAGATTGTGCTACATTTGTTCTAAGGCTCCAAAAAGCTCTCTCTCTCTCTCTCTCTCTCTCTCTCTCACACACACACACACACACACACACACACACACACGCACACACACAGATATTTCTACTTCTACTTTTGTGAGGACTTTCTAGACATAATGTATTATCTTTTTTGTTGACCTAACACCCCCTTAACCCCCAACTCTAACTTCAACCTTAAAACCAGGACCTCACTTTGATAATGAAATGCAGACTTTGGTACTCAGTATGCAGCATGTACACATTCACACACACACACACACACACACACACACACACAGAGGCGTACGCACATTAAATGTGTTTTTGAGTATGTTTCATCGCTTCAGCATGAATAGAAATGATTTCGCAAGGAAAAACAAAGGTGCACTTTCGTCCTCTTGGGCATTTCTTCATCGCGCCCCCCCCCCTCCTTCCTACCTGCTCTCCAGCATTCGCCTCTACTTGCACATAATCCACTCTAAATCAGAAGCTTTTCTTCCCCACATAAACGTTTGCATTTGCGCCACACAGAATGGAACATAATTTACCGTTGCGGGATCCCATTTTCTGCTGCTGATTAACCTAATTATCCTCAGAGCAGGGGACTGGAAATTGCACCAATCGAGCCAATCACACGGAAATTCCATTCACTCCGCTCCTCTACCTGTCAGCGGCCTGTAGTCGTCTTAACCCAACTAAGAGACTGATGAATGTGCGGCGCGTTAAGCGACCCCCGCCGAATTGTGCAGAACGAGGCCACGGGAAGGTTGATTAAGTAAGTAAGAGCGCACTTAAGGGGCTAATGCTGGAAAATTTCAATTCTGTAACTGAAACACATCCAGAGGGAATCAACCGGGCTTTGCTGGTGAATTAATATCTATTGATATATTACATGAAACCCAAGTGTAAATTAGTCATCAGTACAAGCTGTGAAAACACTCAGCCGCCATCAGGGCTGTTTAAAACGCTGGTATGACGATGTGAACGCTACAGACACTAAATCTACCTCGCTGGCTCCGATTTCTGAGTAGCTGGTAACAGATTCGGTCTAGACGGGCAGACGTGCGCATTCAGATTAGGCAAAACCGGTTAACTGCAACAGTCATCGTTTCTGACAATTCTCGACCGCACAGCAAATTAGCCGAGAAAGCCGCGTCTGGAAAAAACGAGAAAAAAAAAAAAAAAAAAAAAGATCGCTTTGGACTCGCTCTCTGTTGCCCAAACTCGCAACAGTTTTGTAAATGAAAAATGGCTGCAACAAAAAGCATTTCATATTCTTTCGCTGTGGTTCGAAAACCTTAAAAAAAAATAAAAAAATACATCTTCAAAGATGACTCCTATGTAAAATTCATGAATCTCCGAGATCCTCAAAGACTTTTATAGAGAACATGTGGTATAACTGCTGGCAAATGCTGGTGGCCAGAAAACACACGCACACACGCACGTGCACGCCCGTACACACGTACACACACACACACAGCCACACACAGATTTAAAAGAGAGCCAATACTGTAGCCAAGAGGGCACATTTTAGTAGATACGGCTCCAGAAGTAACCCCAACAGGCGTCATTTAACCATGAATGGAGTCCAAATTGTCAGTTTATCCACACGTGATGTTTTATTTGTCTCCTGAAGGTCTTTCATAGAGCAGGAAAGCCACTTCCTGACACTGATGTGTCTGCTACAGCGTCCTCCCATGTGGCACTAAGTCTTTCACGGATCCTTTTTGCTCCTTTCGCACGGACTGTCAGGGGCATCAGAGTCTGAATACCGTCGAGATCAGAATGTGAGGAACTGGTGGAAGTGATCATCCGTGCACCCCCCCCCCCCCCCTCCCACCCCGCCTTTGCTGACTGTATAAAATAAAACCCTTCATCTGACATGACAAACACTCAAGTGGAGTGAAGGATAAAGTCTTTGTTACTTTCTCCCTGCAACTTCAGCGTTGCTGGGGAGGCCTCTTATCTCAAGGCAACTTCACAGCGCACAACTACGATCCAACATCAACTGCTGAGACGGTTAATTTGCGAGACATCTTTATACATAACATGCAACTTTAACACGTCTTATTAGGCTGAGACAGACATCTTCAAGTCGGGCGTCTCCCAGGAAATAAAGTGCATAATTTTGGGGGAAAAAGAATGAAATATAGGTCATTTTTCATCTTTTTGCCTCCTGTGTTTGAATCATGGTCCAACAAGTTACACAGAAATAAATGTGGGCTGAAATCTAATTACAGTTTTACGGTCTGAATTTATGAACTACTGCAGTGCGGACACATTTTTTTTTTGTCTCCCTTGCTGTTGTTTTATGACAACAAATCCTCATATAATATGAGGCTTTATCTAAAGGCCACAGTGTCTTGTATAAAACTGCTGAAAATGGCAGCCTCGCTGCGGGATTTTACGAGAGCGATGATTGTAGTCGATACGACTGCGGCCATTTTTCGTCCGGTTGTGAGCTTTGGAGCCGTGGAGAGGAATCGCATTAATGTGAAGGGTAAAACAATATGCTTAATCAAGGCAAATTGAATTAAAATGAAATGAGCAACTGAGAATTAAGCTGCACTGCAGCTAAACGGGGTTTAATCAGGGAGCTTAACTCAAACTAATGTCAAATCAGCCATCATGAGAACGAGCACTTTGAGGTTTCTGTATAGTGACGCAGCACAGGCACCGGCAGATTCAAACTGGTTTTTTGGAGCCGTTTCACCCTTGTTCAGTTTTCCATAATTACAGAGCCGGTCCTGAATCGTTTAAAGACCCCCCCCCTCCCAATTAGCAGTTAATGAAAAGAGGTTGGGGGGGGGGGCTGATTCTGTCCCTCAGAATCCACTGGAATCCACTGAAATCCCTTCAGCCGTGCGGCGCTGCCCACCTATTTTGAGCCACTTGCCTCGCAGCTCCGGAGCCCGCCTGCTGCGGCGTACCTGCATTTTCTCTGAAATTGTTTTGCTCTGGATCTTAACAAGAAAGGATGACTGTCAAGCAACATTCTTATTTCTTTCCTTTGGCTCCCACAGCCCATTACCTCCTGCATAATACCTGTCTTCAGTCTGAATTGAAGAATGGGGATTGGAATATAGCAACAAAAGGAGCGAGATAGAGGAGCAGAGATGGAGGTGGGGGCGGCGGGGGTGGTGGTGGTGGTGGGGGGGCTTCAAAAAAGGAAAAAAAAGGTGGGGGGGATGGATATTTGCAATGCCAATCATCTTCAAGCAGCTTAGCACCGGGCCTCAGACCCGAATATCAAAGATGGAAAATGCAAGGCCGTTCCGTGCGGTAGGTATGTGGAGTTTATAAATTATTACTGTGCCTTTTTTTTTTTCTTCCTCTTTTATGATCAGGAGATTTTTTTTTTTTTTTTTTTAACATTCATGCATTTTCACGTTTAATGAAGCGACCTTTGCAGTCGCAGGACGTCGGGAGAACCCGCAGGAACACCTACGGAAAACGCGGCTCCTTTCTATTTCCTCGCCCGTGTGTGTGTGTGTGTGTGTGCGCGCGCAAATTTATGGCGAATTTCTCTGAAATCTCACGGCTGAGGCCGGACCAACAGAAATGAGTTGTACCGTAATCTGGTTAGAGCTTCCTTACACCTTTAGAACCAGCAGAGAGATAAAAAAAAAAAAAAAAAAAGGAAAAGCACAACGTGACCTACACGGTGCGATAAGGTGGAGCCATATCTCTGGGAAACATTTCATCCGGGATCGAATAACGATGACAAGGCTGATTATCTCTATATTTGTGCATGATTCAAAGCGCACGTCCTCCACCCGGGCTCTCAGGTCAGTGAGTAGAGCGGCTGGGGTTAAATAAGTCATGCAGAGATAGTGCTGGCGTGATGCATTATTAAACCTGAGCAGCAGCCTAATTTGATTTAATATTAAAGCATTTATTCTGCTGCATGGGATTGCTAAAGACCGCCGGAGTGCGTTGAATGACAGCGTCACCGCTCCGCCCCCCCGTGAGATCACATCCGAGCGATCGTTTTTGCCTCCTGTTCGATCGTTCGTTAAGGAGGTTTTTTTTTTTTTTTTTTTTTTTTTGAAATCCCCAAATGAGGGATCGTTTGATCGCTCCTGCGCTCCGTGCATCTCGCGTGCCTCTTTACAGCCAGTTAGCGCACGACGGCGCGCTGTTCTAAGCCATAATGTGCGCCGTCGATGCCGTGAAGCGGAGAGCCCTGACCCCCATCAGACTTCTTCGAAATGGGACCGTTCTCGTCGCTGGTGCCATAAATCAACACTCAGCACCTGGCGTGGCTGAGAGGCATTCCCAAGCCAATTTTCATGCCATTATGACTTAACTTAAACGGTGTTTTAAGACCTCCAAAGAGCATGTTCTTGCTCCCCGCTGGTTGAGACCCTCAGGATCCCCTTCTCAGAGGGCCGCCGACAGGTTCGGACTGGTTTTTCGCTGTGATTTGGCCAACGTTTTGGTCTCGACGTCGCGGTCAGACGAGGGATCGCACGGAGCACCGAACCTGACCTAAGCACACGGCCATTACCGATGTGTGAGTGTGTGTGTGTGTGTGTGGGGGGTTGTGAAGATTGCACCACAGTTCTCGGTTTCATGGGCGAGGGAGAGAACATGCGGCTGAAGTCTCGACATCATCATTAACACACTTAGGAAAGATGCACTGACTCAGCTCGACACGCAGCCCGACCCTTTTAACTGCGCTTTCTCGCTGCTTTCAGCCGGTAATTGAAACGCATCCGTTACATGAAAGTGCATTAACGTCACACACGGAATTTCATTAAATGTCACTTCACTTTAACACATTGGCAGTTTATTTTGCCTTTTTTTCAAAAAAAAAGAAAAAAAGAGGCTATATTCAGTCATTATCATCGAGCATCTGGCTCTGGTTACTCTAAGTTTAAGTTGAGCCACTTTATTTGGAGACGAACCTGAAGGATTACTCCTACATCAACATGTGGATATAAAGGAGGGAGGGAGAAAATGAGTCCACCTGCAGTGGAGCAACGGAGCCAACAGCTCTGCTTCGGGGCGAGCGAGCATCTGCCATGCCTTCCCATATCTCTTGGCATGGATATTTCTCCATTTCCTTAATTCTTCTCTGGTGCAACTGCCAAATATAGCATCCGCTCCACTAGGCTGGAGTAACTGGGTCACTAGAATTGTCAGTAATTAGCAGATTTCTGCTTTATAGAGGCGGTGGGCTGCAGGCCGAGGCGGGGGGGGGGGGGGGGGGGGGGGGGGTCATAGGTCGGGATGGGGAGGGGAGGGATAGGCTCCTGATGAGAACGGCCGGTTAATGTAATGCTGGAACGATTGCTGGGGGGCGAAATGACGGAGACCGCTTTCACTTTGGGAACATTAAATGGGTTCGAACAGGAACGTTAGCAGCTGATGTTTTCAATTTAACATCTGTTTCATTTGAAAAAGCGTCTTGTTCCAGAACCAGGAGATCGAACGTGAAGGATGACGTTAATCTGACTGTACATAAACACAGGAATTAAAAAAAAGAGAGATTCACTGAAAAGGAAACTCGTGAAGAAGTTCTTACTGATCCCGGCGTCCACATTTAAATTGGCGCTGGTGACTCCTTTTGATGTTTTTAATCGCTTAATCCGGTTCCCTCGCCTGTATTTATTGGCCCGGCAATTGGTTTGGCGTTTACAAATGGTTACCATTGCGGGTGTTCCTCCACATCCCAACAGTTCGCCTCACTGAGAGAAACAAGCAGCTCCACGACTCAGCGGAAACAACACAAACAAAGACAGATCTGCATCCAGTCGCCTTCTTCTCTCGGAAAGAGAAAAACCTCTCCAGATATAATATCATCACTTGCAATAAGTTCCCCGGATTAATTTCCTGGAAGCTGCAGAAACAGTCATTTAGTATGCAACCCCGGCGTCATCGGATTTGTTTCAATAAGTGAAATAAATCTGGACCGCTTTCGGACCGAATGAATCATGAATAACGTGCACGTCTGCCAAAATAACACAGCCCTAATATTTCTGGAATAATGGAAGTGTTTATATTAAATCTGTACAGGTTGTCCGTTTACGTTATTTAGCTCAATCTGCTGCACGCCGGCCCGTCCGAGGCGCTCTCAGTTTCTAATTTTCGGTTCAACTCGGTTAAAGCGGAAGCGCAGATGGATTTGTACTTTTTTGGCACGAGCTCCTGCCTCGCCTTTTGAATGTGTGTGTGTAGGGGGGGGGGGGGGGCTCAGAAGTCGAGCGGAGCGGAGAGGTCAGGGGTTAGCGAAGAGAGACTCCAGACTTTTGGTGGGGGTGGGGGTGGTGGTGATGGGGGGGGGGGGGGGCTACGGCGATCTCGCCCCAAAGGGCCGGCAGCTGTCCGCGGTGCTGAAATCAACCGCCGTCGCTTTGAACGCCAAATGAAAGCGATAATGACGCCGGCGGGCGGCGGGCCCGGCGGCGAGGCCGGGGCGTCAGGTGCGCGCGGCACAATGCGGCCGCTGTCTATTCAAAGGTGCTCTCGCAGCTGAGGAACGCGCTGAATACGTGCGGATGTGAGAATAGACGTTCTAATGGGGAGCGCTGGGTATTGGAAAATGTATAATGCAATATGGAAGTGCTCTCTGTGAAGTGCACGTCCCTGCGCGTGCGAGCGAGTTTCGATGCATTCTTTTGACTCGGGAGGGTGGGTGGAGGGGTGGCGGGGTGGGACACACACACACACACACACACACTTCTGCAGCAGCGTACCTTCATCTTTCTTGTTCGACTGACTCGCTCATCTGTTTTTTCCTCTCTGGTTATCTTGCTCGTGCAGGGTTATGAAAGAGAAATGGAGAAGAACAGCCCCCCACCACCACCACCACCACACACCCTTACTCCCCCCACACACACACACACACACACACACAGACACACACACCCCCCTCCTCCTAATCTGTTCTTTGACCTATAGCCTGAAAGTCAGCGCCAGCTCCAAAAACGTTTCTCATCCGTATCTCTCAGGTGATGGACTCCGCGGTGTGTGGCGTCTGAAGGAGGGGGGGGCAGCCACGTGGCTGGCTGGCTCGGGGGAGGGAGGGGGGCGTCATCCCAGCCTACGGGTGCACGACGGGGGCCTCGGACCGGACAGAGACGGATTCCTGCCCAGCTGAACCGGAGTCCGTCCTCCCGTGGGCTCATAGGGATTCAGCACATGCCTTCATATATATTCTGGCTATTCCACCCCCCCCTCAGCTTCATCCTGGGTGAAAGATAAGTATTGTTTGCATAGCAGCATATTTCATGCTCGACTTCCTCCACCTGTTCTCTGACCTGCGAAAAGTCTGACGGCTGGAATGGCTGCCAGACGCGCTCTATCTTCCCGGCATGATTGAAAAGAGCTTTTTTTGTTCCAAGCGGCTCCGAAAAAGGGCAGAAATAGCAAACTTTTGGTGAGGGGGTTTTAAAGCAGAAACCATTTAAAAAGAGGGTGGGGGGGGGGGGGGGTGGAGGCCCGGCCTGTGGCGTGCGTGTCAAGGTTAAACCGTTACTCAAGTCTCTCGGCGTAATTAACCGCTGCGAAATTGACCAGGGCCCAAAGGATCCGCCGGACCCTCTTCCTTTTGCTGCTATACCAGGCCAGATCAAGCCCCCCCCCCACACACACACACACACACACCCACCACCACCACCTCCATCCCTCTGCGTGTTGCGTCTGCTTCCGCCCGCCAGTCATCAGCAACAAATGCAGCGGCGGTCTGCGTGCGCGGAGCGAGCGGAGCAGGGTGGAGGAGCACAGCTGTGTCTGGCTGAATTGGCAGGAATCTGCTGTTGTTCCTGTTTAATTTTGCACGGCAGTCATTTGCATTCATTAGGCTTTATTGAATCTTTAGAAATAGATGCAACTTTGAAAGGCAAAAAAAAAAAAGGGAAGGGTGGGAAGGGGGGGGCATTTTCCATCACTTTCACTTCCATTGAGAGGAAACAGAGGTTGGATAAAGGCAATTGTTGTGCTCCTACTTAAGTGCACACGGAGGAATATTCTGCATGTCGACGCCAAACGGGGATGATGGAAAGGCTTATAAAGAAAAAGAAAAAAGAAAAAAAAGTTCTCAACTGCGATTGAAAGCGGCGAGAAAATGGCAAAACAAACTCCGCCGAAGTTAAACGCCTCGGCCACGTGAGGAGGAGCATAAATCTTTAAAGATGCAAAATCAAAAGAGCGATTTGAGAGACGTCCGATCTCCTCAGGACCAGAGAGACGATGCACGACCGGAGAGAAGCCCCAAAACAGAGAGGGAGCACGTCAAAACACGCAGGAAAATGGTGTAAAACAAGCAAGAGGTGCGGATTAGCGAGCCCCAGATGCATCGGGAAGAAAAGGGGAAAGAGAGAGGACTGCGAAGAGGAAAAAATAGAAATAAATGGAGAGAGAGAAAGAGAGAGAGAGCGTCCGAAAGCACGTAGAGGTATTTGTGAGAGGATGTCTCCAACAACAACACTCATCCAAGGTTTGAAATCACTGCATGCAGAAAACCAGAAAACATGGTGTCCGTCGAGACAAGAACGGAAGGGGGGGTAAAAAAAAAAAAAAAAAAAGAAGAAGAAGAGGATAACATGTGCAGCGGAAAATGTACTCACCGAGCGGGAGTAAAAGGTTTTCAATTAAAAAGAAATAGGGCGTATGGCGGTGGAGGTGGACAGCTTGGCGTGTGCGTGCCGCGGCTCTGCGTCCCTCTTTGCGCTCCGGCGCGGCGCCGCCGGTGAGCGAGTCACGTGACCCGGGCTGGAGTTTTTGAATCAGTTGGAGATTTTATTATTTATTTTATTTATTTCTTCTTTTTTTTTTTCTTTTTTTCTTTTCGAGGGATCCAACACATCAGAGCATCCGGGGCTGGGAGGCTGGACGTGAGCTCCGCTTGGCCGTGTCTTCCATCCCGCTCCGGGGCTCAGAATTACCGCTGACGACGAGCACCCTGAGGGAATAAACGCGCACAAAAATGGTTTTAAAAGTCACAAAAGACATCCTCTCTCATACCATCAGACCGGCACTAACATTCAGTGTTGTTTATTTACATTTATTAAGGAATTGTTCACCTCTCAGTTGACTTAAAATAGATAGATGTCATTAAGAGGAATGTAAATTTGGCTTATTGTAAATTAAGTGTAAATACTGTCCTATTTTAGGTTTTGATCTCAGGGCTACATAGTTAACTAACCTTAAACAACTCTTATTTCTTTGATTACAGAGAACATGTTATGTATTTGTGCTTTTAGGGTTTGGTAAAGAGAGAGAAAGCATATAGTATAGAATAGAATGCCTTTATTGTCATGATACACAAGTACAATGAGATTAGAGATATAAAAATGCACAAAACTGAATTAGGTTAGCAAAATATCTGTATTGTCAACTGCATATCAGAACACAACCACATGGGATAAGGACGAGGAACTACAACTATTGATCTTTGTCTCTGTTTTGAGACGGTTGCATAACATTAAGCCCGCTTTTGCGGTGATTTAAAGAACGCAGTTGAAAAGACTTCACAATATTGACATAAGGAGAGAGGAGGATGGTGTGTGCGCCTTTCTAAGATCAGCAGTCACACTAAAATATAGCACCTGTCTGTCACTTTCTATTGACTCTACAGTAAATTATGCAATGTTTTACTTCCTGCTGCATGCACGGTGACCTCCTGTCTGTACTGGTAACCAGGCCAGTCTACGGCCCTCAGCCATTAACAGGATGGTTTTATTTTAACTTATATTATTGTATATTTCACGCGTCAATAATGGAGCGGTCCCCTTCCTGCAAACACCGGGGGAAAGCTCTTTGTCGCGGCTATTTGTGTTTACCGCCGACATAAGCAAACCTTGACCTTCGTCCGTTCGTTTAATCGACTCATCGCCGTCGTCTCGCCATCGCAAATAATTCGACTAGCGCAACCAACCTGTAATTATCTGGAACGCTTCAGACACAACAGGCTGAACTGCGCGTCTCGTCCCCCAGTCCACCAGCATTTGTCATTCCTCTGCTCCTTGTAGCTCATTATGTCATTTGCATAAATTTAGCCCCCTTTGTTAATTATCATCACGGCTGAAGGCTGTTATTGTCCAATAAATGATAACATACGTCATCAGCTCCATGACTCCGACCTCCTCGCCAACTCCCTCATTAAAAACCACTTAAGAGAACCAGAGTTTCCGTGGCGCCAACAGGAATCCAGAGGAGACCGTGTCAAACTCAGAGCTTTCCTTTACAGCTCAGTTATTATCAGGAAATGAGTTCACACACACACACACACACACACCTCGCGCGCACCCACACAAAACCAGGGCGGGAAAATTAATATTGATCCAGAGCGTCTTCTGAAGCGCGGGGGTAAGTGCGAGATATAAAAGGTGGAGTGTATTTTCAGGCCGGGCTTGTCACCGCCTTTCATGCGACCCCCCCCACCACCACCACCACCCCCCCCCCCCCCGTGTGAGGGCGACAGCGGTGAGGGGTTCCTTCCCGTCCTTGATGGAAACACGAGTGGTCACGCTGTCAGGCGGGAGCCCTCGCCGCTGCCTCGATGTCTGCTGGGCATATGAGCAAGGGGTCCGCATGGATCAATGACTCCTCAAGGGACTGATGGGCAGTGACAGACAGATGCGAGACCGTGCCCCACCCCCCCCCCCCCCCCCCCCCCACTCCCTCACCCCCGCTTTGTTTCCGTTTTTTCCAGGGGTGACCTGTTTGATAGATTCTGGCACACATCTATCAGACAGCGGCCCTGTGAGATCCCGAGGAGTGCTCTCAGATGTTGTTAAAGTCCCACAGCGCTCCGAGACGCTGCTGTTAATTGCGGCTGCGAAGGCCGCGCAGCGCGAGCCGCTGGGAGCCGGCCGCGCCTCGCATTTAGGTCAAACCTAATCGCTTACTTTCAGGCCGAGCGTGGGGGACATTCGCGGCTTGCGGTGGGGGGTGAAAGGCGGTCGAGTTCGGGGAGCTCGCTGGGGGGGGGGGGGGTCGCCCAATGAAAATCGGCGAGCCGCCATCGAACCGGATGCTTCTCGGACTCGCTGCGTCACGACGGCGAAGGCTGCGTCCCGCCGCGCGCACGCGCAAGACGACGCGTGGCCGTGGAGGATCCATGGAATCGAGAGTACGCAGGGCGGAAAATGAAAATCAGCCTTCCTCCCTTGTGTGGCCGACAACGTGGCCCCCGTCCAAAGAACCGCGACTGTACGATAAATCCCCGAGAAGCAATCTCATTCTGTTTATAAGAAACGGGAGGGTTTTTATTCAGCCGTTTAATATCAGGAGCGTTCCCTTTCAGCGTGGATTCATTCCGTCCTCAACTATTTTTTGTTGCCGCGCTCCTTCTCCTCCTCGGACTTTATCGATCAGTTGGACTCTGGCCTCTTTTGTTCGGTGGTGTTTTCGCTGTTGTTTGATTTGTTCCAGGCTTACCTGAAGGGAAACAAACAAAAGAAAGACGAACAATGTCTCCCCCGGCCCCCCCCCACCCCCTCTTTTTATTTCTTTTACTGTACATCGCAAACCAGTAAAGGTACGCCCACTAAATCCAGCCGTCTAACTCCTAAACCGGCTTTGCGGTTCTGACCTCGCGCTTGCTCGGAATAGTCCGTCTCCACTCATCTTTATTTATACAGCGTCCGTTATGATCATGGTGGTCTCTGGAGGCCGGATGCCCAACGCGCCGCAGCGGTGTGGAAAAAGAAAAAAAAAAAAACCCTCCCCTGAACAGGGAGAAACCTTGAGCAGCACCAGGCTCGTGCGCAGAGGACTGCTACGGGATGGGGATGGATCCAGGGAGAGGCGGAGATCTGTATGCTGCGTGGCCCCCTGATAGACACGGGGAACGGTTAATGCCAACCCTGCAAGCCGTAAATCTCGGTTTCCTGTTTCTAAACAAGGAACAAGAGGAAACGGTGACTAAGCAGAAAGTAAACAGCTGTTAGAAGCCCCCAAAACAGCCACTGCGACTGATCTTTGGACCCCTTAAGGTCCAAATGAAGTCCGGAAAATTCACTAATTGCTATTGTTTTGGGTTTTTTTTTCTCCCATTCAAACATTCTGGGCTTTTTCGATGTTATAAAGCGGGGGTTCGATGTGAAGGTCGGCAGCAGAAGCCGGATCCGAGGCTGGCCAGCGTACAGGCGCGAATCACCGAGGAGGAGAGAACAATGCGGGCGTTTCACCTCCACATATGCGCGCGTGCCTCTCCCGTCGCCACTGGGGATTACCTTACCTATCAGCATGGAGATGATATGCATGCATTATTTCCATCTGAGACCAGCTCCAATGACTTGATTGACGTCGCTCTTTGTTTTAGGTTGGGAGGTTCTTATCCCGGTTTTTGGAACCAGCCTCTACGTGATTTCATATGTTGATGGAAAGAGCAGAAAAAGGCTGAGACCCTCATCCTGTGGGACCCAGCATGTCTACATCAGGGTTGGGGGGTGGGGGGGGGCTTTGAACATGTGAAGACCCACAGCGCTCTGTCCCCGCGTGTTGAGCAAAGCCTTAAGTGGATTCTATTTCAGCGCGGTACGACCAAGGATTCATATGGTCTGCTTCTATCTTCCACAATCTCTGCACACGCTCTGATTGCTTGGCCGGGGTCCTGAGCACTGTGAGTATTCCAACAGCATCTCCCCTGCAGCACGCCGCAGCTGGAAGGGAAAAAAAAAAAAACAACACAAAACAAAAACCCTGGCTGCGGCGGCTCCAGCCAGGCGACGGGGAGCCTCGTGTCCGGGGCAGCGCCGACGCCTGCGCTCCAGACGCGCGCTCTGCTTCGCTTCAAGTGAGGAACATTATCTGCGGCGGCGCGGAAAAGTGTAATTTTAGCAGGTAGTGGGACAACATTAATGTTACACTAATGGCAGACGGAGAATTGATGCCTCCTCCCCTCTCCCCTCTGCAAATGTGAGCAGTGCATTAGCAGCAGTGATTCACTGTCGCCACACTGATTGAAGCCATTAAATTCAATCTAAGATAGAGAAGTGCAAGAAAAATACACTCCCCAAGGAGCCTGTTTACAGTCTGAAAGCCAAACATACACTTTGTCCTGTTCTAGTTTTATATATAGATATACGTGTGTACGTGTGGATATACTTACAGGTATGTATGTAGAAATAGCATTTTAATGGTTTCAGCATTTGTGTGTGTGTGTGTGCGTGTGTGTGTGTGTGTGTGTGTGTGTGTGTGTGTGTGTGTGCGCGCGCCAGCGTACGCATGACTGATGAAGCATAACCTTTGACTGTGTTTACACACTGACATTTTCCAAGATCCGCTGCTGCTCTCCCACGATTCAACCCCCCCCTCCCCCCGACATTCGTTAGGCTCGTATTTCGCCCGAGCTGGCCCGGGCCTTGTCTTTACATTTATCCCGCGTAGCTGGAATCAAGCATGTATTATTACAGCGGCGATGCGCCCTGTCAGTCATCAGTCAGCTCCCCCGTCACCAAAGCGTGTCTATTCATTTGCGCTTGTTCCAAACACGACTCTCCAGGGATGTCGCCGATCCCGGTGGATTCCACCGTTTTCAGTTCTGTAGCTGTCCGTGTGTTTGGTTAAATCCTTTACCCCGGAACCCCCCACCACCACCACCACCACCACCACCACCACCACCCCCCCCTTCTCCGTGGGGAGATTAAAGTTTTCCCAGACAGATCGAGGCAGAGCAAGGTGCTTACTCTCACAGTTTCACGAGCCCACGTAGGCGGAACGTTCGCGTTTTTTTCAGGGAGCGAGCAGAGTGTCTCCTCCACCAGACCCTCAGTGAGCGAGACCCGTGTGCCCGACCCTCCACTTTGGGTCTGTGACGGAGGACGGCGCTGGAGGGTCCAGCTGTGGCCCGATGTGACGCAAATGCTCACACTTAAAGCCCGGGCAACAACAACGACAAGAGGCTTCTTCCCGTGAGTCAGGTCAGCAGAATTTCACTGAGGGAGCCTTCAAGGAGGAAGACACTCGCAGAAACTCGCCGCCGTGGCCCTTCCCCCATCCTTCATTTGAGCCTCAATTTGATTTTTCGTTTATCTGGACTTTTGCCTTCAACGCCTTCCGATGTTTCGTGGAATTTAGGGGTCGTTGTAAAAGTCACGGGTACAATTTTTGATAGAAATGAATTCACGATATCTCCTTTCTCTTCCTAATCCCAGGATTAAATAATTCGAGAATCAGTGTAAATCTTCTCCTGGAGAGGAACCAGTGGGTACAGACAATGGAAAAAAAGGATCATTTTGTTCCATGACAGCCATTGTGCTCGTGTTGGAGGACAGGCATTCGAAGCATGCAATCCATATATTCACTGCTATTCACAGAAAGAGAATCTCATGCCACCCACTGTTCTTTAGTGAAGGTCAAGCAGATGGTAATTACCAGAATGCGGCAAAAAATGCAGCTAAAGTGAGACAGCGGCGGAAAAAGGAACAATTCCACCGTAGCGTTTACTTTTAACATCTGTTTCGCTTCTAATTCCGTTTTAATTGAAACAAAATCTGGTAATAATAGGCTTAAATGGAACCGGTGTTTATTCTGAGTCCATTAGCTGCAGTCACAGCGTTGACATACACAAATGAATTCAGAAAATCAGTTTTAGTCTAAATTATGCGGGGGAAATCCTGGATGGCTGGCTCTGAGCGCGAGCGCCGATGCAGCAAACTGTCTGGTGATGCGCGTTAAATAAAGTGAAGGACGTCCGCCTGCACGCTTGCGTCTCTCATAATGCATCCTTAATTGGCACGTCTCATTGTTAGTGCCGAGCTAATGTGTCACAACTCCCTGCATTTTAAAGAATCCGCAGTGTTATGTGGATAATTATACAGTCCTTAATGAGTCGGTTCTGAATGTGGCTCATCTTTGAACAGAGGAAGTTACCGTGGTTATAACGCCCAAATCTAAATCAGGATATTTACAACGTAGATCCCAGAGCCTCGTCATCGCAGGTCGCCTTAATTGCTTCATCCACATGCTGTAGATTCTGTTCAATAGCGTTAGTAACGACTAAAGTAGTCAAGTCAGCTCTCTGCCAGAGCCTTCAATCCAAGTGTCAACATTTGCTCCCCCAGCTGTCTGTTTTCGCACCAGCGCATCCCTTGTGTGTTCAATTTTTGAAAACACGCTTACTCTCATTTGGAACCAAACGTTCCTGTCGTTACAAATCAGGTAGGACTCCAGGGGCCGGTCGATACGGGCGCGAGAAAGGATTCACTCCCTCCACACCCGCGGGACCCATCAGTGACAGGAGTCTATTCTCTCCCGTTGTACCCTCCGGAGAGCGAACGGGACGAGCTTTGCAGCTGAATTGCAAATGCAAATCTGCTAAATCGGCCGGCTACATCACACCGGCGACGCTTTCAGACCTGCACCTGCGGGAATATTTGGCCAGCGCGCATCTCGGACAAAGCCCTGGGAAAGAGAAATATTTACTCAAAACTCTGAATCTGCAGAAAAAAAAGAAGAAAAAAAAAGTGCTGCCGTCTGCAGATTTGGCGGATTAATTAGGGTTCTTATTCCAACTTAAATCAACTCGAAGCCCCAAATGAAACAAACGCTTTTGTATCAGCATCTTTTGAATTCAGCCTGAACCTTTGCTGGGCTGTGTAAACAGTAATGGGAACATAATGATCTACACGCCCCGTCCCTGCTCGTCGGTGTCAGTCGCTTCAGGTTCACTCTTGGTCGCGCCGCGTTCCGACACGGAACCATTAACTCCGACGCTGTCCCGCGCTCCTGATTATTTCAGGCCACAGTTGAAATTTGAAGATCATGCCGCTTCCGGCGGGGATTCAGAGTCTTCAGAAGTTGTCAGAAGCATTAAGCATCTCCACGCGCTCGTACTTCAGCCTCGTTTCTGCGCCCTAAGAAGTCATTAAGGCTGCTTTGCATAACTTTCAATGTTATTTCTGCAACTGGGTAAGACGGCTTTTTAAACAGTTTGGCAGTAATCGTGTTGCATTTTTAAAGAGACAGATAAATAAGATGATCGATACCGCTCCCACGCCTGTTAGTTGAACAAGAAACATCAGTCAGACTTTAAAACAGAGGGAGGAAATTAAGACGTGGTGAACCCCCCCACGCCAGAGTTGAAGCACTCTAAGTCACATTTACTGAGTTTTTAAATGAGCTGATAAAATCACACGGACCAAAAACAAATAACGAGACAACTGATGGAATATTTATGGAGCACCGGACCCCATTAAAGACGTGGTTTGATTATGAATTGAATTCAGTGAGCGAACTCACTGGAGGCAGCGTGCGCTTTATCGATTGAGACACAATTGTACTGTAACCGTCCAGAGCAGGTCCGTCAGCACAATCAAATTATTAAAGACGGGAAGAAACAGCGTAATGAAAGCGAATGTTTTTCAGAATAAGATAAGGGAGCAGATCTGCAATTAATAGAAATGCTTTTTTCGAGTTTCTTCTGGATTCACAGTCGTGAATTTTAAGCCCGATAAGAAACGGTTTTCTAAAGAGCGAGTGCCAAAATGTCGTCTTTTTTCTTCTCCCGATGGTTAGCCGCGCTGCATTCGTATCAAATAGCTCTTTCCTGCAAGAAACCGCCTAAAAATCCAGATATCTTTTTGGATTCTCTCCAGCTCCGATGCGCTCAATTTATCTCTCTCCGCTCCTGTCAGGTCGTTTAGGTTCATTACCCGTCGGCGGCGGATGATGAGCTGTAAGTGAGTGCCCCAGCTGGGGCCTCGTGTCGTTCGCTTCATTGTGTCTGACATGTGGGTCCCCGGCCCTCCGGCCCGCGAGCGGTCTGCGTTAGACGAGGGCCTCGCCGTGACCCGGGGCGGCGGCGGTCGCTGCGAGAGGTGAGGCCGAGGCCCGAGTAGGAACGCCATTGATGTAGTAATAAATCACTGGGAACAACTAGGAGCCCGGCTTTGGCTGAGGGTGACAGCCAACATTGATTTTCCAGCGCATTTATTGCGTGCATCAGGTTCTCTGGGAGCGCACCTTCACTGTCAGCCCGCCGCCTGATTCACGCTGCAAATGAGTGAACAAAAGCAATTCCCCAGCTGCACCGGGAGGCTCAAATTGCAGCATCAGACCCTCTCCTGCTCTTCAGCGGCTGCTGCTTGCACCTGTTTAATAATACGGAAAAAAAAAAAAAAAACGCAACGCGAAATATCATCCAAATGCTACAAAAATGACATTAAAATCAAATCACAAGAGGAGAACCGAGCAAGGCTGCGGCGTCATTTGAAATCCAAATTCCAAATGGGCCCCGGTTTGACTAGTTTGCGCAGGCAAAGCGGGAAGTAATCGCAGTCCTTGAGCTAATGGGAGAGCTGCTCCAGCGAGTTAATGAAAAAGTAACCCCTGTCTCGCTGGCGCCATAAACCACAAACGACTCACCCGCGGCCTCGCCCCCGAAGAGACGCTTCTGCGTGATTAAACAGAATGCTGGCCCGCCGCACAAAGAAAATCAATAATGGGTGCAGATGGAGCGCGCTCAACGTGTGTCAAAAGTTCAGAACAATGCAGCATGTATGAAAACAGGCGGCTTCAGACGGGGAGCCCGCGCCTCCTTCGTTCCCTGCTCGCTGCTTCTCTCCCGCATGTTGCCACCGAAAGGGGCCTTTACAAGTTTCAAAAAAAAAAGAAAAGCAGCGGGGGCTCCGTCACAAGCCGACTCTTGAAAATGATCGCCTTTGTGGCTGCAGCTAACTTGAGTCTGGGAGCGAGCGTCTTAGTTCACGACTCCCAGCTTCTGCACCGCCCCCCCCCCCCCCCAGGGACCCGGGTCTCTCTTCCCCAATCCAACATCAAACTAAGGGAAGAGTTGGGCTTTTGATTGGAAGCGCATACACAGAAAATCTTTATTCTGAACATCTGACCAAACACACACCGCGTCTCCACACTCACACTCACACACACTCTCACACACACACACACACAATCATTTTCCCAGGCTGTGGTGCCCAGGCATGTTATCAGCTGCCTGTTAAACAGAAAGTGAATTCCACATTTCATTCTGACACCTGGCAGGCATCTGGTTTGTTATTTTTCTTTTTCTTTTTCTTTTTTTTTTTCTTAACTGAGAGCGGTCAGCTCTCGGCTTAGATTTAAACCAAATTAAAAAAAAAAAAAAAAAAAAAAAAAAGTGCACACAACTCAAAGCCAGTGATCAATCCTGCAATTTTTTTCCCCCAGAGGGGTCGAACACGAGTCGGGCTGTGTCTCTTCAGGAGCGAGGAGTGCAGCTTTCATCTCTGGGCAGTCAGAAGGAGCTGACATTTTCCAAAATACTCACTTTCATTAAAGAAAGATGATGGATGTGCTCATTAATTATTGCTAATCTTGCAGCGGCAGGCTTAATAACCACCAACAACCCCCCCCACACACTAAGTAATTATGTTGTTCACTGATTCAATTTGTTGTTCTATAAGTTTTCAAAAGCTAAAGTAGTAGTAACATTATTGGCAACAATATATGGCATACACGAATCATCATCATATTAACATTTAGGTCACTCTTCTTCTGTTTTTCCAGCATGGATACCGATGATGGTCTTCTCTGCAAACTACAGGTGCGACCAACATAAAATTTCAAAATAAGTTTAAAGAAAAAAACAAAAGAATGTTCAAGTGTTATAGTTTTACTGTACAGTGGTCCCTCGCTTATCGCGGGGGATACGTTCCAGAAATCCAGAAAGTGAACAGCTTTATTTTATATGTTTTGAGGCTGTAAAACGCCTAACCAAACACTTCCGTGCACTTTTCTCAAAGGCATTAACATTTTCTCACAGCTATCTCTTATTTAAACCCTCTCAAAGTTCAAACTTCTTCTCCGCCTCTAGGGTGAGATCACAGGTGCCTTTTCCCCTGCAGCTAGTTCCATCGACATTATGTTTTTTTCAAGCCAGAAAAAAACTTGGTTTAAACTTAAAACTTAAAAGCTTAATACTTGGTTTCGGGTAGAAAACATACAGCACTTCACAGTCACCTCGCTGAATGTGTTCATACTGTAAGCGTTAAAAAAAAAAAAGAAAAAAAATTACATTAAAAAATTCAGTGAAACGAGACCGCGATAGGTGAAGCACATTACAGCGAGGGACGCCTGTATACAGTACAAATGAGAGACAATTTTGGTGGCTTAAGTAGTGAGGTGGGAGGTCAGTCAATGTCTGAAAACAAAAAGAAATAATATTTAATTACATAAATAAGGATTATACAGTATGTAACAGAGGTACTGTAGAAATGCTGTTGCTATCTTCAGCCAGTAGGGGGCGCTTGACCTGCCTTTGGCATCTTTCAACTGGGCCTGGGTTAAGGGGGGGCAGACCCTCCCCTCCCCGGCCGCCTCCACCAGCCCCACCGGGGGATCCCAAGGAAGTACCAAAAAGCTCAGGGCCACGGGCGACAGCTGGAAGGTAGACGGTAAACAGAGCGCCTCGCCCTCCGGCTCCGTTATTGACCGGCCCAATCAAATATTTACAAAAAGTTTCTTCTGTTCATCCGAGAACTTCTCCACAAACCCCTCAAACGCAGCTGTTAGAAGACCGTAACAAGCTACTGTTTACGAGGGGATGGGACGCAGCGCTGCAACGGCCTTTGTTTTCTGCGCGTAAAGGCGGTCGACCCCCCCCCAGCAGTCTGCTGAGTGAACTCACGACCTTTAAAAAGTCTGTGTTCTCCAGGAGGCCGGGGGGGGGGGGCACGGGCTCACCCCGCTTCCCGCGGAAGTAAACCTCCGGCCAAAACAAACTATTTCTCAATCCAGATTTCCCCCCCCTACAGGCAGCAGAATCAGAGGGGGGCTCGTGTGTGTGTGTGTGGGGGGGGGGGGGGGTGATTGTCTGACAGTGATCGGAGCTCATTTGGGTCAAAGAGATGTGGAGAATCTCACCTGTGATGTCAGCACGCGTTCAGAGGCAAGCGGCAGAGTTCAAGACGGAGCAGCTATGAGTAATTCATAATACACAGAGGAGTGTCCTGGGCAGCCGACGCTTCAAAGGAAATACACAGATGTGTGTGTGTGTGTGTGTGTGTGTGTGTGTGTGTGTGTGTGTGTCTGCAAGCCCACAATATTCAAATTCAGCGTTCAACTGCAGGGATTCGCAGGCGCGTTAGAGCAGGCATTGTGTTTTTAATGTTGGGCTGATCTGGGAACTGATGCGGACGGCCGTATTGAACCGGTTCTGCTGAAGCGCCGGCCGATTCTTCTGGTGCAAAAGAATTGGATTTTTCTATCGATTTGAAATGAACCAGTGGAGATAGAGAGAGAGAGAGCGAGAGAGAGAGAGAGAGAGAGAGAGAGAGACGTGGAGACCACTCCTGCCTCTGAGAAATTGTTTTAAAAATTAAAAGCACGCGTAATATTTCTAGAAAGTGTTTTCTGAAGAATTCATGTTTTCTTTAAAGAGAGGAGGAAAAATACAAAATAAAAAACAACACAGCTTCATAACCAAAACTGCTGCTTTTTAATGGCTTCTTTTTTGTCCAAATATTCAGATTGAACAGCTCTGGGGGAAGCGTTCTTGCTTACAATAAAGACGCTTTCGTTCACATTTCCTTTGCTGTGAGCGGAGCCCAAATCACCTACAGCACCTGACGCTTATGGGATCACCGTTGACACCCTAAAAAGAGGAAAGAATCGGGATCACCGGTGGAACTCAACTGAACGTTGCTCAGCTGGAGGCACCAAAGGAGCGAGCTTGAAAGTACCCCAAGGTGTCCCAACAGCAGCCCCCCACTGCCCCCCAAAATGAATGAATAAGGAGCATGATGAGAAGCTGCTGGGTAAAAGTCCTGCGTGGAGCACGCTCATCTTTACATAAACAGGCTGGAGATGAAATTTGGGCCATCACAACAAGGTCTGGTCCCCCCCTCCTCCTGAGCCTCAGTCAGCAGAAACTTTGCCGGTGCTGACTCGGAGCTCCCCGCGGTGCCCAGGTCTCCCTCGCAGCAGCGGAGGCCAGCGCTTCCTTGACGAGCTGCGTTTGGAGCGAGTCAGCTCGAGTGATTGTCCTCTGCACCCGCAGGAGCGCCCGGCGAATAACAACGGTGGGGCTCGGCCTGGTCTGGATTGTTGCTTTCTATTAACACCCCCATGGGCTATTACTGACTCTTGGTCCCCCAACACACACACACACACGCACACACACACACACACACACACACACACACACACACACACACACACACACACACACACACACACACACACACATCCTTGTACTTATATCTTGACAACTTTCATAGACATGATGTAATACCCAGCTCTCTACACGAACCCTAAACATCCCAACTCTCTCCTGACCTTGACCCTATAACCTCCATCTGAACCCAATTCTAACTTCAACCTAAAACCAGGTCTTGACCCTCCAACAGTCCTCTGAATTTGTGAGGAACACCCAAAACGTCCTCACTTTGATAGTAGAATGCAAAATGTGGTCCTCGGTATGTTCCACATACAAGAACACACGCACACACATGCTCATTTTTCTATCTTTGTGAGGACTCTCTTAGACATAATGCACTCCCCAGCTCCTTACCCTAACCATCCCACCGTAGCCCCCTGAACCCTGACCCTGACCCTAAACCCAAATCAAACTGAACCTTAAACCAGGTCTTCGCCCTCAAACATCCTCTGAAGTTGTGAGGACCAGACAAAATGTCCACACGTCCCCTAAAATGTCCTCAGTTGCTGATGGAATGCACAGTTTGGTCCTCAGTATGTAACAAGTACAAGAACACACACACACACACACACACACACGTTTGTCCGTTTCCTCCCCTCCTTTTCTACTTTACTGTTCTTGTCGAGCTCTTTCTTAGTCTCCGTCTGACCATCTGTGTTTACCCGCCTCTGCTCCACCAGCCTGAGCTCACAGCTCTCAAAGAGTGAGACCCCCCCCCACCACCACCACCACCACCACCTCATCCATCCCCTTCATCCCCAACTCTGTCACCACCCCCACCGCCCCCCCCCACCACCCTCCTACCCGCCTGTCCGCCTTCATCCGCATTCATCTTCAGGTGAGCCGGGCGCTGATGGACGACGCGCGTCTCCCGGTTTACCCGCAGGCCTGATCTCTGCTGGCACAGCCGGCGAGCTGCGACAGATCGATGTCAGGGCCCGTCGCAGATGCTCACGTTCCCGCCGCGACAGATTGCATCTGAAAGGTTTGCGCCGCGCGAGTGCTAATGAAGTGTGCGTGGGGCGGGGGGGTGGTGGAACTTAAAAAAAATCGATCAGTTTGGTTGGCAAACACGGATATTCTCTGATTACCGAAGTTTATGACAGTTGTGGGCGGTAGATCAGGCCTGTAAACAATACTGGGTGAAAGTTTTCCCAGTTCTTTAATTGTGACTCTTATTTTGATTTCTTCTTCACTAGTTTCTTGTGTCCTCCCTTGCTTGTTAATTGCCCGCCCCTCGTATCTTAACTATGATACCTCAAAGAACCTCAAGTAACCTGTGTGAAATAGGCTCCGCCCCCTTCCCCTCTGCACTGGGCCCAGTCATCCCACTGGTGTGCGTTTGGCCATTACATCTTCATGTCATTTCAAACCACACTAAGAAAAGTTGGACAAAAGCAGGTTGTTTTAAAAGTGCCACGTTTTAGGATTCAGCAAATAAAACTTCATGGTGGGAAGTTCTTGCAGTTTTTCTTTAACACAGTTAAAGTTCGTCACGCAGGCCTTTCCCTAAAATTAGTGGCGGGGACATTTATTAGGGGAAACGGGTTTGTCAACCTCCCTGTGACCGTCTCCAACCTCAGCCGATCTCGGGTCAGTCCTGAATCTCCGTACGTTCAGCGATCGCTCCGAATGAAAGCTAAACAAACAAAGTTGGAACCGCTCGCCAAAAACAGCAGGTTTGCGTCCAAGACCATTCTCTGAAATCACTTCGTTCCTAAACGCCCGAGAGCTCGCTCGGCGCTGACCTTTTCGAGCGGCTGACTCGCGCCACCTGCCACGCTCTCTTTCCTTCGCCGCAGCCGACATTTGCATTTTCAATTATTTCTCTCCAGAAAAGCAAAAAAAAAAAAAAAAAAAAAAAAAAAAAAAAAAAATGCAGAAACTGTCCTACAACACATAATTATCATCTGGCTGGTGATTGCAGGCGTCCCCACGGATTGTATAATCACTGAGTTTTACCTTAGCTGAAGCTTTTTTTTTATTTATTTGAGTATTTATGTCAAAAAAAAAAAAAAAAGGAAAATGAAAGACCGCTCTGTCAGGAACAGAAATGTTTATTTCTTTCTTCTCCGTAGCGTTAATTAGCACAAAACAAGCAACTGTGAAGAACCAAGAGCGTTCCACTGTGACAGGCCGCCAAGACGCTTATCTTAATATCATAATGTTTAAAATCCACAGCAATTATTCTCCACGGAGGCATGAAATTGATTCCAAACACTATTTTTCTCCTCCTCGCACTGTTTGATCTTTGGTCCGCTGAATCGACCTCTGATGGAATTCAGCGTCATATCACACCTGGACGTGTGGAACCTTCGCCGCAACGACTTGAGCGCGCCGCACGAATGCGGTTTTGAAAATGGATCGAGGAACACGAACCCCTGAACGGGTCAGCGCGAATTAAAACCTTTGTTGTTGTTGTTTTTTTTTAAACAAGCCCTTTTTGCGGCGGGGCTCTGAGAGATCAGCGCCACCCGATGGAAGATACGCATGATAATGAACTCCAGAACACATCATCACCCATCGGATTGTGTTTGCGGAGGTTTTGGACAATTTCAAAATCTACAGATGAGCTTGACTGGAGCTTTTTGTTTGAGTTAATTGCAGCGGTGCTTCTTATTCCAGTGGCTACTTTTACTGGGTTTAAACCAGCGGTGGAGAGATTCATGACCAGATATCCCATTAAGATTGGAAATTCATCCCCGGCAATGTTGATGATCAGTAAATCTCTGATATTTTTGGTGAAACTTAAAGCCACTCCTGACTTACTTTAATAATCAACTTTACTAAATCCAAACCTTCACACATATAATCACACCATAATCTATGATAACAGCCAGTTACCAAGCGGGGCCATGTAATCGTATCCCTAAAGTTTGAAGCGCGGGTCGTTCTTCTCGTGCGATTGCTGCTGAAGAAGTTTCAGTTCCGTCAAGTTCAAACTTTACGGGACAGCAGCTGCAATTACCGACATGCCACCGCGAGGGTTTCTCCAGCGCGTGCTGTGTTCAGGTAGTCATTACCTTGACCAACTGCGTGTTATCTGACCTTAAAACCGTCAGCAGTAACAACATTTGTCTCCTTCGGGCTCCTTCTGCTGCGCCATGGCTGCGGAAAAAAAACACCCAAAAAAGAAAAAAAAAGAGGCTGTTATTAAAGAACAGACTGCTGTCCCGCGGTCTAATATGGCCCCCGTCCGCCAATGAAATGCAGCTCTATAGGTCCCCGTGGCGGCTGAGCGTGTTGGTGCTGCCCCCGTCGTGTGCGGAGAGAGCAGATGTCTCGTTAATGTCGTTATTTGCCGTGTTTTCTCCCCGTGCGGCGTGCGCTCGCGGCACATTTAAGTCTGGAAAAAAAAAAAAAGAGACTCAGGGAGGAAAGTTTTTTAACGGTGCACAGGTCAGCTGACCCAGGATGTGTGTTTGTGCGTGTGTGTGTGTGCGCGCACGTGTGTGTGTGTGTGTGTCCTGCTGTTATAGGCTCCAGTTGACCCCCCCGCGACCCTGATCAGACAAACCCTCAGGTCTGTATAATTTAGAGGCCGTTGTCTCGCCGTGTTACAGTAATGCATTCGAGACACTTCTAAGGCGCCTGGAATATACTTTTATGTGCGACGCGTTTGAGCCTGAGAGGAGCTTCACAGAGCCGCTGCGCAGCCCTACAGGGAGCCCTGCTCTCTCTCATCCAGCCTCAGAGCACACTGGAGAATACAGATGGGGTTTTTTTTTTTTGTTGTTTTTTTTGTTTTTTTTTTTAATTCTGATGATGAAGTCGTGTTTTCCTTCGAATGAGATTAAACGTGTGTGTTTTCCTCCCGTGCGCTGCGGACGCTTTGATCGTTGCCTGAGCACGCGCTCACAATTTGATATCTGACCCTGGAGATGAAACTTAGCGTGACTCGTGATATTTGCTTTTTATTTCCCGCCCTTGCTGTCTGTGTTCTGAGCACATTATCGGTAATCAAGTGCATAAACATGCTAATTAACCAAGCAACAATATTCTATTAAGGGGAAACACATTCACTTTGCCAGCTGGCAAAAGCTCAGATGTGCGCTGGATATAAACTCATTAACCAAAGTGTTGCTGCATTCACAATGGGGCCTAATTCCATCTTAAAAACACCAGTAGAAACTCATTAGTACGCTTCAATGTGCTAAAAAAAGGTGTTATAGTTCCATCATACACTGTCAGCACGTGGAGTTTGATGGTTTGAGTATGTTTTTTTTTTTATTTAGAACTTTATAAAAGCTGAACAGACGGAGCAAAATGAGGTTGAGAGCATAAAAAAAAAAAAAAAACAACAAAAAAAAACATTAAATACGTTTACAGTTAGTGAAGTTACAGAGGAGAATTTACAATAGTCTTTTTTAATCCGCTGACACAAATCTAATCTACATCTACCATTTCTATAAACACAACTTTATTTTCTACAAACAAAACCACGTGTTGCATCCAGATGTTTCACTCTTTTGGATTTCTTTTTTGTCTTTTAGATTTATTAAAATCTTTTTTTTTTCTTTTGCAGTTTGTTTTTGTGGTGTGTATGTGTATGTGCGTGTGTGTGTGTGTGTGGGGGGGTGTTTATAGTGTGATCTTTATTCCTGCCTGGTACTCTGTCAACTATGTGGGTGTGTTTTCTTTTATTTCCTTTTTAAATCTACTCTTGCTGCCTCATGATGCCCCTGAGGAAATCCTCAAAGCGTGGTGGGGCGGGGGCCTCCTTGCTCCCCTCATCGGCCCCCGCCCCATCGGCAGCGCCGCGCCGGGCACGGCGAAGGCGGCAACCGTAGTCGTACTCGGGGTCGCAGTCGGGGTGGGGCAGGATCACGCCGTCCTTGGCGGCCTTCGGGGCGACGGCGACGGCGGGAGAGGAAAACTTGTTGCAGCTGGGGTCGAACGGGTGGCAGAAGGGCTTGGCCGGGGCCCTGATGTCGGCCTTGGCCTTGGGGCCGGGCTCCACGGGCGTGCAGTCTTTGTCATAGTGCACGTAGCAGTCGTAGCCCTCCTTGGTCTTGCCGGGGACCCCGAGGTTGTAGCGGACCTGGTTGATCGATCGATTGGTTGGTTTGTGTTTGTGTTCAAAGCAGATGCAAAGGAGATCAAAGACATCATGCAACGCCCATTTCATGTCACTACATCATTTAATAAACCAAGTGAAGAAGAATAGAAGATTAATAGAACCACTCAACAAGCAAAGATTACGCTACATTAGGCAAAACACTCAATTAGTTAATCCTAGAAACAGGACGTGGGGTTCAGACCTGGTGCTCTGGGAGCTGTGGTGCGGGCTTGCGGAGGGCACGAGCGGCTGCCAGTATGCAGTATGGGTTTTCCCGGGGGTCGCAGGTCAGAGGAGCAGCGGGAGGCGCGGGCTCATCGTTGGGGTACTCCAAGACGGGCTTGGTGAGGCCGGAGAGCTTGGTGGCGGTCAGGGGGTTGCAGCCGGAGTCGAACAGGGGGTTGCACTGCTGCTCTTTTGGGGCTCCCTTGGAGGCGATGGGGGCAGCGGGGTTGATCACGCACAGAGGATCCACTTCTGGGTCACACTGGGGGTACACCAGGTGGTAATATCCAGTGGGGGCTTTGTGGACCAGCGGAGGCATGCAGTAGGGGTCTTTGGGGTTGCATTTGAGGGCGGCGTAGGATGGGGCGGGGACGGGGGCGGGGCGGTAGCCGAAAGCGGCCCTCAGGTGATACTGCAGGCACTCGACGTCGTCGGGGTTGCAGATCCTCAGCAGCTCGCTCCTCTGTTCGGCGCTCAGGAAGGGCTCCAGGACAGGGGCGTAGTAGTAGTACCCGGTGTGGCTCTTCATGGGCAGGGGCAGCACGGGGGTGAGGACGGGGGCCGGCGCTTTGACGGGAGCCGGAGCCGGTTCGGGCTCAGGGGCGGCGGACTTGGAGGCGAGCGGGTAGAGGCAGTACGGGTCGAGGTAAGGGTTGCACAGCCGGACGGCGGCGGATTTGATGGAGGCGGGCATCACCACCGCAGCCTTGGGCTTGCTGGTGGACTCCGAGATGCACTCTGGGTTGTCGGAATCGGCGCAGGCCTTGTAGATCTCACTGAGGTGACTCAGGTAGTGGTTGAAGGTTGGGCCTTCTTCTGACCTGTGCTTGTTCTGCAGGTAGGCCAAATACAAGCGGTCCAGATCTTCAACCTAAGACAATTGAGATAAGAGCAAGACACACAAGATCTCGTTAACATGTCCCTACATCACACTAAACTATCTTTATTAAAAACCCGCTTCGTGAACTGGCTGAGGTGAAACTTAATGGTTATACTGAAAACTCTACTCACTCCCTCCTGGTTGTGGGTGTCCATGAAATATTTGTACCACCCCCAGAAGTCTGGCAGGCGTTTGAACTGGGGCACAGCCAAAACCGGGACGTTCCGTCTGTTGCGGACCAGCTTTCCTAGTGTCCCCAAGGCCTCGGCTTTGGCATCAGAGGCTGCGGGTACTGAGGGGCGAGAACGGCGGACTCGAGTCAGATTTGTTTCTGACTGAAAGCGTGCGAAGGTTCAAACGTCCGAGCTTCATGAATGAATGGATGACTCAATGAATGAAGTAGTTGCCAAGTTTCTTTCACCCTGGATAGCTGGACTGACTCACAATCCAGAGGGCAGTTTCATGAACAGTTTAGGATCATAGGAATACCACAATCACAGCAACAACACAGAACGAAAACTATTAACTCTGTTATTCTGTGGTTCTTCATGATCTAGACCCAGAGTACATAACAATGTGACTATGTAGAATGTATATTAGAGCAGGGGTGGGTAGATCCGGTCCCTCAGAGCGTAATCCAGCCGGGTTTTCTGCTTTCACCTGATCCCACTTTCGTGGGTGAAAGCATTTTTGCCCAGTAGGACAGAAAACCCCAGCTGGATTGCAGCCCTCGAGACCCGAATCTGCCCACCCCTGTTTTAGAGAATATTATAGATCCAAACTAAAAGTGATGATGGAGCTAAGGGAAAATTATGCAAGCAGTTCAGCACCACAGAGAGCGCTCTGGATCTATGAACATACGCCTGGGGAAGGTGTCAAGGCCATTCAGAAGTGTAGACACACACAGAGATACAAAAGGAGCGAGTGGGGAGAATAATCACGTGTTCCCGCCTTGTCTTTGGAAGACATGGAGGTAAATATAGGATATGCTCCTTTTTTTTTCATTATCAAATCAAACTGTGACTGGTATGGATGTTTTCATCTATCTCCTGGCCAGAAATCAAATAAATATACTTGATAAAGCATCAGAACTGTTCCCTCTGCTCTATAGTGATGTGGTGATATTTCAGCTCCTGTGATCAACTCCCCTCTGAAATGGGCTGGTTGATGGGTAGGGATCAATCCCGCTTCTGATGCTCAGCAGAAATCCTATATTTTTGCAATTTGACTTGGAAAAACTGTGGCGGAAGCACCGATATGTCCTGGGGGTCAGTGGGGGGGGGCGCTCACCTTCCTCCTCCTTGGGCTGCTCCAGCGGCACGGCCCCCAGGAACTCTGTAAAACACACACACACACACACAGCAGCAGCCACGTTAGCAGTAGCAGCGGAGACATTCTGTGACTGCAACCAGATGTTGAGCTTTTCCTCCACTCGGGGCGGGGGGGGCTGCTGATGCTAATAAGATGCTCGGGGTGAAGCGCGGCAGGTGCCGGTGCTCTGGCGCCCGAGCAAAGGCAGCATTAACCCCCCCCCCCTCCTCCTCCTCCCCACCCAGCTTCACCTACGCCCGTTTAGCCTTTGAACAAGACCTAGAGTTGGTGCCAATACCAGGGAGGGCCCCCTCCTTCGCCAATAAAACTACAAAGAGTGGGCCCTCACACAACCCAATTACCAATACACTGTAAACGTGGGCGTCGGGAGGAAGGGGGACTGTGTGTGGACATCCTTCTCTCCACATGTGGGGGGTGTCTCGTTCCTCAACCGGGCCCCCCCGGTTTTACGGCCGAGGGGCAGCTGAGTCAGCTGATTAAACTTCCGAACTGTCGCATTCATTACTGTGGAAAATCTCCCAGCGGAGCAGAGATAGACATGTTCTTTTACAGGCCGCGGAAAGATTTTGGAGCACTTTCAGGCCACCTCGTTCATCAAGTTGCCAACGCCATAAGGGACGGCAACCCGTCTCTAGGATTTACACACCACAGATTAATGTACGCGCTCTCACGGGCCTTAAGTATTATTTCAAAACGACTGAGGTCGAGAGTCAGAGCGTGGAGACAAAGGTGTGAAAATACGGCGACCGCAGGGAAAACAGGGGGACTGTGGAGAGCAGTAAAAGAGAGTAAAAACTACAATACTAAAGTTGAGAACAAGTACAATAAACAACTTTAATATGGCAGAAGGGCATAGAGGGGGAGATATTTAAATTGATTTTAGATAATTGCATTGATAAGATTTATACACAGCAACTACAATTCCATTTCCAACTCTACCTTTTCAAGGATTTGTAGATGGATGGTAAATTAAACACTATATATATATACATGTGTATATGCAGTATGGCATTTTAGATGACATCCCTTGGATTTAAAACACATCCGTCTGTGGGAAAGTGAGGGTGGAAAAGTTTGGTTCTGAGTTTTTTTTTCTGCTTGTCTTTAATTTTTATGACACTTACTGAAGTCAGAATAACCAGAAAACATCATTCAACGGTAGGAACAGGCAGGAGCGTCAATAACTGGAAAGCTGAATAAATTCTCTCACCTGGTAATAAAACCACTGCGAGCAGGAATGCTGTGTGGATCAGGGAAAACGACGGTCGTCCAACTCGTGCCATGTTTCTACGTTTGCTGAGAGTACAGAAGAAAAAAAAAAATAGGTTTGAGGCTGATGGAGAAAAGAGCTGCACTGTAATTGATTGTTCATTTCACACAGTCCCTTACTGAATTTCTGTTCTACCGAACTACACCGAAGACGGATCGTTTATTCCTTTATACTGTTTATAGTTTTTTCCAAGAGAGTGTTAAAATGTAAATGGGGTTTGGAACGAGGAGAGAGGAGAAACACGACCTGGGCTGCGAACGCGAGGACGCTAAATGAAGGCGGCCGACCTGAACAACCGAACGGGCTGGAGAAGGTCCCCAACGGGAGGAGCCGGAGCTCTCCGGCCCCCCTTCAAAGTCTAGAGGGGATTTGAGCTCTTTTCACTTCTGAGAGTGGAAAGACTGAGGGAGCGCTTACCTGTGGAGGTGCTGAAGTCGTGGCCTCCTGTGATCAGGAGCAGCACTCTCTTTCGAGCTTCTTGGGGGGGGTCGTGGGGGCCTCAGCGTTCACCTGACCCGTCCAAACCCTCTACCTGTCTGCGTCCCTGTATGAGATGGACAGCCAGGGAAACATTTTTAAGGAGCCCCCTGGATAATTAAAAACAAAAAGGCATGTCGTAGGGCTCCGGCGTGCTGCTAGGCGCTCTGGGATTGGCTCCTGGCCCACCCCATCCATCCAGCCAATAGGGGTCCTGTAATTAGAAGAGGTGAGCAGCACGCCTGCACTCGGTGTAACATTAACAAGGTGCCATTTAGAGCAGGGCTCACTTACTCACAGCTCTGGAATTCCAAGTCAACCGAGATGGTGTTTAAGCTACTTATTGATATATTTTTTTAATTAAATGGCCGAGATGGTGTTGATGGAGGGGGGAGTCTCTATAGAGCTAGATTGAAGTGAGTGAAGTTTGAGTGTGTGTGTGTGTGTGGGTGGGTGTGTTGGTGTGTCGGGGGGGCGTTCTGGTACATCTGGTCCATCTGTAGGAAATGGAAGCTGATGATCAGCAGCAGAGGGAGAGGCGTCAAATAAAGTTCAGGCTTTTATTCCAGCGATTGATCTTCCATAAAACAGGAGGCCCAGCGAAAAAGAAAAGGGGAGTTATTTCTGAAATAAGCCCCGCGTTGCATCAATACAGACAGGATTGTCCGGGTAGGGCCCGAGCAGACGTCGGCTGATCAGCTGAAGGGGAGAGAATGAAAAAAGGTGTTTGATGTTGTGGTTCCGGTTCTACTTCCTTGTTGTTTTTGCTCTGTTTCTCTGTGTTATTCTATAGTCACTGATGTTGTCAGGTTGAGATCTTCAAAAATGGAGGAGAAAACACAAAGTCCTGTCCTCGTTCTTTACGGAAAAAAAAAAGTTGCATCAACAGCATACAGGAAGCTGGAATGATTAGAGGCAGAGTTGGTGTAAAAAAAAAAAAAAAAAAAAAAAAAACAACGTCTAATGAAGCTGCTGCTGCTGCTGTGAGGGAGCAGACATTAAGACCAGCATGCCTGCCTCATTGTTTGCTCACTACAGACTCCTGGATGGTGCCACGTAGCCCGTCCCCCCTCCAGACACACTCAACAGTATGTACTCCATACGTCATGGAAACCTGCAGCACTTCTGCTGCAGCCGTGTACCCACATGTGTCGCAGGCACATATTTTATTTACCATTACAGCTCGGGTAAAGTCCCCGCCAATGCCCGTGGGGCGACAATGCGGCCTTAAAGACGCACCGCTGGGTTATTTTTGCTGCTGCTGGGCAATCAGTGGTGGACCGAGTTCAACAAAAGCTCCAGGGGACCGGACCAATTACTTACGATGCAGAGTGCAGGAATTGAATACCTGTCCTCCATCCCAACCCCCCCTCGGTTAGGGTATCAGACGTCCCAGAGTGGATGTCAGGGAACAAAATGGATTTTTCCAGCAGTCAATAGGTTCGGTTGCCTCGGTGCTTATCCTAACAAACCTTTGGAGGTATGATTTATTTAATGGAAAAGCAGCAATAGAGGCCTTCACTGGATCAACGTGGAATTCTTTTGTCGTTTCCACACAAAGATGTGTCGATAGGGAACCTATAGGATTGAGTCACCGTCGGTAACTAAGGGTTACTTGTATAGCTGTTATTTAGAAAGCCGTGTGTGTCGATGATCAAGTGTTTTCTAGCCGTTGGAAGCGAGAACAGGTCTGCGTTTGCGGTCATTTCTTCCCTGTTTTGATTCCTCATCACCCCTTCTCTTGCATAACTGATGACGACTCCATCTGGAATCTCTGCTGCGACTCGTTTCACTACGACAGGGACTGTCACCAAAACTTTGGTGGGGGGGTAAAATAGTTCCTCTCCTGCAGCCTAACAAGGAAGCAGCCACGGGCAGAGCCGTGGCTCTGTTTCCCCTGCACGGAAAATTCAGGGCAATTTAAGCAAAAACTCGGGCTAAAAAAACCCATAAAGCGTCTCATGCAACATGTGAAAGAGGAGCTCATTAAAAACACAGGCCCTTGTAAAAATGATGCTGCCTGTCAAATGCTTTAATGTAAGCACTTTAGCTGTGGTTCAAGTTTCACATTGCATACAAATAATCACCAGCAGAGCAGCGTGGGAGGATTCATACTGAAAAGTTGTGCTGTGTGTGCCGCCACTGACAGAGTAAGCCATTTGATGCAAGAATGCCAACATTTTAGGAAAGGATTTCATTTATTTGATGAATATTCATGGCTTCTAAGCCGCTGTGCCCCCCCCCATTGTCCGAAACAGAGAGATTGTTTTTGGAAAACCGCGACGCCGCCTTGATTTGTATTGTTGTGCGGCGCGTTCTGCTAAAAAAAAAAAAAAAAAAAAAAAAAGCACCTGCTTCAACATGCACAAAACTGTTTGGCCTAATCTCATCTAATCCTTGTTGCGATGTTAACAAAAAGTGTTGACTCTCTGAACACATCCGTCACGATAAGACCGTGGAGCCTGTGGCGGGTTTATCCACGTTAACCCACCGCCGCGCGCTGTAATTACCTCCCATTTCCAAAATTATGGCAAAAAGTCCCTCCAGTTTCACCCTCTTTGAACACTTACGCTTTATAAAGCCGGATTGTGTTCTCTTCAGAGGACCTTTGTCCGTCTCCGGCTTGAGTCAAGTAGCAATAAAACCCTATTTGTGTTTTCTCAAAGCCGGTATTTGCCTCCAGATCAGCGCGCTCTGTGGCGCTGATGCTGACAGAGGCTCTCATTACGCAAGAAATACGATCCACGGGAAACCGGCAGTCGGTCGCCGTGCATCAAAATATATGCGCCCGTGCAGGCATCCTGCGACACGCAGCGCGCTCTGTGTGTTTTTACGAAACAGTTTTGCTGATGGTGATGTAATCTGCAGGCAGCGGCGTGTGTGATTACCCAGAGGCTGATAATGGCAGAGGCCCAGAGCACTCAGAACATTTTAAAACAAAAAATAAATAAAAAAAATAAAGCACACTCCCACATCCTTTCATAGCTGCTAAAGGTCCTCATCTGCAGAAGGTCCCTGATCCTTTGTCATTTAGCGCACTGTGCGACTTAATCCCGCTCCCTGGCTTTACATTGAGGATTTTAATGAATTTAAACAGCAGAAAGCCGTGCACCGCCAGATGTTGGAGAGTTTTTAAATATATAGCCTTAATATCTAGCAGAAGAATGGTGGAAAATGAGTTTTACAGTTCGGCACTGCTGTGTAAGTCGCTGTTTTATCTTGAGGAAACAGACGTATGTGATCCATACAGCACAAACAAGGGGATTTACAGTTATTTTCCAATAAAAGCCGAGAAGCATGGAACAAAATAACGGCTACAAGGGGTGGGACAGTGGAAAAAAAACATTTATTTCATATTTCACTCGATGGAAAGGTGCAATGTTTACACTAGAATTCAGAGTTTGAACCCAGATAATTAGTCTTTACAGCATTGAGAATTCCCATCATATACAGAAAAATGTGCCAGAGTACGGTAAGAAAGAAAGAAGCAGGATTTTTAAGCAAAGGTCAGGGATTTAATCCATCAGTGTATCTGCTGGCGCCTAGAGCGCATGCGACTACCACGCAGCTTCTCGGAGATAACGCAAGAGATCGGAGCAGCCCATCATTTATCAAGCGGCATCTGCGGTGTGTTTAGGGGCGACAGCTTATGGAGCCTCTGCCCATCGCATGTGTAATTACACTCCTAACAGGTGGTCTCCGACACACTCAAACCTGCAATCCAGTTTGGAAGCAGTCGGCGACAGGAACGCAATACGAGCTCATAATTTTAACATGGGCCATATGGAGGAATCTTCGGGATCTTAAGAATTTCTAAACATCTGGAGCTGGCGAAGGCTTTTCAGGGATGCTTTAGAAAAAACTGAAACTAGGGCAACTGTGAAAGGAAATTGTATGTCATTAGACCCTGAATGGCGGGTCTGCTCTCCTCGGGGTTGGGGTGGGGGTGTGGGGGTGTGTGTGTGTGTGTGTGTGTGGGGGGTTGACGATCGTCCGTCAACACGGCGAGGGTGCATCGGTCACTGGATGTCGTCGTCATCAAACAGATCCTCGAAATCTGAGGAAGGGAGGCAGGAAAACAGGATGACTTCCAGGGCGTCTGGATGACAAAGGCGCGTCTCAAAGGCTTCTGCCAGGCTGGTATGTCCTCATAAAGCAGCATTACGGGCCGGAGGGTTCGAGGGGTCCGCGGTGATAAAAGGAAAAACACGAGCTGATGGGCCTGCCGAGCCCTCCCGCCGCGCCCCTGACTGTTTGCGGGGGTCAGAGGTCGACGGGGAAGTGCACGAACACGCGTGGGAGCGACGTGGCACATCCTCCGTATCTTGGGCGCTCGCGGGCGTCGGCCGAGAGACGGCGCTTTCCTCTCCGAAAAGGTTGAATGGCTCTGGAGATTCAGCGCCTTCCTGTCAATTCAGAGCGAATGAAAGGCTCGGGTGCCGGCTAATTAACACTTCTCCCGTCTTTTCTGACATATTTACAGCAAAGCGATGAGCGCCAACTGATGAAGGAAGTCATTAATCCATAATATCGAACCAAACGCTCCTTTTCCCCACCCTCCCCCCGTCATCTTTTACGCTGTAGATCAGACGTTTGAACAAATCCGCAGGCCGCCGGACGCACGTTCATAAATAATCTCGTAGGCGTCCGCGTTCGGTCTGAGTCTGCCGTCCGCGAAAACTGCACAGGGGATTTCAGTCCGCTGCGTTTAGAGGACGGGACGCGGCAGAAAAACAATATTTTGCTTCTAATTAAAGAGAGAAAGAAAAGACGTTATCGCCAATGAAAGACGGGGACGAGCAAAACTCCCCGTGTCACCAGTTAACTGCTGGTCTGTGCGGGCGAAAATATGCGGACGTCTTCGGGTTCGACAAGTGACGCCAACGTGTTGTTTTAGGGCTGGGACGGCGAGAGGCGACTTCCTGCACACGTTTGGGACGCCGCCTTCGATGAACCCGCTGCTCTTGTTTTACGGTTATCGTGAGTTCAGAAGCGCATAAAATATCTGTGGCTCTATCCAAACATTTGGCTTCGGAAGTGGCTCTGACTCAAAGTTTTTATCGTGTTGCAGGTTGACACACACAGGTTTAATTGACCCCTGGCTAAGCCCCGCCCTCAAACGTGATGAGCCAATCAGAGTGTGCCTCACTGACCCAATACACTCAGACATTCTCTGCTCGCACGCGCGTTGAGACGCATTTTAGCTATTCAGTTTTCATTTTCATGTGTTTTTTTTTTTTATGACATTTTAAGTTTAAATTGGATAAACGGCGTGCATGGGGTATGTGCAACCCCGACAAGACTGAGATAAGTGTCTGCTTTGGATAAAGTTACGCGGTAGCACAACACCAACGAAAACGCGGATAAAATTAGCAAGGATGTTTACATCTGTTCTGAATCAACGTCGTATTTGAGGCCTATGTCGCTCTGCCAGTAAGAAGCAGAGGGCTCTCGTTATACTAACGTTATCAACCAAAAACCACCAGTTGCCCCCTACTGTGACACTCGCCGCAGTGCCTGTCACCAAGTTGGCGAAGGGGGCGTGGCTTAAAGAGAAGCCATTTCATCCAGAGGCGTGCTGGTTTTCTGGATACGGAGCCACGGGGAGAGCAAAGGGACTGCCTGAGGATGTACGGGAAAAGGCAGCTGAGCTTTTAAAACCAGGAAAAAGCTGCAAAAGGGCGTCGGAATACTTAATAATTCCAATCAGTGCCTGTGATAAAGATACCAATACTAATCAGGCAGGGACAGAGATTTCAGCAGCAACTGCTAATAAAAGTGTTTGGGTTGCAAAGAAAAAGCCAATTTCAGCGGAAATGCAGGCTTATTTGCACAAAAAAAAAAAAAAAAGGAGCATGGCTGTTTCAATAAGGAGGCACTTAAACAGAAATGGGCAGCAGAGTCGAGGTGCCAGAGAAAGAAAAAGGCTTCTTGTGCCAACACCACAAATCTGCCCACCTACGATTCGCCTAAGAGTGCCTGGAAAAGCCTCCAACCTTTGAAGCAAAGTCATTTCGAGGCCAGGCTCCACGGACACGCCCGGGAACGCTTTGTTCCAGAGAGGCGTCAACAAGGCCTGCGAGGAAAAGCGCGCTCCGGCCGGGCTCGGAGGTGGGCGGGTCGGGGATTTAGTCAAAGCTGACAGCGAGTTGAAAGCAGCATTTATCAGAGTATCATTTGCATTAATCAGCCCAGGATCTGCACGCGCGACGCACTCGGACTTCCAAGAGCGGAGGCGATCGAAGGCGCAGAGAGCCCGGTCCGCCCCTCAGCGGCTACGGCAGAAACCAGCGAAGGTCGTCCCTGAACTCAGCACCATTCGGCCACTGCGGGGGTACCGCTGACGCGCAGCACGCGGAAGGACAGGCCGAGAATTCGGCGGACCTGGAGGCTTTTTTTTTTTTTTGCCGCAAAGAATAAGCAGCTTTAATGCCCGTGAAAATAAAAGGCCTCGCTCACAAAAGACCACCTGGTGAAGGCGGCCACACGCAGGGTGAAGCTCGGGGCTCGTGCAAGCCTTCGAACGGGGACCGCCTCGTTGTTTTCTTTATCGCAACGTTTTGCTCAATGATGGCGCTACTCCGTCGCCCCATTCGGTTTAATATTCACGCTCGCGTTCACACCTAAGGTCAATTTAGAGTCACCAATTCACCAACCCTCATGTGTTTGGAGAGCATGAAACTCCCGCTCCCCCTGGGGATTTGAACCCACGAGTGCATCTGTAATTCATTTACAGCGATGCAACAGATTAAAGTGTAACTTCCATTAGTGTTTTTTTCTTAATAATATCAGTATATTCATATATATCACAACATTTCTCCTCAGTCTGCTAGTGCGGAGCAATATGATGTCATATTTACGGTCATATCTGTTGGTACTGATACTGATCAGCCGTAAATTGCTTTATAATGCGATTTGATTAAGACCTGATGGTAAGATTAACACAATCCACAACGCTTTTGTTACATTTTGTCACAGAGTAAAGTAGACTAAAGCCCCACTAATTCCTCTGAATGCTTATCTTAAAGATTACTACAAATGCCTGTTATTAAAAAGTAACAAATATTTATTAGTTGATGTGTGACTTACACACTTATGAGTCACTTTTATTCTGCAGAGAAATTTTCATCTAAAATGATTAAGAGGCTGCTTCATATATATACTTAATATATAAATACTAGATATTTTATATACATATGTGATCTTCTCATCTCCATTACTTCCAAATATGCTTTTTTTTGTACTCTCAGTTCATTTTCAGGATTCCCACCTCGTCTTGTTATGCTCATCTCACCACTCAAGGTGTAAATTCATTTTTCCCTCCCTCCCCTCTGCAGCAGAAATATCCCGCAAATGACTTTTTGCTTTTGTGACGATGGAAACATCTGAGCCGGTGCGTTGGCTGATTGTTTAAATGAATGAACACTTAAAAACGGAAGGCCAGGGGGACCAGCCTGAAGTCGGCCAAGTGGAGCCCGTCCTTCACCGGGGATGGAATAAAGCCTGCCACTCTAAATGAGCCTCATAATAAGAGCGTCCACAGGGCGCCCGCTGAGAAGCCTGCGTTGAATCTGTGCTGCATGTGGCAGGGGAAAAAAAAAGAAAAGGTGGTGGCTGTTTGATGTAGCTGAGCCTCGGGACAGAGATCACACTACATTATAAAATGTAGTTTGTAAAAGGGGGGCAGGGCCGTGAGGAATGTTTAGGGGGCCGGTAAAGACCTTTCCTGCTGTGGAACCAACAGTGCTCCTGACGCCCAGAGGTGAAGCACACTCACATCCTAATAGATTCAACCTGGTCCAATGGAGAGCTTCCAGTGTCGGCCAAGTCCTCCTCCATTAACCAGTAGCAACATTTAACAGGACTTAAACATATCGTGGATCAGGTCAGACCTTTTAGACCGATTATTTAGAGACGAAACGGTTAAATATGCTGCTGGTTGGGTGGGACAACCTACTGTAAATACCACAATATTTCTGATAAATGCGTTTTTCTGGACAGTTTAGCGTTTGGTGTAAATATTGTGACGTACAAAACAGAACCTGACTACTTTGTCTCACAAAAACGCCGTCCTCTGTTTCCAGAAGATTCAAACTGGCTGACAAGGATCATTCGATGTCACCAAAATAAAAGCACTGCTAAGCTTGCTGCAACACCAGTTACACACCAAAAGTTTGGTTTTAGTTACTTTTGTGTGGATTTGAAAAAGAAAAAAAGGGGGAGGTAGAAGTGACATGATGGGTTGGAATCCAGAACCTGCGTCAAGAGTCCGTTAAGTCACGTGTAGATGAACATTTTACCATTGAAGAAGTCTGAATGAACGGCCTTTTCATTGGCAGCCAGGTCCATCAGCAGTCCTGTGCTTCCCCCAGCCTGCCAGAGAACACACACACAGCTCGCACCCGTAAATACACACACACACACAGTAGACGTGACACACGTTTTACCCATTACCCATCTAGTAACCATCATCACCACCTTCCAAATGCGGTTTGTGGACCTTCTGCAGCGAGCAAATGCACAAAAAGAATATAGAATATAGTTCTAACGTATATACAGTAAATTAATCAATCGTTGAAAATTGTAGCAGATTCAGATGGATAATGTGTAATGCATTAGAACACATATATTTTTCTAAACCATATATCACATAAAGAGGCTGTAAATTAAGGTCAGAAGACAAGATGAGCTGAATGTGAACAGCTACTTTCTCTCCTCCAGCAAAACAAGAAACAGTCTGCTGTTACATCCTTAACTACCTTATGGTAAAGACCTGGACTACATGCACAGGAGCTATTTAAGGTAAGATGCTGTCTAAGACAAACGAGTCCCGCTGATAACTTTGATAAATCTGATCTTTTCTGCTCTAAAGTCTGGAGGCGGCGGGCCCGTTTCCGGACGGACCTCGTCCAGGTCGACGTACGGTCCGGCTCCTTCCGGAAACATCTCGTCCACCGCAGGCTTCATCACCGTCGAGTTTGACTGGTCCTTCAAGGGCATCGATGATCGGGAGCTGCAGCCTGGTCGCGTCGCTCTTGGGGGGGCTGTCGAGAGGAGCTTGCGTTACACTTTGGAATAAACTACACGGTTAGCCCGGTGCAGCGTAAATACCTCCGATATGAAACGACCGCAGTGACATACCAACGTTCCGCTTCTCCCCAGTGTTTAATTCAACAACTCGATTAGAATTTATTTGCTTATTTATTTTCATGTTAATCGTTGAATCTTCTTCTATTATCCCATTACACGTTTTATTCCGGTGTGTCAAAGGCACTCAAACATTAACAAAGAGTACAAATAGTGTTTTTAATCAGAAGATGAAGCTGCACATTCAGATCACATGGAATCAATTTCACTGGCATTTATTGACAAAATTGGTTGCATTGTGTTTCCAGTTCGTGTTAGAACATTACTCTCTCTCTCTCTCTCTCTCTCTCTCTCTCTCTCTCTCTCTCTCTCTCTCTGATGATTTAGTGATATTTTTTTTTTTTTTAGTCTAACCAACCGTGTTCAGTGTCATTACTAATTAATTTCTCCATCAAAAGTAAATAGAGTAAGATAAAGGATCATAATTAATATGTATTGATATATGTTACTTCTAAGCACACACAAATCCCAAGTTTATTAGTCTAATAGCGGATGTCTACTGTTAGTGTTCAATGTAAACATTTCTATTTCCTTAACGTACAGGGAAACTAAACTGTAAGCATAAACCGACAGAATCTCTAAATTGGTTTCCAGTTTCCAGCTGTTCAGTAGAAAAAGCCTTTTGTGTTCTGCAGAACAGCGCCGCCCCGTGTTTTGAGTCTTCACAGGTATCTGTCACAGCCTTCCTGCTTGGTGTCAATCATCCTGCTCACGTCGATGTTGTTCTTCACAAACGTCTCCTTGGCCTCGGCGACGGTGGCCTCGGGCAGAGATCGAGTCCGGCTCATGATCCAGGCGAAGTCCACGTGGAAGAGCCTGAGGATGTCGGTGCAGGAGTACACCAGGGCCGTGTTCACATAGTCGGTGGACAGGATCCAGTAAGGCGAGTACGGCAGGACTAGAGCGTTAAAAACAAAGCGTCACATTATTTAAAAAAAAAAAAAAAAAAAAAAAGCTGTATGTCACCTGACACAGAAGAAAACAAATGAGCATATCCACACTTAAAGCAATCGTGAAACAGAATTAATCAATCGCTGCAGGACTCACCGTAGGAATAACTTATACCCAGCTTGGCCGGATTCTTCATATCTTCTATGACTCCAGTCCCAACGATTTTCTTTGTCTGACCTTTGCTGTTTTATTCCAGATATATTTCATGTTAGACTTTGGCGAATGCAGGTCGAGCACCAACTCTCCTACCCCGCCCCCCCTTGGCTCCACATTTGCACAAAAGAAAGCGGAGGACCGGACTTACAATATTTCAGAGCTGACCACTCGAATGCTGCTGCCTGTTGTCAGAGTGAAATTGGTTTCCATGCACCGTCCCTTCTCGAACTGCGCCGGCAGCCTGGCCACTTCAAACCACCTCCCCATGAACTGTAAAAGCAATAACACACCGGCGCTCGAATGGCTTTCATGGAGCCACCAGTGGAGAGGATGAATAAATCTGCATACTTCAGTGGTTTCAATAAAATGTGCAGCAGGTGTAACCTATTTTGAACCAACAGGAGAGTAAAAATAAAACCATATAACTGTGGGGTTTAAAAAAAAAAAAAATCCCTGTAGATGGAATATATTGTAGCTGTAATCCAGAATGTGTTTAATGAAGCGCGCTGGACTCGATGGTTTAATTATCCTCTACATTTTCTGTCATGATTACCTGTTTACAGTTTCTGGGCATTTTAATTTTAATGGTTTTAGTACATGTCGCTGCCTTCCACTTATTCCCCAGTGGGAAGAGCTGGGACGTTTGATGGTACCTGTTTGAGGCTGAAGGCTGGTTGAACATCTGGCTCTGGACACGGTCCCCAGTGGGGCACCTGAGCGCCAATGAGCGGCAGGAGGAGAGGAAAGACCAGCAGAAGCGATATCTTCATGGTGGAAACCAGCCTCTGTCACCTGCAGGAGTAAAATAGATTCAGGTCCTCTGAATGGTTTCAAAAAAAAAAAAAAAAGAAAACTGTGATAAAGGGAAGGACGATAGCAATTTCAAATGGGAGAAGCGATTTTTTTTTTGGAAAGAAAATAACCTGTTGAGGGATATTTTTCCACACGAGTGGAAAATCACCAGCGGCTGAGCCATAGTTTCATTTAAAACAAAAGAATCCCCGTACCTGTGAAGCCTCAGATAAATGTCCTCTTCCTCAGACAAATCCTGGTTCGGGATTGGAGACGCAGCTCGCTGTGAGATGCTGCAGTTGTGCGCCTCGGTGGCATCAATGGGCGTCTTTGTGTGGAGCCAGCTTTATTTCAGACATGAAGTAAACTATTAGTAAAGTGGAGTCATGGGGGACGTGCCAGCAGAAATGAGTCAGAATGTTCTCTAACAAACACAGGATTTGTGGGGTTTTGAAACTATAAGACCCACACTCCAGTTCCAAATGGAATGGAAAATGAAAGATTCTGGACACAGATTTTATGTAGATGTGCATATACACATAAAATGGCTTTAAATTGAATATTGTAAAGAATCAATTTTTACTTTTTTAATCACAACTTTTCCACAACGTGCAGGTATGTTACATCAAATTCACAGCTACCTCTCCTCTCACTGAAAATGCCAAAATATGAGAGATGTGATGATCAGCATCAGTTGATATCGATATTGGAGATGAAATATTGTGAAATGTACATGCACGTGTAAATTGAATATTGGTTAAAAAAAATAAGTTAATATTGAATATCTGTAATATACACATATACATGCTTAATACACATACACACACATATATACATATATACATACACATATGTATATACAGATATGTAGAGATGCAGACAGACAGATAACAGACAGACTGATGACAGAAAGACAGACAGAAATATAAAAACAAATGTTCCACTTTCACAGTTCGACCAGGTGAATTAGGTTTATTTTATTTTTATTAGTCAGATGATCCTTCACATTCCCTAAAAATGAGTCTTTTCCTGCTCCTGCTACATAAAACTGCCTCAATGAATCCAGAGCAGCGAGAAAGAAAGACAGAAAAACACAAACAGACGTCAGATCGTTAATCGATCACGCTCAGATGATTAATGGACTTTAGCGTCTTCGTTCAGTCATCTGACTTCTGAGTGAAAACCAGACAGGAAGCTGGTGACAAGCCAGTGTCTGTCTGTCTGTCTGTCTGTCTGTCTGTCTCTGTGTCTCTCCGTCTCTCTGTCTGCCTGTCTGTCCTACATTAAACTTTCCCACAGATTTTCAGTGTGGACTTAAAGCACAAGAGAGCGGACGCTCCCTTCAAGGACATTTCAGCTCAGAAAATATAAATTGTCTGACTCATGAGCATTAGGTTGTGACGTTGTGGCTCTAAAATATCACGTTTTATTAACTGTCCAAGGTTCAGAATAAAAGTACAGACACGAAGGGGAGAATCGTTTTTTCAGCAGAGGCCAGTGGAGGTCGTGGACAACAAAAGAGATTTCAAATTCCATTGTTGAAATCTAAATATTTCCTCAACAACAAACCCTGCCCAGCAGATGTGTAAGTTCAGTCGGGGGTGGGTCTGACGGAACCAGAGAGATCCATCAGCGCAGAACAAAACAACAGTTGTGATGAGTTCACTGGTTCTCAGTGTCTGACCTGCGCTGGGATGCACGCGGACGTCCACACGCCGTGTTCGTCTGGGGAGAGACTTTCCAAACAACGGTTTCATCCTCCTGATTATCACCTGCAGTAAAATGGCGAAGGAACCATTTATTTCCACAAACACGTTAACAAAACAAAATAACTCTTTTGCCAGAAAGTGCAACAGATTACCAAGTTTGTGGGTCTGAGGGGTGTGTGGAAGACTAAATGCGAGGTCATATCCCGCTAAGAAACAATAAATGAAGAATAAACATAGGAGAAAATATGAATATCAGTCGGTTAAAGAGCAAAACTGTTTCAAAGTGCGAGCAGACCCGATCGCCATTTGCTGCCAAAGGCCTCCAGCTCCAACAAGTGCTAATTGAAGAGGGGAGAGATCAAAAGAATCCATTTCAAGTTAATACTCTTCAGACCAGAAAGACTTGTGGCTGCGGCCACAATCATCAGAGCTGGAACAGGAGCACCACCCCCCCCCCCCCCCCTCGAACGGGAACGATGATCTAGAGGCCTGCTCCGTGGAGAAAATATCAAAATGAAAAATATTACGGAGGAGCCTTGGCTGCCTGGAGCGCTTCTATGGAAAAAAGTTTGACTTTTGTTATCGCGTGCAGCCAGTTTCTGTTTCACTCTTTTTAGGTGTCGTTTTAGGTGACCCCCCCCCCCACCGGTGCAGGGAGGGGGGGGCTCCAGTAGATGGCGCTCTGCTGTCTCCCCCTGCTGTTTACCCCCACCCTCGTCCCCATGTTCCTCCTTCAGCCCCTCTGGACCTGCACCAGATGCACAACAATAACTTTATTTTTGTAATGAACTCATGTTCATTCATAAAAGTAGCATCAACGGCTTTAGGCCAGTGCTGTCGCTAATATGTTTCTTGTGGTTTCTTGGCCCCACCCCTTGACCTGCTGACCTCTGACCCCGTTGACCCTCTCATCTGTAGCTTTGATTTCTCAGTGTAATTAATATATGTGCATATATGATCTATGCGTCTCTTCTCTCCTCTTCCTCCTCCCCCTCCCTCCTCCTCCTTTACCATCATTTCATCTTTATCATCAGGTCCTTCTCGTATGGGGGGTCCCTCTTCATGTCTTTAAGACAAGCCTGGAGCTTCACTAGCTCCCCCGTCCCCTCTGGATTCGTGGATAAATACAGCTGAGTGTCATCAGAACTGAAAGATGAACAATGTTCCCTATGGGAAGCGGGTCCAAACCATACGAGCCTGGTCCTGCTCAAGGGTTCTTCCTGTTAAAGGGGAGTTTGTCGTTGATTGCTGGGGGTCTGGCTCTGGGTTGCTGCGAAGCACCCAGAGGTGATTTTGATTGTAACAGATGCTGTATTAAATAGTCACTTTAACTCCAACTGACTGGCATTGGACGTCGTTATGTCGCACGTTGCATCGTCCCAATCTTTCCTCGGGATGTCGTCAGCGTCCGACCTCCAGGAGCAGATTGGTTTCACCGCTGCTGTTGTCATTTTCACCCAGGACATCAGAGATAAGAAGAGGGCGCCCATTATCTTGATTTATCTTTCAAACATCATCTGTAATCGATCCAGATGCGTCGGACGAGGAGAAGAGTTCGGGAGCGGCTCTGGCGGAGGTGATAGCGGCGTTCAGCCGTATCAGATGTGTGTCGGCTCGCCGCGTTTCCCCCCCAAGAGTCGACAAATCGAGGCCGTGAGAAAAACGAGAAATGGCCCGAGTCGCCGCCACACCTGCGGCCACGCGGGCACTTGTGTGTACACGCACAGACGCACGCACGCATGCACATGTGGACATGCGTGTATCCACACAAACAGTCTGACACACATGTGCACACACACACATGTGCACACACACACATGTGCACACACACACACACATGTGTAGAGATACGCTCTGAGAACAGGCCCTGCTGCTGATGTGGGCGACCGTATCTCTGGACCTCTGACCGCGTGAGACAGACGTTTACGCGGACGTTCAGCAGCTGATGGAGCCGTGTTTGTGAGGAGTTGAAAGCACATCAAAGGCCCGATCTGATCCGGGGCTGTGGAATAAATGATTCTGTTTGATAGAAGCCCAAAACATGGCAGCAATTGATTCAAGTAATTTCAAGTTCTGTTTCAAAATTAGACCGTTTGAATCCATTCTCTTAAAACCTCACCACTTTCAGGATGCCGCTCAGTGATTTCGTGTTCTGTTAATGTTCTATATTAGTCAAGATGAAGAGTTACTTTCATTTTCATTAAAGCAAAAATTTTGTCATTATGTCTGAAATCCTGATCTCTGTAATTTTGTTGCAAAGCAGAACAAATGCAACAAAAAGTTATGTTTCATCTGTTGAAAATAAAGATTAAATGAGTCAATTTACCTGGAAACAATGCAAGAGGTCAGGGAAAGGGGGAAAGAAGGGTGAAAAAAGCTTTGAAGATGTATGTATTTGTTAAATTTTACATTCCTCCACTTCAAATATTCACTTTGGTGTTTGAGTGGTGTGTAATTAGTATTAATAATTTCTGAGGAATTACTGTATTGAATTATTCATTGCAATTTTATAGCTGTTTTCTTCTATGTTACAGATGGAGCTGCAGTAAATTCTCAAAAAAATAAGGAATCTTCTCATCATTTTTCATTGATGAAAAGAAGAAACGCATAAAGGATCGTGTCTAATGGTTTGAATAATTTATGATTGAATAACTTGTGCTTCAAGGGAACATACTGTACAGTAACTTTTTTATCAAAACAGACGTTTTCTTTTCTTCTTTACAGCGTTAAAATAAGCACTACCAACGTAAGGATGGATGTTGTGAAGTCTTGTTAGATGGAGAATGACAGTTTTGCTTTTAATCCTGCAAAAGGATTCAGCTGACAAGTCTCTACCGTAGAAAGCATGAAAAAAGACCCATAACAATCCAAAAATAAGTTCATGCTAGACTATAAACAGCTTGTCTGTTCACATTATATTTGATTTGTGGCAGCAGATTATTGAAAATCTCCATCTGAGCCTCTCCCAGCAGAGGAGAAGCATCTTTAAAGGATTGGTTTACGGAAAAAATGTCATGTCTTATTTCCAAACTTCTGTTTCTTAAATATATACTTACATACACATTTATCTTTTTAAATACACGTCTGAGGTCATTTTCTCGTGTTGAACTGCTAAAATTGCATGTTAAATGTTATCATCTTTAGTGTGCATTTCCTGTTTTATTTTGAAGATCTTTTGTACTCCCCAACCTGTAATTGACATTTCCGCCCTCTGTCCTGCATTGTGATTACCTTTAGGAGATTCACCTGCGTCCACTTATCCTCTCCTTCCCTTATGTAATTAAATCCCCGTAATCCTGTCTGTTCAGAGATCATACCGTGCGCTCGGCTCTCACACGCTGTTTGTGTTATTGCCTTCTGGATCTGGAGGTGTTTTATTTTTAGCCAAGCTTTTCCCTCCACGGCAGGAGAAGAAAGATGAGCTTGGGGTTAATGCATTCATACATTTTGTAACTGAATCTATGACACCCCCCCCACACACACACACACACACACACACACACACACTAGCTGCACTGTTTTTGCAACAAACCAGTTCCCTGGGAGTCCAAAAGGAGTTTCTCCCATACGTGGTGCCCAGTGAGAGGAGGATCAGGGCTTAAATGCCTCGGCTGATTGGATTAGATGCAGGTGTGCATGGCAGGAAACAGTAAGACTCTGACCTGCGTCTCTGTAATTTGACAAGATTAGATATCAGGAAGTAAAACGATTAAACTTTGACACCATCTGCATTCTTTCATATTCTTTCCTGGCGCTCATCATGTCTGACGACGAGGGCTGGAGCCAGACGCCTGCCTCCTGTCCTCTGTCCCTCCGCGCTCGTCTCAAAGAACGGAGCTCGGCGCGAATCCTCCGCGTCAGAGAACGCCGCCGCAGGAGGCCCGGCGGGATCGCTGCTGGAGAAAAAGAGTAGACACCTCTGGGTCTCACACCAAAGTGCTGGGTTACATTAAAGGCTCATTTTTGATGCTGCAACCCCCGATCCTCGCTCTAAACAGTGGAGTGTACCTGATCTACGGGGGTGCGGGGGGGGGGTACCTGCTCAGCTCTGGGGGGGCTCAGGGGTCACATCGGATCGGTGGATCCGACGGAAGGATCAGACGGACGAGCGGCTCAGTCGGTGACAACAGTTCTGTTGTCCTTAACGGGGACAAACATGTTACTCTCAGCGCTGCGATTTGTCTGAAGCACAGCCAAGTTTGTGTGTGTGTGTCTGTGTGTGTACGTGTGTGTCTGTGTGTGTGTGTGTGTGTCTGTCTGTGTGTGTGTGTGTGTCTGTGTGTGCGCGTTTCTTTTATGCTGCTTGTATTGGTTAGGCGTCTTTTACGCCGTCCCGTGATTCTCTTTGAGAAAGAGCCAGTCTCACGGATGCGGATGAAAAGGAATGATGCAAGCGCGCTTGCCTCTGAGATAAGTGTGTTTGAACACTGAACACAGTCGAGCAGCTGCCAAGTCTCACGTTCGCTCCACTTGCGCGCATGGGCGTGCGTGTGTGTCTGTGTGCGTGCGTGTCTGTGTGTGACTGTGTGTATCAATAATGGAGCTGTAGCTGTATAAAAGACCCTTTACAACCCAATGAGGAGCGCACACATAGAGGTGAGCAGCTCCTCCGTCTCTGACTGTCCCGACGAAGACTCCTGTTCCCCTCTCTGCAGGTGGAGATGAAGGCCGTGCACGTGATCTCCCTGACGCTGCTGTCCGTGGTGACAGCCGGAGCCCAGCTTATCAAGTTTGGCAAATGTCCCAAACCGGACGTTCAGGCCAACTTCAATGTCTCAAGGGTGAATATAACGCCTTCGCCTCCATTTCTGCGGTGTGTGGGGGGGCTAAAAGGATGTGTGTGTGTGTGTGTGTGTGTGTGTGTGTGTGTGTGTGTGTGTGTGTGTGTGTGTGTGTGAAAACCTGCGTTCCCTCGGCAGTACATCGGTAAGTGGTACGAGATCCAGAAGCTGCCGACGACCTTCCAGAAGGGTCAGTGTGGCACGGCCACGTACACGCCGACGGGGCCCGGCGCCATCGGGGTCCTCAACAGGGAGCTGCTGTGAGTCCCGTCCCGAATGAAGCTTTCAGAGCTCACAGGTTTCGCCTTGAAAATCGCACCTGTCATCTCTCACCTCTCGCGAAATCTCCTTTGCGTTGCCGCGGCAACTGCCGCAAACCGTGCCCGGCGGACACGATCTGCAGGGGGGTTTTTTTTGTTTTGTTTTTTTTTTTTTTTTGCTTTTTCTTTTCCTTGTTTGTCCAACTCCGTCTTCGTTCGCAGCGACGACGGGAGCGTTTATTCGATCACGGGCTCCGCTAAAGTGAAGGACCCCGTCGAGCCCGCCAAGCTGGAGGTCACCTTCTTCGAAAGTAACGCTCCCGTTCTCGATTGTTTCGTTTGTCGGGGAGGCTCCACCATCCTTAACACACCCTGAACCCCCCCCCACAGACCCGGGTCCCTACTGGGTGCTGTCCACAGACTACGAAGGTCACACTCTGGTCTACAGCTGCACGCAGTTCGGGCCCTTCAGCGCCGAGCTGTCCTGGATCCTGAGCAGAGAGCCCACGCTGGCCGAGGAGACCCTGGAGCAGCTGCATGGCATCCTCACCTCAATCAAGGTCGACGTGGACAAGCTGGTCCCGACCAACCAGGATGAGACCTACTGCAGGCCCATGGACCAGTAACATGAGAGGGTCCCCGTATGGTGACAGCAAATAAACTCGGAGAAACAAACCCCGTTGGAGTTGTTGTCTCGTTGTTAAAGAGTGAAATCCTTTGATTGACACGTCACACTTTAAATGTATATTTCTTCATATAACTGAGCAACATGCCCATTTCATTTTCCCAGCTGATGAATCCAGTTAGATTTGTCCACAAATCAGCGATTTTATTAGTTTTATTAGACGTTTAGCTTTGGTTCCAACAGATTATTGATAAAACATTGTAACAACATTAGAAGCTCTTCCATCTCCCCTGACTCTGTCCGGGGGGGGTGGGGTCCTAGTTCTCTTTGGGTGAGAAGTGTACACTCTGGAGAATAAGTATGTGTGTGTGTGCGTGTGTGTGTGTGTGTGTGTGTGTGTGTGTGTGTGTGTGTGTGTGTGTTGGGGGGGGGCGCGTACATGAACTTGGGAGAACATGCAGACCCTCCCTGGAGATTCAGACCTGGAAGCTTCTTGATTTGAGTCTATCTCAGCTGTCACTGGGTAAAAACAACGCACACACACACACGCACACACACACACACACACACACACCATTTAGGGGCAATTATTCCTTGCAATTTTTCCTGCTCTTGGACTGTGGGAGTAAACTGAAAACCCCACAAATACATGAGGAGAACATGCAAACCTCAAACATGCACACATAGAAAAGCTCCCGCTGGACTCCACCCCGAAGGCTACGGGGCTACCATAATAGCTCCCCTTCATTGTTTATCCTTTTTTTATGTTTTTCTAAGTAATCACAGACTAAAAGGATAATCCTTCTAGCACCTCTGTGACGCCGATGCTGTTAGAGACCAAAACAAAAGCAGTGACTATGGGCTGTGATATGAACAGTCCATCCATTATTAGAGCACCGCCGTGGCTCAGAATAAGACCCCCAAACCACAGCCTGGATTTAAATAGGTTTATTGCATTGGCTTTGCATGTAAACACACAACAGGCCCATTCACGGGTTCACAGGGCCGCAGTAGGCCGGGTCCTGGTTGGTGGTCAGCAGCTTGTCCAGGTCCACCCCGACGGAGGACAGGGTGCGGTGCAGCTCCTCCACGGTTCCCTGGGCCAGGGTGGGCTCCCTGCTCATGACCCAGGCGAACTCCGCGTGCAGCACCAGAAAGTCGGTGCAGCTGTAGACCAGAGCGTAGCTGTCGTAGTCGGTGGCCAGCACCCAGTAGGGGGCGGGGGGGGAGTCTGGAAGCGAGAAAGCAAGCGCCCCGTCAGGCCCACCTCATTTACTGTCAGCGAAACAAATGTATAAATGTTTCAAATAAATTAAAGAGGCCTCACTCTCATAAAAGGAAACTGCCAGCTTAGCGGGCTCGGAGGGGTCCTTAGCGACTGCAGTGCCGCTGATGGAGTCCACCGTCCCATCAGCGCTAAATAAAACATTATATTAGAAATAGACTCAGCAGAAACTCCACCAATCGGCTCATTAATGATTTAAAGGAATATGGGGAAATGTATATTACTTAATTATACAGAGCTGTAAAAGTGCTGTATGTGCAGCGGGGGGGGGGCTCACCGGAGCTCTCTGTTGAGGACTCCCACTACGCCGGGGCCCTTCAGGCTGTAGTTGGCGGTCGAGCACTGGCCCGTCTGAAATCGGTGAGGCAGCCTCTGGATTTCATACCAAGTGCCCAGATACTGTGTGTGTGTGGGGGGGGCAACCAAGTTAGAGATGTGAGATTTACGAGCGCGTTCGGTGTCGGACGCTGATATTCACCCTGGCGGCGTCGAAGCCCCGCTGAACGGCAGGCCTCGGGCATCTCCCCGGCTTGATGACCTGAGCGTTGGCTGCCAGGAGCGACAGCAGAGCCAGAGAAATCACCTGAATGGCGTTCATGTTCCCCTCGCAGCCTGCAGGCGTCGACAAAAAAGGGGATTACGCTTCCTTCGGGGGGGCGGGGGACAGCGGTGCAGAGCAGCTTCACTCCGGTATCGCTGGGATTCAGACCGTCTTGGTGGGATTTATATGCATCGGTGATGTGGAAGGCTCAGCCGCCCCTTCCTGTCTATTGGCTGTTTTTAGAGAAATATGTGTGAATGGACACCTGCTGCTGTCGATTTTTTTTGTTTGCCTCTGACATAAGATGTTTTCACAGATGGGTAATGCCCAAAGAGTAACTAAACCCCCCAAAACACTTATTTCTGCTTAAATGTATTTGGAGAGAGATAAAGCAGTGTTGTTGATCTGGCTCTTGACGTTTTAGTCAAGCTACTTGGCGTATTTATTTAAAATATATATATGGATGTATACGAGTATAGGACACGCTGTATATATATATATATAGAGAGAGAGATATGTATATGTATATGAATGTGTGTGTGTGTGTGTGAATATATATGTGTGTGTGCGTCGTTAGAGTGACTGCCTCCTGTGGGTTGAAGATGGTTATTACAATAGAATTTTGCTATTGGCTGATGGAGGCCGATTACATTTTGGAGGCGGCTTACTTAATAAGTAAGGGCGGGGCGAGGCTGCGCACTGAAGACGCAGCTGGTGTGTTTCGGAGCAGATACGCAATTCAGCCGTCCCGCCCCACGAACGCAACCAGTGTATTATCGGGGTCTCAAAAATCGCTTGTTAGCTATCTTAAAGTTTCAATGTCTGTTTATTTTTTTCCTTTTGTTTGTTTTAGTGCATTTAGTGGTGGTGGGGGGAGTGGGTGGGCGTGTCTTGTCATAGCCCCGCCCATAACCAAGGCATTTTATTTCTTCATTTCCCATATTTAGTTACTATTTAAAAAAAACAGGGTAAAAGGTAAAAGGTCAAGGTTTGATAACCTGTTTAAAAGATGTCGTGTGAAAATATGAAGTGAGCAGAAACAATTGCGATTAATCAATTATTGATGGGATTCGATGGCTCAGGCTGTTCATTACCGCACTTTAACACTGGGATCTCTCCATTTATTTCATGGATTCGTGATCCTGAAGACTCAGGGGAATCTGGGGAATCAAGACCTAAACAGGATTTGTGAGCGTAAAAGAGGTAAAGCTAGCATCTTTCAGGGATTACAGCTCTGACAGTCCTCAGCGGAGGGCACGGGACACGGCGGTGATCCGGAAACCAGATTATGTTCGCGTTATCAGAGGAAGGCTGGTGTCTGTTGTTGATGCTGCCCCAGTGTCTGTTTCCTGAGGTTTAACCTGCTCTGATCCTTTCGCCTCACTGTGACTCTATAATACCGAATGCTGATGAGAGGGGCCGAAATACCCCATAAAAAGATTACACTTAGGAGACTTTTAAATGAGTTAAATTAGGTCTGATGCTCTAATCTCTCTCATAATTCTATAATTCCTAAATCCTTTATGAGGCTTGTTTTTTTACTCAGTGTGCACGTTTTGCACACTTTGCTAACAAACATCACTTAAACAGCCAGCAAATTAATATATAATCCAAATCTTCTCATTAATCCAGTTGTGCCACTTTATCCCACATCTGAAAATGCTCACCATCAGTGTTCTGACGCAGATGTCGAAAATGGTTCTTTTTCTAAGCTGTTCTTTGTTACAGCAGATGGCACGTTAAATCGTAAATTGTCTTTAGAAAGAGAATTCACCCCCGAAAATCAATAACAGCAAACAGACCGGCTTTTCTTTTCTAATAAAAACAAAATTAAGCTGGAAAAAATTTCCGTTTCAGCAATATCTCCTTGAATAGAGGGAAGCTACAAAGGAATTTGTTTAGTTTGCTGAGAGCCCAAAACACAAAAAAACATCTATTCATCCATCCATTTATGCATCCATGAATCCATCCATCTATCCATCCATCCATCTACTCATCCATCCACCCTGGAGTCTTTCCCTACTGATTTTGGGTGAGAGGTGCTGCTGAATAATATGCTGCTGAAAAACACAATAGAGGAACAAAGTGTACCCTTAATGTTTTTTATTAATCCATTCAATGTATTTTATGAATGCAAATATAGCATTGAATAAAGTTTCTTAAAAGGGAAGGCATTGAAGTGAAAGGCGCAGGTAGCAGTTCCCACAGAGCCATGGAGGAGCCTTCATGTCAGCTCACACATTCACATTGTGTGAGCTGACATCTACACATTTACTCAATGTGCACATCTACTCACACTCACATGTTGAAACCACAGCTGTGGACCAAGGAAACGTGCTGGTATGGAGGGACATTTCCTAACAGGAAGTACTAAACCGCTGATGATCACTGGGCCATGTCTGCAGGGAGAACACGCAAAACAAAACAAAATGCAAACGCCAAGAACTGAACCAAGGACAGTGAAGTAGTCTCCTTTAAAGACTGGTTGCAGAGAGAGAAACTATTTCTGTTTTGTGGATTTTATGTAAAGATGCAATAGTGTGTAAAAGTACTGCTCAGAATTGAACAATAAGTCATCAGGAATGTGAAGAAAAGGCAGGTTGCCATCGTGCGCTAAAAGCACAACAGATGTGATTTTTGAAATCAGTGCCCTGACTTATTTCTTATATCACCTTGGAGAACAGGTTTTCTTTAATAACCTAAATGCTGCTGAGGAGCTGGAAGCTCGCAGCACTACTGTGAAAACATTTCCAAGGTTTGATGAGAAGCTGTTTTGAATTAGGGACTTAACCAAATAGATGGATTCAAAATTCCTGCATGAAGCGGATCAGTGCTGGCAGTTTAAGATGGCAAAGCAGACGGCGATCATATCGTTTACCCACGGATTGGATTCAGCTACCGGGGCGGAAACACAAACTGACGAAGGGACGAGAAGGCCAACACTTTAGCGAGGTGTCACGCCCAAGAGCGACAAATAACGCACCACGCCAAATGACGAGCAGAGGATGTTAGGGTGTGTGTGTGTGTGGGGGGGGGCGTGTTCTCATCTGCTTATTTGGCAGAGCCGTCCAGGAATTATGCGCACCTTGCTGCCCAGTGGGCGTTTTGAAAACATGACTGTAAGCGGTTGGTGAGCGCAAACTGTCAGATTAAGAGGTCTGAGAGGATGATCTAGCCAACATTTAGCCGGATTTCTAGCAAATTACCACCAAGTGTGTTTGGGTTAACGCTCCAGCCCCCCGGGGAGCGCAGCACCTCCGACACCCAGACACGAAAACAGAAAACAACGAAAAAACAAAAACAGGCTTTATCTGGATTTCTACAGTCTCCTAAGAGCATCACGGGGCATCTCTGCACGTCGCAGCCAAGGAGGCGTTGTCCATTTCGCCACTGGAAAAGGAAGCTAAGCATTTAGGTGTCTTAACCACGGTCTAAAGTGCTAACAAGGGATTAGTGAGGTAAATGTTGAAAGAGGTTTAGAGCTCCACGCTTAGGACCAGCGCTGCTTCAGTAATTACACATCAGTTGCAAGGTGCTGCAAACAGTTGGATGGGAGATCATGGTGATGTCAGGGGAGGGAGGATTTACCGCAGGAGATAAGGCCATCTAATGGAGATGAAATGAATCAGTATTTAAAAGGTCTTTTTTAGTTAAGGCAGTTATCTGGCAGCTGACCAGTTGGCTGGTGAGCGTGAGGCCGTTAAGTTGGACGGTGGAGACAGTGGAGACAGTAGAAAGACGGTTTCAGGAGCTCTGGTTTCCCCAACCTTGTACCTCAAGCTTACGCCTGAATTCGGACCAAAAGCAACAAGAACAAGCTCTATCGCTGCAGAAGGTGAGTCAAATTATTTTACATTCAAAAAAGTCTTTTTCTTCCCGTCGTGTTAAAGTTGAGTTGAAGTTTCTCACGTCAGAGGAGACGCGATGGCAAAAATGTATGTTTAAGTGCTAAATGTGTAAACATTAGGTTTGTCATGCGTAATGCAACAGTAAACTGCAGCAAAGACCGCTGATCCCTCCGTAAGTGTCTAATCTAAGGGCCAAGGCGATTAGAGGAGCAACCTTGAAGTCTGTATAATTAACCAAATAATTATTCCAGGTTGTAATTACATAAAAATAATGCTTAATAACAACCTGTGCTGGTTTGCTGCATTTAAAGAGTATCGCTTTGTATTAAGGCTGTTTTGATTTGTTTTGATCCACTAAATGTCAGTTTTTAAACGTCAGAAACGTTTTTTTACATGTAGAAACCTTGATGTGTCTCATGTAACCGAATAATTATGATGGATCTCACATATGTTTGTGGTGTGGGAGAGGATTAGGAGGGACTAGACATACTTCTGTCTCGTCTGATATGACCTCCTCAGGACTCCATCTAAGTCGTCAGCAATTTTTCCTTTAATTCATTCTTGTAATGGGATTAACCAGGCAACAGAAAATCCAAGGAGCCCAATCCCAGGATTTGGCAGCTGCGTTGTGGCCCCTGCTCATTAAGGAAACACATCGGGTAGTTCTGTCGCCCTTCACTCACACCGACGGTTTCGCTGCAGGAGTGGGTGTTAATGGCGTAGCGGGGGATCCGAGGCCGTATGAGGCAAATGGGTTCGGCTGCGGTACTGTCATGCAGGCCGGGCCCTCTCTTAAGAGACTTAAGACAAACTAATCAAAGTGTTAGCTGTGACTGAACGAGCTTTATGCAGAATATCGCTGAATGCCTAAGACAAGCCTTTGACAGAGGCCTGCAAAGTTACCTTTAACACACAGAGACCTGAACTATTATTATTATCATCATCATCATCATCATCATTATCATCATCATTATCATTATCATCATCAGCAGCAGCACAATTATCAATATCAATATCAATGTTATTGTTATCATTATCATCATCAACATTAGCATCATCTTTATCATCATCATCAACCTCAGTATTATCATCATTGTCATCATTATCATCATCATAATCATCATCATCACAAGATCAATGTTATCATCATCAACCTTATCATCCTTATTATTGTCATCATTATCAACATCAATGTTATTAACATCATTATTATCATTATCATCAACATTATCATCATATTTATTATCGTCATCATCAACCTCAGTATTATCATCATTATCATCATCTTAATCATCATCTTAATTATCATCATCATAATCATCATCATCAATATCATCATCATCATCATTTTCATCATCATCATTGTCATCATTACAAGATCAATGTTATCATTATTATCATCATTATCAATGTTATCATCATCAACCTTATCATCCTTATTATTGTCATCATTATCAATATCAATGTTATTAACATCATTATTATCATTATCATCAACATTATCATCATATTTATTATCATCATCATCAACCTCAGTATTATCATCATTATCATCATCATAATCATCATCTTCATTATCATCATCATCATAATCATCATCATCAATATCATCATCATCATCATCATCATTTTCATCATCATCATTGTCATCATTACAAGATCAATGTTATCATTATTATCACCATTATCAATGTTATCATCATCAACCTTATCCTTATTATTGTCATCATTATCAATATCAATGTTATTAACATCATTATTATCATTATCATCATCAACATTATCATCATATTTATTATCATCATCATCAACCTCAGTATTATCATAATTATTACCTCCGCCAAGGAGGTTATGTTTTTGTCTGTCTGTCTGTCTGTCTGTCTGTCTTTTAGCAACATAACTCAAAAAGTTATGGACCGATTTTGATGAAATTTTCAGGATTTGTTAGAAATATGAAAAGTAATTTGCGTTAACATTGTGATAAATGGGGCCAAAAATTTTGTTTCTCAATATCTCAATTAATTATTTACCTAACCCCATGAAATTTGACAATGGGATCCTCTATCATATTCCAAAAGCTGATCCGGATTTGATCCAGAAGACAGATTTTATTGCAACTTATATAAACTTGGCGGAGGTCTGCGCTCTCCGAGTGCTTTCTAGTTATCATTATTATCATCATCATCATCATCATCATTATCATCATCATCATCATCATCATTATTATTGTCATCATTACAAGATCAATGTTATCATTATTATCATCATCATTATCAATGTTTTCATCATCAACCTTGTCATCATTATTATTGTCATAATCAAAGTTATCATTATTAGCATCATCATTATTATTGTCATCATATCATCATCATCATCATCAACAATGTTATCATCAACATTATCATCATTATTATTATTATTATTATCATCATTATTATCCTCAGCACCACTATTGTTGTTGTTGTTGTTGTTGTTGTTGTTGTTGTTGTTGTTGAAGATGCTGTTTTAGGTGTTATTATATTTTATACCTCCCCACAAATACTGATGTTTCTGTTTCTCTCAAACTGTTTGCAGAAGTAAAACTCACCATGTCAGTTTTCAAAGGAGATTATCATTCTGAATATGAAACCACATATAAATATTAATGCTTTTTATTCCAGTTAATTTCTTTTTTCGGGGGTGGAACTTGGAACTCGTGTGTCGATGACATGCCAGAGACACAATCAGGCACAAACGTTTTTGCCTGCTGCAAGTGCCTTGCTGGATTGTTTTTTGCCGTAAATTTGAGACTTTAATGTCAACTACTCCTCACGCCAACACCATCAACGTCCTCTCATCTGGGAGTAGGTATCATAAGTGTATTACACACAAGTGTGTCAACCGCTGAGCTGCGTGTAATACAGCTTCTAACGTGACACCCTGACACTCTCGTCTTCCACCAACCTGGGAATTACACAGAAATGTTGAAGTGCATCTCTTCTCATTTGCTGATAGGAGCACTTATGACACGGGGAGAGACGTAGGTGGGGGAAAGGCCGCTTGTGTTTGCGCCACATAGCACCACATAAACCGATTCAGACCCCAGATTTATCCACAAGGTGTTTTTAGGACATCCTGGGAGCTAATGGGTAGTAATAGGCTTAGCACTTAGAGTGTATTGTCCGGGATGCTTACAGGCAAGGTTTGCTGAGGGTAAAACTCTAAACGTGTGGATTACCTCCGACACATCCCTTTAAAGTGCTGTATAGCCAGGACTTAGCTAATAGGATCCTGGGGGGGGGGGCAGAGGCCTGGGAAGGTGGAGACAGAGGGTTGGTTGGACCCGCAGGGCGGGCCAACAGGCGGGTCAGCAGATGTAGATAGCAGGCTGTTGCAGAACTATTAGGAGGATTACAGGCCTCAGATTAGATGGGCTTCAGAAGGAACTTGACTGTAGCTAATGCACCAGGCCTTGAGACAAATCTGATGGCAGGATCTGGGGGAGGGGGCATAGGGGGACTTTTGCATTGTTTGCACATTTTACAGACTTTAATTTGAAATAGATCTATAATCCAGAAAACATAGAAACCCCCCCCCATTACTTTACTTTACACTGATTTGAGCAGAGCTGCGCTATAAACCTCGTTTTTTGACTGACATTTCTCCTCCAAACGTCACTAAATTTGACAGTAAACACACTCGCACCAGTAGAATGAAACCTGCCAACTTTGAGATCAATCGGATGAGCAGTTCGTGAGTTACGCATGGACGGACACACACACACACAGACGTTAATAGATAGATGTTGGCATAAGATGAATTCTTATTATGAGGATACTTCGAGAGTCTGTCACGTAGGTTGTTTTATTTAGTGGAGATTCCTCCCTGGAAACGGAACGATGTCTTTTGGTTGTGCAGCGGATTTCTGCCCTCTAGTGGCGATAAGGAGATAGCACAGCGTCATCAATTATCCACGCTCAATTTTCTGGGAATTTCGATTTTCCTAAATAAGGAAATGCCCTGCACCAAAACAACGGTGTATTCTGTTTTTCTTGTTCCAGCATTCCGGAGGGGGTCAAAGGTGGACTGTGTCATGACCCCACGGGAGCAGCTGAGGAAGATGACAGCACTGGGAGAGCAGGGAGCTCTGGATGAGAAGCACTGGTACCGGCTGGTCAACGGCATGTCTGCTGGAGGTGAGAAGAATACACAACAAGAACACACATCTGCAGAACTTCAGCCAATTCCACACTGTATGTGTTGAAGGTTTTTCTTTTAATTCTATAAAAATTACTATAGTCCATCATAAATGGTTATAAATCGTACATGTGATCACTTTTTCCTTAACGTCCTTGGTGATTCTTGCCTTAGTACAGAAACACAGGTGAGAAGTGATATTATAACATCTAGTTCTCTGTTTGTCCTCCAAATCCGAAAAATCATGAAAAGGTTTAGTTTTAAATTTCGTATGTCGTAAGAAGTGTCTCATAATTTGGAGATGATTGGTTTTATTCAAAATATGACCTTTCTTTTCACATTAACATTTATAATTCTAATAATTCAGCAGCTATTTAAAAAAAAATACCGGTAACAATATTTAAAGAATGATAGCAGTCCTGGTCTTCAATAATTTACACATGAATCTAATTGTGTTATTGGTGCACTACCTGCACCAATACCACAAAATGAATGTTGATATAATTTTAACATTAAATTGAATCTTATGACTTTATTATGATGATTGAGGGTCTTCAGTGAATACTCAAAAAAGTATCAACAAAGGAAACAAGTCAGATTAAGTCTCTCCTAACTTTTCTAACTAATTGGTCCTAGTTTGTTTTGTTCTGATCCGCCTTGGTCGATGGGGTCATGCTTCGGCCGTCGCCCTCAGGAGCGCTCGGCTCAGCTCTCGCGTTGCCCCCCCCCAAGTCATGACCCATGCTGCTCTCCTCTCCCGCAGAGCTGAGGCAGAGGCAGGAGATGATCATGAGGAACCAGATGGCCATGGCTCCGCAGATCCTGGCCCAAGGTCAGCAGAGGTTACAGGGGGTCCCGGCCCAGTTCGAGCCTCGCTTCATGGAGAGGTCGGTCCCCCTGCCGAAGCCCCCCGCGCTTCAACAAAGCCGCGTCCTCTCTTTTATCGTCACGGTTGACTTTATATACTTCCATCACCAGGGAGCTGGTCCCACCCCCTGAGATGATCCAATCAGATGCCAGGCAGATGCACATGGGACCACATCTGGGCCCCCCCCTGCCTCCACACGCCAACGTTCTCCCCGGGAGAGCGTATCCCGGAGCAGGTGAGCAGCCCTCGGCCTCTCCGAAGATCCCCTCATCGGCGACCGCTGACGTCTCCTTGCCCTCTCTCCCCAGGATACGGCTTCCTCCCCTCCGAACCCATGGAAACGGTTGCACGGCGACAAGAGCTGATCCACAAACAAAACATCGCCAGGTAGCGTACACCCCCCCCCCACCCACCCTCCCTCTCACCTGTTTTCGGCGTCGCCGCTGATCCCGATGTCTTCGGCGCTCCTCAGGATGGAGATGAACGCCATCCTGCACCAGAAGGAGCTGGAGAACGCCCACCAGAAGGGCCTGATGGGGATGGAGAGCCCCATGTCCTACCCCCCCAGCCCCATGGCGTTCCGGGGGCGCCAGCGCGTGCCGGACGGCCACGAAGTCTTCGTCCACCGGCCCACCCTGGACGAGCTGCACTCCAACAGCCTCCTGATGTCGGCCAGCCCGTACCCCCCCATCGGCACGCTGCACCGCGAGAGGGGCCGCCGGGCGGGGAGGAGGCCCGCCGCCCACAAGAGCGCCGAGAGCCACGCCGCCAGCCTGAAGGGCCCGGCCGAGGACAAGAGCGTGGAGCAGAGCCCGGGGGGGGCGTCGGGGGAGGAGAAAGAGGTCGAGTCCAAGGGGGACGCCGGGGAGGAGGCCAACAAGACGCACCACCAGGTCAAAATGGAGGCGGAGCTCGCGGCGGGGAGCCGGAAGAACTACAAGGAGGGGGAGGCGGGGCTTAGGAAGGCGGGGCAGGAGGGCTGCTCGGACGCTCCCAACAGCGGCGCCGGCGACAAGGACATGTCCACCCAGTGCTCGGCGTTCCAGGACAAGTTCATGTACCCTCCCGCTGCTGCCGGAGCGATCCCGGGGATGCCTTACGTGTTCCCGGTCCCCGGGAACGGCTTCTTCCCCCCCGGTAGGGCTCAGACCGAAACGACGCGCGCCGCGGCCGCTCTCGGTCCCGCTCAACCGCCTGATCGGTGATTCCAGGTCCGTCCAACCTCTTCCTGAACGGCGACGAGGTGTCCGAAGACGTGAGGAAGTGGACGGTGGCCGACGTTTACAACTTCATCAACAGCATCCCCACGTGCTCGGAGTACGCTCAGGTCAGCCCCGCCCACCTCCTTCTCCGCCTTTTCTTTTCTTTTGGTTCCTTCAGGCTGACCCCCCCCCCTCTTTTTTTTCTGCAGACGTTCAAGGACCACATGATCGATGGGGAGACGCTGCCCCTGCTCTCGGAGGAGCATCTGCTGGACACGCTGGGCCTCAAACTGGGACCAGCGCTGAAGATTCGCTCCCAGGTAGAGACCGTAGATTCAGACAGACGCCCGAACCGTGGACGTGGTCTAACGTTGGGGGGGCGTGTCCCGACCCCGCAGGTGTCCAGGCGCCTGGGGAACATGTTCTACATGATGAACCTGCCGCTCTCGGCCGCGGCGCTCCAGGCCGCGGCGGGGAAGCCCGGCGACAGGTCGCCCGAGATGGGCTCCCCCGTCAACTGCAACAGCGAGGAGATGATGGCGAGTCCAAGGGACCCCGACGTCCTCAAAACCAGCGAGCACCTTCACGAGGCGGAGAACGGCTCCCCCCCGTCTGCGAGCTGCGAGACAGCCTGACGGGTCGGGGGGGCGTGATTCGGACTGACTGTTTTAACAGCGCGCCATCTCACAGCGGTAGAGAAGGCGGGGCTTGTTTGAATGGCGAGGCTTTCTATTTCTCCTATTTCTGATGACCTCCTGCATATTTCAACTTTAAGGCATAAACACCCGCTCCAGGGTTCCGCTGAGCACTTGCTTTTCCCCCCGTGTGCTGTGTGTGTTTATATTTTTAACAAGTGTTGTGAATATGACAGTCTTGTAATGCAACACATTCAGAGTTCTTTCCTATGGAAGCCCACTCCCCCCACCTGATAAAAATAATTAAGATATATTAAGTCAAAATTATGATATGATTAAGATATTCTATAATTTTGACTTAGCATCCCATTATATCGACTTAGTATCTCATAATTTTGACTTAGTATGTCATATTATGAGTGATTATCTTAATTTTTTTAATCAAGTGGTAGAAACGAGCTTCCATACTTTCCTGTGCAGGACTTAGTCTCTCTTCTTTGCAGCTTTAAAAATGATAGACTTATCTTAAAAGCTGCAAAATGTGATGAAAACGTGAGGGCCAGAAATCAAGTCGTAAGGGTTTTTCTATTTAATTGCGAAATATTTAATGTGCGGTTTTAGTACAGATGTTTATTACTTTTTTTTTTTTTTTGCAAAAAGTGCTGTTTTTTTGGGGTTTTTTTAATAAAAGTAATTTCAAGCTGTGTTGACGTTCAAATAAATGAGGCGTAAACAAGCCCTGTTCCAAGAACAGTCCGGATAATTCAGGGAAAATGACTCATAGCGCCATGTGACATTTTCCAGTGATAATACTACAACCAGGTCAGGGTCACATTCAAGGTCAAATTTATTTATGTCGCTCTTTTACAACAACGGCCGTCGCTGAACAGTCCATTGGCTGCTGTGTTATACAAAATATAGACGGAATAAGTAGAAAGTAGAACGAAACCAATAAACAAAAAACAAAAAACAATTCAGGACAAGGTGGGACACACCCAGTAAAACCATTCAAGAGCCCCAGATGATCAAAATCTAGGTCTCACAGTGTCTAAAGGGATGAGGTGAGGGACGTTAAGGTGAGGGCAGGTCTCATATTAAGGGGTAGGCCATTACGCAGTTTGGGAGCCGCCACTGCAAACGCTGGGTCACTTCGGTTCAGGGACCTCTAAGAGGAGCTCATCACTTGATGACCTCAGCGCTCCAGCTGGAATGTGAACACGGATTAGATCGGCTGGGTACTGACGATTCACTTCAATTAATCTTTATTAACGCAGCGTCTGTCACAATCAAAACCACCTCTGGGTGCTTCGCAGAAACCCAGGGCCAGACCCCCAACAAGCAACCGCGGCGACGACAAACTCCCCTTTAACAGGAAGAAACCTTGAGCAGGACCAGGCTCGTATGGTTTGGACACGCTTCCTGTGGGGAGCATTGTTCTGCAGTGTGGAATGATCTTTAATTTCTGTTCAGATGACACTTGTCTGTATTTATCCACAAATCCAGAGGGGACAGGGGAGCTAGTGAAGCTCCAGGCTTGTCTTAAAAACACGGAGTCTTGAAAGGACTCAGATTTCCTTCTTAATCCGGGTCAGGGTCATATGAGAAGGTCCTGCTCAAGTTTTTTTCCTGTTAAAGGGGAATTGAATTGATTCGAAAGGGGTGGTAAAGTACGAGGAGCTGGGGGAACAAACAAGAAGACGAAAGAAACAACTCGTACATCGTACATACAGTAATGTGAATAGTGAATACAGTAATTATACTGAGAAATCAAGGCTACAGCTGAGAGGTCAGCAGGACAAAGCAAGCCTTTTCCTTTTATATGCGTTTACGCTTGGAAGTTTACCGTTGTGCTCTAGCGCCGCCTGTTGGCACAAATATTTACAGCAACGGTGAAGCCTGAACACGTTTGTCCCTTACTTGCGCCTTAAATTCGTTTGGATGCATGTGGAGGTGTTCGGTTAAAGATGCTTATTTTAAACTATCGCACCTCAGTTCAGCTTTTAATGAGCATTTTAGCCTCTCAGGGGTTATATTATTCTCATAGTTTGTATTTGTAGCTCACACTGTGTGCTTAATCTGCTCTTAATTTGATGTTTAGTGCTGGTTTGCGGACACATTTTCCCCCGGTGTGCTCTAGAAAATGAACAGGGACGAGCTTTGTGAGTGAAGAATCCAGGCAGGAAACCACAAAAACGACACGATATACAGCTGCTCGTGAAAGGACACTTGTTTGTTATTTGTCCTGCAGGACAAGGCTGAGAGGGACAAAGACGCTCTTGTAAGAGAGCGTGCTGCTGAACGCTCCCCCGGGTGTGATGTGATGATGCCTGGTGAAGCTTTGTCGTACGATTGTCTACACACATGCTGAAGAGGCAGCCTTTGTGAGGGAGTCTCCTCCGCTGTCCGTGGGTCACCGGTGGAGTCTGCGATGGAGGACAAACACCATCAACAACACCGATTTGACCTTAAAGGATTGAACTCCTCCTCCATCAGCAGCTACAGACCACCGTGTGAGGTTCCGGTTCAGGTTCAGGGCTGCATAGATCTTAAAGGACCCTTCGTGGCCTCGTCGTCCATCAGGTCATGAGGTTAAGGTGTCCTGCAGGACGCAGAGGACGAGGTCCACCTTTGTCTGCAAGGCTGTTTCCTCCTGAACTCCATGACCTCTGACCTCTAGTACCACAAGAGTCATCAGTAACACACACATCTGTCTACTCTGTTTGCTGTATTACACACGACACAATACAAACACACTTCTCAGTGTAATAAAATAAGTATGGATCAGGATCAGGGATGAGGACATCAGAGGGTCAGCACAGGTCAGAGGCTGAGGAGATAAAGTCAGAGACTGAGATGGTTCAGGCAAGACCAGAGGAGAGAGAGTGAATGTGTTGGTAGAAGGATGCTGAGTTTTGAACCACCAGACAGGAGGTCTAGAGGAGGATCAAAGAGGAGGCTTAGAGATGAAAGAGGACATGAAGGTAGTCGATGAGTGAAGAGGACGCTCATCTGTACTCCTTACTACCTTCCTCATGTCACATGTGTAACTGGTGTGTAACCCCTGTGTACCTTGTGTATACTTGAGTGTACCTGTGTGTACTTGTGTGTAACCTGCTTGTACTTGTGTGTAACCTGTGTGTACTTCTGTGTACCTGTGTGTATGCGTGTATACTTCTGTGTACCAGTGTGTACTTCTGTGCACTTGTGTATACCTTGTGTTTAGTTGTGTGTACCTGTGTTTACTCGTGTGTACCAGTGTGTACCAGTGTGTACCAGTGTGTACCAGTGTGTACTTGTGTGTACTTGTGTGTACCAGTGTGTGTACCAGTGTGTGTACCAGCGTGTACCAGTGTGTGTACTTGTGTGTACTTGTGTGTACCAGTGTGTGTACCAGCGTGTACTTGTGTGTACCAGTGTGTGTACTAGTGTGTACTAGTGTGTACTTGTGTGTACCCAAACGTGTATTTAACCCACGCGTTTAAATGAAGTCGCTCGTTCAGTCACTTCCGCGTTCCCCTCCCGCTACGTCACTCGCTCAAGTCTCGCGGTACTTGGCGCCAGTCCGCGTCGGCAGTCTCGCGCTGCCCGGAGCTTCGAGGATCATGGCGGACCGCAGGAGGCACAAGAAGCGGATCCAGGTAACCTCCCTCCGCCGGCCGGGACGCCCCGTCCGGCGCCGCTTCCTCCGCCCGGCCGCCGCCGCCGGCCCCCGGGGCCTCGGCCGGCGCCGCCTCCTCCCGCCCGGGGCGGAGGAAGCGGCGCCGGCCGGGGAGCGAGAGGACGGCCGGCCTGGGCTAGCGCTAGCGGCGACGAGCAGCGGCGGAGTTTGACGTCTTGAGAGCAGAGCCGCTGCACAAGTGCAGCCGCAGAGGTGCAGAGATGCAGCCGCAGAGCCGCAGACAGCCTCCTGCCCGGCCGGGTCGCCTCCTGCCGCAGCCCCGGGCCGCTGCGGCGGCTCCAGACGCTCCTCTCTTTCTGCTCTTTTTGTCTTGCGCCGTCCACAAAGGTGCGGAAACGACGTTGAACATGTGAATGCTTGTGCGTCCAGAGGTGCATCTGTGCTCTAACACGACCCAGACAGCTGCTGTAACATCTGGCCCGAGTTGCCGCCCGTCCCTTGTGGACTTAAAACGACCCTCAGACGTGGAAGAAGCAACTCTGACAGCGAACTTTGCCTCTCAAACGCATTTCTCTGCCGTGGGTGTGTCGACCTGCAGCCTGAGGCGTCTTTTTTTGTGCAAAAATATGTTTTCTGTTCTGTTGGAACGACGATGTTTGAAGTGATCGGGTAAACGGTGCGTTCAGGTGCAGGTCAGAGCCGTGGGTTTTCCCCCCTTCCAGTTCAACTCCTAAATGGAGTTTGAATATGGCTTTCATTGAAGCGTGAATGTGCTCAGATGGATTAGACGTAAGAATGTTAGGTGGATAAATGTTTGGTTGCCCAAGACACCTCACTGAAACTCAGTGAATTAGAACCTCCAGAGGTTCGATAACTCTGAGTATTTCTACTTTTACTTCTATTTAACAGCCCCTTACTGTTCACAGAGGAACAGAGGCTCTAAGATCACTGTCAGAGTCAGAAGTGTTATTTTTTATGTACTCGTACTGAAGTTCACTCCCTTCTCAGGATTGTGCTCTTGTGTTCCCGCTGAAGTTACCTGATGACCCTTTAGATTAATTAGGAGGAGGCAGAGCTGTTGCAGCGGAGCCCTTAACGGCCTCGAGGTACGATGGAGCTTGGGCGCGAGGAAAAAGGCACATCAAAACAAGCCAGCTGCATTGTGGGACGCACCGGTCGGCCTCCCACTCGGTGCGTTTCAGTTCAGGCGAAGGTCGACGGTTTGACCTCGGACTGGAGCACCTGGAGCTGCATCCTCAGTCTCCAGATGTGCACCAATAGTTTATGGTTCCGGACTGGTACTTCAGTGATTTGACTGTGGTTTGACGCACGACTGAATAAGTATCGTTACTAGTGTGAGTCTGTAGTTAGTCATTTATTTTTCCTAATAATCTAAGCGCATGTTTGGGTTGTTACATAACACGTTATCTCTTTTATGTGTGCACTCCGACTAGATACATTACACAACACCTATCTCATGCTAGGCCTGGTTTCTGCTGCTTTTACTGCGTAAAATAGTTAAAAGGCATCTTGTTAAAACCATTCCGTAGGTATGAAATCAGTGGGCCGCCTCTTTTATTTTTATTTTTTGTTTGATTCCTGCTGTGATCAGCAGCTGCCTGCTGCTGTTTTCATGTGTCGGACTGAGAACTGAGCAGCTGACTCGCGGGTTTTCAGGTCAGGTAGATTGTTTTGACAGCGAAAGGACGACTGCGGTTCAGATTCGCCTCTTTTTTTTTTTTTTTTCTTTTTACAAGGGCTGTTTGATGGTCTTTGCCTCCCCGGCGCTACTGGTCAGAAGCAGCTGGAGCGCTGCCGGCCTCGCCGCTTCCCGCAGCGATTGATTCACGTCTGACTGCAAAGATCAGATTGTACATTTTAATTCTCTCTGATGATGCGAAGCGAGACATCCTGCCGGTGCCCCCGCAGGTCCACGCAGGGTGACGCTGTGATGGGCAGTCTTAATAAATAACCAGGAACCAGGAATAATTAAACCACTCAAGTTGCACTAACACATGTGAAGCGTTGCGCTCGTGCTGCTGTGGATCAATACTTTAAAAGTTGTAATTCAAAAGTAAGAAGAAAAAACGTCCGGGGGGTTTACGTCAGAATGGATTTTCCCCTGATCAGTTTGGAAAAACACGTTTTTCTGCATTTGAAAACTAGAGTTTGACGTGATTGCGCCCATCTTTTGGGATTCTAAATTCCATCCTTAATGATGATGTTTTTAAAAATTTCAGATAATTAGGCCGCCGAGCTGTTGCAGTTTGATACATTATTAGTTGCTCCTCTAATCCAGTGCCAGAATATAGCAGAGGAGGGTCTTCACAGTTGTTTTTGTGGACGTTCTTTCATCTGTGTGTGTGTGTGTGTGTGCGCGCCCTGCAGGAGGTGAGCGAGCCTACGAAGGAGGAGAAGGCCGTGGCCAAATACCTCCGCTTCAACTGTCCCACCAAGTCCACCAACATGTTGGGCCACAGAGTGGACTACTTCACTGGTTCGTGCTCTGTGTCACGTTAACCTCTGTAAATACAGCTTTTAAAAACAAACACACAGATATTAAGTGATTTATTAAATAGGCCTTTCTATGAGGTGAAGTGGGATAAATATAAGTGATGATCGCGATAGCATTCAGTTTGGTGCATTTATTTTGAAGGGACGTTTTCTTACAGTGTGCATTTGTAACGCTCGTCTTTGCGTCCCCACACCAGCCTCCAAGGCTGTGGACTGTCTGCTGGACTCCAAGTGGGCCAAAGCTAAAAAGGGAGAGGAGGCGCTGTTCACCACCAGGGAGTCTGTGGTGGATTACTGCAACAGGTCGGCCCAGACACAACCTTTAATACTGTAGAGTTTGAAAAAAAGGACAGTTTTTTTCCTCAGAAATGACCGGAGGACACGGGGGTTGACGGTGTTTGATGGCGGCGTTTGATGGTCGTTCTCCTCGTCCTCCCCGCAGGCTCCTGAAAAAACAGTTCTTCCACAGAGCCCTCAAAGTGATGAAGAAGAAGCCCGAGAAGGACGGCAAGAAGGAGAAGGAGGAGAAGAAAGAGGACAAGAAGGAGAAACCCAAGGGCGACAGCAGCAGAGAGGAGGAGAAAAAAGGGAAGAAGGAGAAGAAGAAGGAGGCTGAGGCCGCTGAGTCGAAGAAGGAGAAGAGTGTATGTGACTCGAGACCGTTGGTCGTTGAGAAACATCGACCCCCCCCCGGCGCTGCCAAGTCGCCTCCCCTCATAGTAGATATCGGTTATCTGCCCCACACACAGAGTTTTGGTCTTCCTGAAAGAAATAAGAACACTTCACTTAGGTTTCATTGTGTTTCACCATAGAGACGTCACAGTAACGTCTTTGTTCTGCCTCACAGGTGAAACCGTCTCCATAGTAACTGTGATGTGTGGTTTTTGTTGGTTTTTTTTTTTTCTTTTAGGATGAAAGTCCTGGATCCCCCAAGAAGAAAAAGGAGGTGAAGAAAAAGTTCAAACTGGAGCCTCACGAGGATCAGCTCTTCATCGATGGAAATGAGGTGTGTGTGTGTGCGCGTGCGTGTGTGTGCGCAAACATTAGAGGAGTCATCATCCAGAAATCTCACTTTTCCTTGTTAAACACGGATGTCATGGAGTCAGACCTCACTTGAAACTCTGAAGTTTGAAAGCTTAAAGTTTTTTATTCCTTTGGGCTCGATGTTCTAACCGGACCACCAGCCCCCCCCTCAAAAAAACAAAACAAAACAAACACAAGACTTTGATGCTCCCCCGCCAATGGCGCGGCCACACAAGGCTGAGACCACCCTCTCAGCCCACCGCAGCGCCGCCATTGACGTCGAGCCGTGTGAAAGATGCCCACACGTCGCTCCCATGACGGCTTTTCTGTGCGGGCTTCCAAAATCAACACCCAAGTGTTTTCGGTGTTCCTGCGTCAACTTCCAGGCAGCAGTGGATTAAGCCTCTCTTCATTAGTAGCGCTCCTGCGGCGCTCCGTGTGTTGCAGCTGAATGTTTCACTGATCTGGGACCGAGCCAGGCGAAGATGAGACGATAAGTCTCGCCGCTTGTGTAACGTTGTGCGTTAGTGCGCGTGAGCAGCGACCTCCAGCTCAACGGGGCTGGTGTAAAATGAATGTTATCATACTTGTGGTTTCTGAGGGACCTCCAGCGAGTTGAGCTGCTACCAGAACAATGCGAGCGTGTGTGTCCAGATTTTCCGACTTCTTCCCCTCTTTGCCGCTTCATCGTTACAATTTTCTCCCTGTTTACATGTGCGTATGTACTGGCCCCGCCCCCTTCTCCAGCTCTGTCGTTCCTGTGACCAATCAGAGCTCGCCTCATTAACATAACCACAAGAGTGAGAGTCAAAACGGGCTTCATGTTTGATTTAGTTCTCTATTCAGTTTTAAGAATTCATTTATTATAGAATTTATTTAAAGACAACTTAAGGGATCCAGGAGACGCGAGAAAAGCTCCTTTAAGCTCGTCTTCTCTTCGGTTCACGCGTCCTAAACTATCACCGCTCCTCCGCAGGTGTACGTGTGGATTTACGACCCCGTTCATTTCAAGACGTTCGCCATGGGCCTGATACTCGGTGAGTGGCTGAGCTCCGTCTGCGGAGGGGCGCGACGTTCGCGCTCATAACCGACGGCTGTCTCCCGCAGTCATCGCGGTGATCGCGGCGACCCTCTTCCCGCTGTGGCCGGCGGAGATGCGCGTGGGAGTTTACTACCTGAGCGTGGCGGCCGGCTGCTTCGTGGCCAGTATACTGCTCCTCGCCGTCGGTCAGTGGAGGCGTCTGAAAACCGCTCAAACGCCAGCGAATCCGCTCGAGCTTGGTTAACGTGGCTGTTGTCTCTTCAGCGCGCTGCATCCTCTTCCTCCTCATCTGGCTGGTGACGGGCGGACGCCACCACTTCTGGTTCCTCCCCAACCTAACGGCCGACGTGGGATTCATCGACTCCTTCCGCCCGCTCTACACGCACGACTACAAGGGACCGCGGGCCAGCAGCAAGAAGGGCTCCGACAAGACGGACGAGAAGGACGGCGGCGCCTCCAGCAAGGCCCAGAGGTCGGACAGCGACAAGTCGGACAGCGAGAAGAAGGACGGCGACGAGGAGGAGGAGGACGACGAGGAAGACGAGAGCAAGGAGGCGGCGAAGGAGGCGGAGGGCGAGGGAACGGATCGACACTCGGACACCGACAGCGACCGGCGGGAGGACGAGGGCTCGCAGCACAGTAACGGGAACGACTTTGAGATGATCACCAGAGAGGAGCTGGAGCAGCACACGGAGGAAGACGAGGAGGAGGAGGAGGAGGAGGAGGAGGAGGAGGAGGAGGAGGGAGGGACGCAAGAGAGGAAAGAAGAGCGTGGGAGTGAAAGTAAAGGCCAGACTGCTGAATCATAGACTCTTTACTTTCCCCATCACTCTCTGTCCTTCCTTCCCCTCCTCCTGTGACACCCCCCCCCAGGACCCGCCTGTCTGGCCCCGCCCCCCCCACCGACATGCTCCGCCCCCTCATTGTTGAGATCTTCCACTAAACGACCAGGATGGACGCGGCAGGGAGGAGTGAACAGCAGCAACGAGGAAAACATTTCTTTAAAAAAGACAAGCAAACAAAAAAAAAGCCTTACGGTGGATCTGACTCCTCCCCCTCGAATAAAAACCTGCCTGTGGAAGGCGCCAACAAAGATTCGCCAGAGCAGCCCCGACGGACGAGTTTCGGTCTTCGTCTTCTCACATCAGAGTAGATATTCAGTCCTGGATGCTCTTCACACCCCGCCGTGCCACAGCGTTCACCTCCGCGGTCGTTTTGGAGAAATCACCCAGTGGAAACCGTACAGACCCCTCCCCCCCCCCCCCACCCCCCTCGTCGTTGACTCACGAGAACCCAGAAACCAATCACGCCGTTGCTAGGTAACGTGGAGCATCGTGGCTCTTCGAGGTGCTCGCCATTTCCGTTGTCGTGCGTACCATGGGAGCCCCCCCCCGGGGACTCGGCCGATCCCTCCGACCCCTCCGCGGGTCAAAGACGTCGACGGACTAGTGCCAAACAAACGCGCTCGTTTTAACACGCAGGGCCGAGGACGCTCGCTCCATCCGCCGCATCCAACGCGTCCAACTTTTCACGTTTTCTTGAAACGACGGAGATTCAGATTAAGGAGGAGACGAGCCGAGGCGAGTCCACCATCATTCCCAGTAAAGACAGGCTGCCCAAGCTGGTCCTGCTGGCTAGAAATGTCCTCATCAGTTGTAGCAAGGATTCTTTTTTAAATAAAAAAAAATATAAATGTATCATTTATATACGAATTCTATTGCTATATGGAAAATATACCGTCTAAAATCATTTTAAAAAGCTTTTTTTTTTTTCCCCACTCTCCCGTCTGTTATGTCGTGTTTTTCATTCTGGTTTTATACGATCGTCAGAGGGACTTCATTCGAATTTATTTGTTACAATTTCCATCTTCATTCTCCACTTTCTTTTTAGTGAACGCTCACAGGTTCTACAGCCGCACAGCTCTCTGCACCTTTGCCTCATCTTAAATTAAAATGATTCACCTCGACTGCTCTCGTAATCCCATTGAAGTTTGGTTGCAGCTCCACCTGACGGCTTTTTTCCCCCCCCCAAACGCACCTCTGTCCTATGTTTGCGCTAAATGGAGTCTAACTATCGAAACAAACCGTTCAAACCAAGAGTAAAATAAGAAACAGTCAGTCGTCCTCGACTCTTGCACAGTATCGGTCCGTCGTACGTCGTAGTATTGTTACTCTCTAAGCTGCTGCCGTTTCTCATCGCACATTTCTGGGAGAATCTTTAAAAAAAAAAAAAAGTGAAACTGTACAACATTCTTTATCTGGTCAAGAGCATCTTTTGATCGTATACTTGTCACTAGAATCTGTCGTTCTGAAGACTCTCATGCAATATTGGAATATAATTTAATAAAACTGGATGTCTGGAAGTATATCTGTATCTTATCATTGCAATAAAAATGTAGAAAGCACATGTTGTCATATTTTATTGTACGAAAATAAACCTTTTTTGGCATTCTGACTTCATAAATGCGTTATTTCCTTTTTCATTTCCTCGAATTTTGAGTCCCGAAATGAATCGGACACCTTCAATTTGTCCCGCGTCATCTTTGGACCTACCCGGATGCTTCACAACACTCCTCATGTACACATCGTATATACACACGTCGTATATACACACGTCGTATAGACGGCGCTTAAACTCGGTGAAGCTGAGCAGTATATTGACGAGTCGGTGCTTAAAGAAAGAGCACTAGCTTTCAGTGTGAATAAATTAGAATTTAATTAGCATTTTCCATGCTGTATCCTTTATACATTAGTACTGGAATGTGATGCTACTTTCCAGCTCTAACTGGGGATGGAACGTACTAATGCGGTCAAATATGGGTTCAGAGGCCAGAGTTTCTGGGGGGGGGTCGGTCTCCTCAGATGGGCTCGCTCACCTTGGCTGAGCTCCTGCGAGCTCCGACCCGGGAAGCCGGAGCGGCTTCAGTTCTCCGTGTCGGAGGAGTCGGAGGCGTCCGCCAGCCTCGCTTGCCTCTTCCTCACGTTCCAGTGCAAGCACTCGCCCAGGCTCTCGAACCAGTCGTACACCAGGTCGTGGCAGCAGATGGAGGGCACCGGGTAGCAAGACGTGGTGATCTTGATGCTGTTGCCGAGAATAAAGCGGGAGAATGACAAACCTTCACCTGAAGCAGAGGAACGAAATGAAACGGCGGCCAGCGCGGGGAGAACTCTTACCAGTCTCCATACTGGATCTCTTGCCTCTTCCTCCCATCAAACGACACCCAGGCAGTGTTCCTCGCATCGGGAGACAAGGTGATCTGTAGATGGGGGGTGGGGGCACTCAGGTTCCACTCTGATAGCAGCTAAATGTTCTGAATCAACAGGTTCACTCGGCAGTTCTCAACGTTTCCAAAAGCAGTGGAGGTTCCGGCCTGAGGGGGGCGCTAGAGCAACACCCACGCTGGAATTACAGCGGGCGCTTAGGCGTCCTCCAGGGGAGGCAAAGTGAGACGTCTGGATGTGTGACGGGTGTGATGGAAGCCTGTCCGCTCAGAATTGATCACAGTTTTCACGAGAGTGGAAGAAAAGTAAAGACTTCCTGTCATCACGGGCTCTTTTTCCACATCTCTCATCTAAATTGAGTGTTGAGCGACGACCCGGGCCCGTGATGGCGTCAGTTAGATGATAAAACACCCAGAAGTGCTTCTGAGGCGCCGTCACACACAACCAGGAGTCGAGAGCAGGTTCGGGACAACGCTTTTATGAAGTCTATCCCCAGGCTCCTCCCCCTTCTGTCACAGGCCCCGCCCCCTCCCGTCACAGGCCCCGCCCCCTGCCTTCCTACCATGAGCTCCACGCCGGCAGGCACGACGATGGGCCTGAAGGACAGCGAGTGCGGGCAGATGGGGGTGACCATGATGGCGGGCACGTTGGGGTGGATCATGGAGGCCCCGGCCGCGGCCGCGTACGCCGTGCTGCCCGTCGGCGTGGACACGATCACCCCTGCGGGACAGAGAGGGCGGCGGCCCCCGTTTGAGCACATGTTTAAGATCTAGGACCCCGTCAGGTGCCCAGGAGAACCCCCCCCCCCAAAACCATGCGTCCTCACGCAAGACTCTTCTCGTTTTACGAGCGTTTACGCTGACACTGGGACAATCGGTCCGCTTGTCCAATTGTGTTGTTTCTTTTTCTTTCTGCATTCTGGCCTTTCATACGACGTCTGGGTTCAGCGGACGAGCCGCGGCGACGCCATCCGACTGTACTCACCGTCGCCCTGCACTGAGGTGATGAGACGCCCATCCAGGTACAAGTCTACGTTGGACAAGTAGGAGGACGGCCCTCGGTCCACCACCACCTCATTCAGCACCTGTCTCACACACACACACACACACACACACACACACACACAGGGTTGGTATTTGGAAGAATGAGATTCAGCAGATACGCTGAAGCTGTCCACGGTTATGAGTCCTCTGTGTCACATAACTGGACCAAAACGCAGCAGGAGCAACACGGAGCTCGATGAAAACAAGTTATGGCACGCACACACGCACACACACACACGCACACACACACGCGCGCACACACGCACAAACACACAAAATAAAGTCCCTCGCAACAGGAACAAAGTGCATCCAGATGAAATAGCGAAGCGCTGACACGCGGTCCAGATTTCCCTTCAGCTGCGATGTCTGCGAAAAGTATTGACGTCAACATCCTGGAGGAGGCAGACGTGATGTCATGCGAGGTCAAACTCAACATGACAGCCCATCGCTCTCCTTAATCGACGAGGGGGGAAAAAATTACAAGAACGAAACCCCGCAGCTGCGTGAGTGTGTGCGCGTGCGGGTGTGCGTGCGTGCGTGCGTGCGTGTGTGTGTGTGTGCGTGTGCAGCGGCGAGATGCTTTGTTTAGATTCAGTGTCAGACAGGTTAAATTAAATATCCATTTGCTACGAACTGCTCCGGTGACGCCACAGTCTCCATGGCAACTGGCCCTACAGAACTTCAAAACATCCGATTCGTCTCCCAGCAGCTTTATTATGACTGTTGCCATGGCGATCCAGCTGAGTCACCGAGGTGTATATGTAGCCAACGTGCGCACAAACACATAGGATGAGAACGGGAATAAGATACGCGTGTGAGAGGGAGCCCGATGTCGACGGGGCTGGAAATCAGGTGCTTTTTCATAATGTTGTTATTAAATCTCGAAGCTGGCTCGTTCCGGTAATTCCAAAAGCACTAAAATGTGGCAATCACAGCCGAATATGGAGCGAATGAAGTCAAAAAGACTCCAGTGAACACAGCGCTTAGGAGGGCTGTGTGTGTGTTCTAACACCAAATGTATAACAACCTCCTGTCGATTTATCTGCTATTGGGGTATTTACAGGGATTAACAAATGTATTTTTGACGTTTTTTCTAATATCTGTCAAAGACCTGCGTCATCCTTAAAACTGTATAGTGCTTGAGCAGGCTCATTTAAAAAAAGGGAACAACGAAATAGTCCTAATTCCCGTGTAGTTTCTAGGGAATGCTGCCTTCAGGTGTCTCTGGTCCTTGGGCCGTTGCTCTAACCCAGGGGTGTCCAAACTCCTCCACAAAGGGCCGTGTGGCTGCAGGTTCTTGTTCCAACCAGTCCAGCACACCCAGTTTGACCAGTCAGGTGTCTGAAGACTCAGATGAGTTGATTAAGTGAGTCCAGTCTGGTGCTGCTGCTGCTGGGTTGAACAAGAACCTGCAGCCTCGCGGCCCTTTGGGGACCAGTTTGGAGACCCCTGCTCTATCCTCTCACCTGGAGCTGCAGCGTGACTTTGCCGTTCTCGACTCCGGCGTGGTCGTGAGGGAGGAGCCCGTTGAGCTCCTGCTGCTGCTGCTGCTGCTGCTCGGCCCTCTGGAGCATGTCCTTCACCACCTTGACCTTCAGCCGGCTGCGCAGGGTGATGGCGGCGTTGCCTGAAAGCCCGTGTTAGGTTATCGTTTGGGCCGGAGCCGCGGCGTTACGGACAAGAAGGCCGAGGTCGTACCCTCAAATACTTTGGCCACTTCGGACTTGTACGACTCGAACTTGAAGGGGGTCAGGAAGCCCAGGGAGCCCAGGTGGAACGCCATGACGGGGGGCACGCTGCCCTGCAAGCAGACACATCGTCACCTCTGGAGGTGAGCTCAGAGTTCAGACACGCTGGTACAGACCAACAAGTGTTCAGGTTATAGCGCAGTCGGTGAATTTTTGATATATTCACAGGACGGGGGCTAACGATAAGAGCTAACAGTTCTGACTTAAATATACCTAACAAATGGGTAATTCTTCTGCAATAACTTTGAAAGACAAAAAAAACCCAGGAACTTTAAGCAATAGGTTCTCAGATATATTTAAGACATTTTTAAACAGACTTGTATGTATGTATGTGTTGAATATAATTACAGAAGAACAAGTCCCGTTAACTCTGTAGTTTGGGTAGATAAAGGTATGACACATGTGAGTAAAATAATCCTATTTCCATAAATTTCATGGGGTCTTTATTTAAAGGATAATTTATTTTTGCGGACCCCTTGCAATTACCCCACGGACCACTAGAGGCCCGTGGACCCCAAGTTGGGAAACAGTGCTGTAGTGGAGCCTTGAGAATTTTAAAGAGAGGTTTTAGAATGATTCCATCAAAAACTAGAATATCTGTATTATAATGCTCACCACATATAGTAAATAATAAAAAAACCTCCATGGACGCATCAAGTGGGATTGTACTTAAAGATTTTAAACTGTTCTGGGAGGTGTGAGCTATACTGGCCAGTATACCAGTTAACTAAGAGAGGTGTGAGTACCTGGAAGAGTGAGGAGGCGTAGAGCAGAGTCCCGTCTCCACCGAGGCAGATTATCAGGTCGACACAGTCGGATATATCGTCGTAGCCTGCGGAACGACAGAGGCACTGCTGAGCCTTCGAGGAGAGAAACGTGGCAGTGGGGCTGTGGCGGCCAGTTACACATCCCCGGTTTAGAGACAGGAGTTTAACTTTGTATGAGATGATTTAATCCAAACAATAAAACTGATGCTTTGTGGGATTTGACGAAATAATCGACTGAAATCAGGACTGGCAACTTTATCAGGGCGAATCTAATAAAGTCATTACGACCAGCGCGCTATCGGTGAACTCATCAGGACTTGCGTGCACTTCAGGAGACAAACCAACTGAGTCCAGCGTTGGGATCTGGGTCTCTCCCTGGACAGATCCGGGAACTCACCTTCCCTAAAAGTGCAGAGCTGGTTGCGGATGGGAGCGAAAGACTCGTCCTTCAGCAGCGCGGCATCGTCGGCCACCCTGCGCTCCACGTACACCATCATCTGCTTCTCCTGGAGCCCAGAAAAAAAAAAAAAAAAAAAAAAAAAAAAAAAAAGGCGCCTTTCAGTGGCCGTAGACAGAAGGCACGAGTCTCGGGAACATTCTTTCAAAAAGGGAAAAAAAAAAAAAACCCAGTTTGGCGTGTGCCTAAGGTGGAGTCTAAGGTGACTTCACTGCAGAGGAATGCTATTATTTACGTCCTCGTTGCACAAAAGCACATTTCTGAAACATGTGGCCCAAAGGTGCACAAAACCAGACAGTGAAACTATGTTATGTCTGCTTCATTTCCTGGATTTCCCCCCCCAGTGCTGTTTCTGACTTACTATGACGGTTTTCAACAAAACCAGCCGATAATCAATGAAAATATGGTCTTTCATATTAGTTTGTTTGTTTATATTAAATCTGAACAAAAAAATCTTTCAGTCAAAGCCCAGTTTAAACCTATGTGTTTCTAAAAAAAAAAAAATGCAATTTTAATATCCCACCACATTAAAACAACGTAACGGTGCTGCACCTCCACTAGAAACCTGCAGAGCTCCTTAAAAGGCTCCACGAGGCTCTCGTCTCTTATTTTCCTGATGACCAGCACATTGACGGGTGGCTTGTTCCAGGTGAGACGCTGGCTGGCTGGGTCCTGGATGTGCCTAAAAAAAAAAAAAAAAAAAAAAAAGAGAGAGAGAGAAAACGGCTTTGATGAGGAACGGTCGACACTTGTTCCGAGAGAAAGTCGGATGCTCCGCCGAGACATCGTCCGCTTCAATCACAGCCGCGACAAATCGCCCAATAACGATTAAAGGCACAGATTTCCAGTATCAAAAAAAAAAAAACCAACTAAAAAGGCCTTTTGCCCCCCCCTTTACCGTGTGACGCTTTTGTCCTTCGTGCGACTGACAACGGGCATTTTGCGGACAGCCGCTGCGTCTGTTATCAGATCGAGTAGAATGAAAACTCTTGAGACCGGGCAACAGTAAACTACTGCGGATCTCCCTTAACGCTCCCATTCCCTGTCAAATCCAATCACGGCGCTCTTATTTTATCTCATCTCCCCCCCTTCATATTGCACAACCTCGTCCTGTGTCAAAGTCCTCAGAAAACAGCTCGCACTCGTCACCGTATGTCTCGTTCGGCTCCCTCGTGCTTACATGACTGAAGTTGGGTTGGGAAGAATACAGGCTTTAGGTCCGAAGTGAGTGGCTGGATATGGTCCATGGAGAAAGTGCGCTCTCCTGGGAGGTAGAGGGAGAGAAAAAAAAAAAAAAGTCAGACCGTGACCTCACGTCCTGGACAACAGAGGCGTACCAGCGGCACGGGCGGCCAGCTGGCAAACTGGCTCTGACCTCTTAGGAGAGATTTCCATTGGCTCGCTGGGAGCGCCGCACGTCTCCGAGTGCTCCCGTTGGCCCGGTAACCTCCGCTGATCTGTGTCACGCGACAGCTGTTCATGATCACCCGTCCGTCGCTGCAACTTTGTGGCCTTCTGGTGTCTCCTTGGTGACTTGGTGCGCAGCTCCCGGTGCCTGGGGAGCCTGGCCGACCCCGACGGGTGACCGGCGGGCCTCGCCGCCACGCTGCCCGGAGGCGGACCCGTCTCGGAATCCTCCATCCTGCTCAGAAGGAACACAGAATCTGCTTGAAAACAGATCTCCGCGTATTTTACAGCTTTTCTCAGCCGGCGTGATGGTGATAAAGTATCATTTTGGACTGTTTTCAGCCTGAAACAGACAGTAAAACATTGAAGAGTAAAAACAACTGACAATAAACCTGCATTTAGTGTCTAAACCTGTTTTTCTTTTTAAATAAGGGTATATTAAAGCAGGCATCATGCTCCTTCTTTCTAAATCCACAAAACTTCAGCTCTCAAATTGTTTCAGATGTTTCACTTTTTCAGAAAGAATATTTATGCTTTATCATGTCATATTTATTTTTTAACATGTCGAATATTAATGCTTTAACGTGTCAAATATTTATTTTTAGCATGTCGAATATTGATGCTTTAACACTTTTGTGGGTGACAACCTGTCAAAACCAGCTTGATAAACAGACACGCTTCTTCAAGGCTGAGGCGTCACAGTCAACACAGCGGTGATGTGTCGGTAGATGTGCACCTGTGAACATGTTTAATGACCTAAAAAGGCCACAGATGCTGAACCTTAACACGTTATCGCAGTTAGCCGCTGGGCTAACCGGCGTCACCGGGAGAGAAGATTAACGCTTACTCTGGCCTTAACAGGCGAACGCACACACATTGCTAGAGTCCCCGTGGGTCTCCATCATGCTTTACGGGGAGAAAAACACTTTTAAACGGGAAGATCGCCGTGAAAACCAGAGAACAAAAATAAAAGATTCCAAGTGTCACAGCAGCCGGGGGCGGACGTGACGTCACCGGGGGCCGGAACTGCTAAAGAGACGTCACAGCTGTCCGAACCTGCGCAGGAAGTTTGAGCTGAAATAAACGATCGTCTGGAGTCAAAAGGCTCAAATAAATCAGCGAGCGAGGCCGAAGACAGCGGCCATCGTTGTTGTTGTTGTTGTCGTCGTCGTTGTTGTTGTTGTTGTTGTTGTCGTCGTCTGCCCGTCCGGTCCTGGTCGGGCGGCCCCGGGGGGCCTCGAGCAGGTAGGGGCGGGGCTCGAGAGCGTGATGGGCGGGGCGCGCACGGCGGCGGGAGCGCGCACGTTGAAGTGCAGATCATGCAGAGGTTTGTTGACAATAACATGTTCTGAATGAGGAATAAAGAGTTAAAGTATCATTGTTATCATCATTGTTGTTCTTGTTGTTGTTGTTGTTAAACACGCAATTCCAATAAAAAGCCACAAACCTGTCAGAGAAATAAAGTCAAGCAAATCAATAAGAGCTCCAAATACTTTCAAATGTGCCTCTGTGTTTACTAGTTAATCATCCCTGCTGGTATAAATCACTCACTTGTGATTAAATATTGCACTTTCATCGTCGTCTTCATTTGCTTTCAAATCGAGCACTTTTTGGTCATCAAAACGCAACAACAGGTTCAAAACAAAAAAAAAAACAGGTGTAAATTTCAGTCTTGAAGTACAAGATTCTTTATTTCTATTTTTATTTGTTATAAACCCCTGCTAATGTCGCACCATGAGGCATACGCAGCCTTTTAAGGATTCCAGTCGGGAAACCACACCTTATTTCCGCGTTTGCGTTGCCCCACTATGTGTGATGTGTGTCTCAAGCTGGTGCGTCTGGAGCTGCTGGGGCTCGACCCGGGGGGCTCCCGGGGGGTCCTGAGTCCCGGCGGTGCGTGCTTTCTTGCTTTCTGGCTGCTGGGGAACCTCCTGGACCTCGACGTCCCGCCGTTAAGGGAGCTGCAGAGGAGCCGGACGTGGGATCACCCCCCCCCGGGGGCCCCCCCCTCCTCGCCTCCACAAGGTGCCTTTTAGCACGTTTTCACTTCTCAGATGCGGATCGAGTTCAATCTGAACATTTACATGAGCAGAGGCTGAATGATGAAATAATAATGCATCTCTGTGTGCTCCACATGCTCTCGGGACTAAAATGAAAGAAGCCAAAAGGAATGACAGCAGAATTAGAATTTGTGGAGAGTTTTTCGTTTGGTTTTTTTTTGTTTCTTTTTTAATGAAAGCTGTCGAGCAAACAGCGCAGGGCTCATGAAACCTTATCACTTATCACCCCGATGCACACGATCTCTGCTTCCTCTTTCGCTCGTAGCTTCTTTCGTTTCGGTTCATCAATTCTGGATGAACCTGAAAGGCGCCCTCGCCCTCCCAGGTGAACTTCGGGCGACCTCGTGTCCCGTCTGTGGTTTTCTCCGCGCTCCGCCAGCGGCGGCGTGACCTCGGCCTCAACCCCGGGCCCGCCACAATGGAGCTGTTCATCCTCTCCATCCTGCTCAGTCTGGGGGTCCAGAGCGGGCTCAACTGGACTCTGGTGTTCTTCCAGAGGCGCCACGTCTCCAAAAGCTTCCTGGGGGTCTTCAGCGTCTCGCTGGCCGTGGTGGACACGGCGCTGGGCCTCTGCGTGGGGGCCCTCCACCTCGCCGCCGGCCCCCTCCGCCTCCTGGGCCTGGAGCTCACCAGGTTCCACGTGTGCCTGCTGGTCCAGATCCTCGGGCAGCTCTACAGCTGCCTCCAGGGTCCCGTCCTGGGCCTGGCCGGCCTGGACCACCTCTGCGCCCTCGCGCGGAGGGGCAGACGCCCCCCCGCCGCCGCGCCCAGGTGCCTCGCCTACCTGCTCCTCACCTTCCTGGCCTGGTACGCCTCCGCCTTCTACGTCTTCTTCCTGTCGGGCTTCGCCCCCGTCCTGGAGGACGTTCCTCACGGCCAGATCCGCCGGTGCTGGGTCCTCCACGCCTCCCGGGTGCTCCAGGTCGCCATGGCAGCGCTGGCGGCGGGCTGCGCGGGGCTGCGGGTCGGATACGGGGCGGGATTCCTGAAGGAGCTCCCCGGGAAAGAGGCAAACGGAGGGGAAAGCGGATCCCGCCGCAGGAGGAGCGTGGTCCGCGAGGCCACGGAGACCCTCGTGAGCACGTGGGCCCCGTTCCTGCTGCTCCTGGCCGTGGTCCTGGTCTTCCCCGTGGGGATCCCGGCACACCTGGGCCTGAACGCCGCCTGGCTCTGCTTCCTCAACAGCCTCCTGATCGCGGCGGCGCTGTGCCTCGTCCAGCCGGAGCCGGACTCGGCCGCCCTGCCTCCCGACTGCTTCTGCGAGTGGAGGTTCACGCTCAGCCCGGAAGACGCCACCTGACCACAGGCTCGGGCGCGGAAGCTAAAAATAACCGAGGACACCCCCCCCCCTCCCCGTTTACGCGTGAACGCCGTGGGTCCAGCCCCCATGTCCCAGATCACACCTCCATGGAGAGCCAGCGTCCCTCATTTTCATTATTGTCGGTCACATGACTTTTCATCCCATTCCTCGACCAGGGAAGACCTCAGACTTCGGTGTTAATTTAAAAGACGTAATTCTTGGTTCTGATCTTTCATCCATGACGTGACAGTTTGGGGTTTTTTTTTTTTTTTCCACGTTCAGCCTCAGGGAGACCGAGACTCTTTAGGAATCAAATGAAAATCTGTTTAAACTCTTGGATGTCTTTTTTTTTTTGGATGACTATGTTTAAGCGTAAACTGTCCGAAGCGCATCGTCTCCAAAAGCCTCGCGGTTTTCAAAACCCGCCATCTTCTTTTGAAGGAAAAAGAAGAAAGACGGCTCGCAGTCACAGCTCTTTCTGTTCTTCTCTGGTCTCAGGGTCTTTTTTTTTTTTTTTTTTTGCGGGGAGTTGGCTGTTTTACTTGTTTTCCACTTGAATTACCAGCGCTGCGCAGCGTTAGGATTGTCTCGAAACATCGTCGGAGCTCTTCCAGGATCGATGAGTGGCCAACCCAAAGACTGAAAAACCACACATTTCAATATTAGAACCTGGACGCTCTTATCGACATATTTTTGGAAGTGGACATTCAAGTGAACAAACACTTCAAAGGGAGTTAGTTGTACTGTTGTTATGTGGAATAGAATTCTTATTCCTATGACTGAAATGTTATCAAAGGTTTGAATAAGCTTCTCCTACTCCCCCTGTCTGGATGCATTCATCCATATTAATCTGGTTACCTTTGGGAAACCTCATGATGCATAATAAAGTGTGTGCAGACTTCCAACACAGGGAAAGTTCAATGTTTTTACTATATTGATAAAATTTAACTTAACACCCTTGGACCTGTCGGTTCGTGTTAAAAGCAAGGCGGCTTTCATTTTTCCGAGTTATTCGGATGAATCGCTTCTATTGGGCGGCCTGTGCCCTGAGAGGAGGGGGTCGTTTTTGTTTTGGTTTTTTTTCTAGCCCTCGCCAATCTTAAACCAAAGTGTCCGCTCACGCGACAAAAAGAAGATAAAGGAAAACACCGACTTTGACACTACAGAACTTTACTTGAATTTTATCCAAGTTCATTGTCTATACAGGGTTTATTTACAGGAGCAGAAATCATGGAAGGGCAAAAAAAAGAAAAGAAAAAAGAAAAAAAAAAACAGGAAAAAAAACCCACTAGATACAGCTGAGGTATTGGCTAAAAGCATTTACAGGTATGTCTTTTACTAGTAAATTTCAATCATAAACAGAGATGCAGTTATCGTCTGCATAAAAAAAACATCTTTTTATATCACAACATGAGGTAGGAGAACAGTGTCTCGATTCATGCAAGAACAAAAGTCTCATCACACTGTAGTATTGGCAACAGAGTATGCAAGAGTCAAACACACAGACACTGTGTTCGGCCTTTCTGGACAGCGTCTGGGGGGAAAGCTTTCACTTTAGCCAAGCTGGGATTATTATTTTTTTTCTTTTCCGCTCATCGATAATAAGTCGTGTTAAAAAATGAAAACACGAAAACGTTCCTCTTTTTAAAATGGGGGGGTGGGTCCTTTGATGTCTCGCGAGGGGGTAATCACCTACTGTTCACCACGAGCGCGTTTGGACGTGTAAAGGCGGGGGCCTTTAATTTGATTTTTCCTCCGCTGGGGCTGTAAAAAGTCTGTACAAGTTTTCAGAACACTGCAAAATCTCCCCCCACCAAGACAAAAAAAAAAAAAAAAAAAGCCCAGCATCTAAGTTACAAGGGTTCTTTGTCATTTACACCCCCCCCGTGTAGAAAATGCAAAATTACATAGAAAATGAAATTAGAGCGACAGAATCGTTGTTGTTGCCGAGGTAATTACAGCGTGGTCAATAAATATTAATACTGATTATCTTCTGGGAGACATTAATAAGGATGTATGGGCAAAATTAGGAAACGGGATTCACATCCAGAGCTACGTGAGCAACTTTTATTTCATCCCTTTTCAAAGCTGCTGTGCTTCAGTCAAATGTGGGAGGCGAGAACGAACACACACACACACACACACACACACGGACTCACGCGCATTGCTTCCAAATTATGATGTCGGCTATATTTGATGTTCTTCATCGTCTCATTTTAAACCGTGAAACGTGTCCGGTGTTCATGCACTGGAGCCGTTGCTGACACGTGTGGTCGGGGCGGGGGGGGGGGCATTTTCTTTTTTTTTTTTAAAAACGAAACAACAAAACAACAAAGGGTTTGAAAGAGTGGCCCGGCGACACAAAAAATGGGCAGTACTACATGCAACAAAGTCATATTTGCTCATCTTTTCTTCCAAAATGCATTTTATCCAACAAAGGTGTGAGTTTTTAATTTCATCGAGGGGGGGGGGGGTTAACAGAGCTCAGTATATTACAGGTCAGACAGTCTCCTCAGTGTAAAATCCACAAAAGAAATCCATTCCAGAAAGGGCGAAAATGTGTGTAACAAAGAAATGTTCTCATTTTGTCATTTCTCAGTAAACTTTACGCTTTACTCCCCCGCATCCACTCGACAAAGTTCTAAAATCTGCAACGATCTTTTTTTCTTAGTTTGAAACAAAAGAAAAAAGAAAAGAAAGCAAAAACATCCTAAGCCTTACTTCTGGTCCAATTTATATAACTTTTTGAAGAGTTTTCATATAAGAACAGTTAATATATTAATGACTACTGTATTTACAAAGACAATATAAATCTTTAGTTAATATGTTAAATATTTTCTTCCATTTTTTTAATAAAGGTTTTCGTGGAACAATAGTAGAGTGTACATTTGTGGCGCAGGTTCGATTCTACCGTCTCTTTTTCGGACCTCTCTTTCGGGGCTATTTTCACTCTGTAAAGGGAAGCTTTTTAAGAAAATCTGCATTAAACAGGAGGGAGCACAGTGGAATGTCTATCAACTTGCATTAGTAGCAGATGCATAAAAAAAGCTCCAGGTTCCGCTGACGTCCATCCCTTTTTTTTTTTTGTCTTTTTTAAAACAATTATTTACACGCGCGCTGGCTTGCAGGGACCTCCTTTAGTGGCAATTTAAAAAAAACAAAAAAAACAAAAAAAGCGCTTCTGCCTGGCAACCGACATGGTGAAAGTCCGCGCGCTCCCGGTGGTGGTGGTGGTGGGGGGGGGGTTGACGGAACACTGTGAAGCCCCGGGATGGAGGGGCGGGTGTTCGTGAATGACTGACGGCCGTTTTGTGGGAGAGCGGTGAGAGGTGGCATGATGGAGGGCGTACAGTCTCAAAGTGGAGAGGGGCCCCCACCAGACAACAACAGCTGCCCCCATTCTGACAGCACCAAACAAAACTGAGGGGGAAAAAAAAAAAAAAAAAAAAAAAAAAAAGAGGGGCTCCCCCGTGCGCCCCAGCGTCTGGGCCACCCAGCCTGCCACGGAGGAGAGCCCCGCCGTCCCCTGAGCGGTCCCCCTCCGTCCTCCGCTCCCCTTCTCCTCCTGCCCACTGCTGTTTGTTCAGCCAGGCGGAATAACACGAGGCGGGGGCCGGGGCCCGTGTTCTGACCCCCCCCTCCCCACGACCCGCATTCCGAGATGGTCGGGGCTGAGATCAAAAAATATGTCCTGAAATAATGGCAACTAATAAAGAAAGGCCCGGTCTGAGCTTTGATGGTCTGCTGGGAACACTGGAGGCCATTGTTACGCCTGAATGCCTCCCACCAGTTTGTGTGTTGTGTGTGTGTGTGTGTGCGGGTATGCGAGGGTGACCCTTGTTGGTACTGTTTAACGGTAACACACACACACGTGTGTGCGCAGCCTTGGGAAAACTACACTAGTCTAGTTGGAGGTCCGGGTGCTGTCCAGCATCAGGAAGAGCAAGCCAGTGCGTCCAATTTGGGGGGGCAACTGGGGGACTGGTGATCAGTTCACGCTTCAGCATCACTATTGGCTTGTTTTCACTCCGCCTCTCTTATTTTTACACAATAAAAGGTCTTTCTCCCGTAAATAGATTTGCTGCTTAAAGTCTTTTAAATACACTTTTCCTTCTGTATTTTATAGGTTGTTAAACTCTTTAGACGTCCGTCCTTTCGTCGCTGGTATCTGGGGGGGTGTGCAGCAGCCATTTTGTGTCCGGCAGTCGCCGGTCGCTGCGTCAGGGCCGCCGTGGTGAGCTCCCGTGAGTCTGCGCACCTCAGCTGAAGGTGAAAACGTCCAGGTTATTAGCTCTAGGATTCCAGAGGGGGCCAGGAGTGGTGGTGGGGGGGGGGATTATGAAGGAGGAGGGAACATAATAACCATATGTTGAGCTAGTCTCCATATAACCAAACCCCTGTCTGTTAAGCTGCTTACATAATAAAATTATAAGTTAAATAAAAAAAACATGCCCAGAGGTCTTTAAATACTGTAAAAACTGACTGGTTTGTGTCTGGGGAGTTGGGGGGGGAGTCGCTGGGGGGAAGTTGCAGTTCAAGGGCCTGCCGGTTACTTCTGGCCGGCCGCTGGGGCCTCTGAGAAAGAGGAAGAGGAGGAGGAGGGTGGGGAGTGGGCGTTGGGGGGTCCCGTGGAGGGGGTGAGCGGGGGAGAGGGGCTGCCTCCCACCATGCCAGACTGGGCCATCTGCTGCTTGAGATGGCTGATTGTGCGCTCCAGATTCTCTCTCGCCTCCCGCTCCTTGCGCAGCTCCTCCTGCAGCTCCTGCCGGTCCGCCTCCGCCTGCTCCAGCCTCTGACGTAGCTCTGACAACTGGGAGGGCGCACAGCAAACACACAAACATGAGCTCCCCCTGCGCCCACAGCAGACAGACCAGAGGATAACACCAACTAGCGTCTTTAGATTCTCTTAAGCTTCTGTCATAATGAAGCAAAAACCTCGATTTGGAGATCTATCTGAGTCCTCAGTCTAAATAAAAGACCAGAGTGAGATAGACACAGTGAAGATCCCTCCTCCCATGACTGCAGACAAAGCCAGATCAGAAAGTCTGAGGGTCGTGTCTTTTCCTACGTGTGCATCTGCCAGCTTCTTCACATGACATCTCTTCTCTTAAACCATCTAATGATCACACAAACGCATGCGCGCCCCCCACACCCCACCCCCCTTCTGTAGCTGGCACACGCTCGGAATTTGGTGCCATGGGGGAGCAGGCCGGGAGGAGCTGCAGCTTCAATAACAAATGGGGGGGGGGGGCTACTGCAGCCCAGGGCCAAGCAGACCTAAACAATGGCTTTGAAGTGCGCTTATACGTGTGTTTACCTTCCCCGACTAGAAGGTGGATTATGGATATGGGTGTATATGAGATGGCATGCATGCAAATATCTGAGAGATTAAAAGAAGAAAGAGGGGGACCACCGCGCGCGTAACGGGAGGAGGCTCCTACCTGCTCGGTGTAGCGGGCCTCTTGCTGGCGCTGCGTCCCGGGCTCGCAGGCGCAGGCCTGTTGTCGGAGCTGCTCCAGACGGCTCTCCAGGTCCAGCTGCTCCTGGCGGGCCTGGCTGAGCTGCCGGGTCTGCTCGCTGTGCACCGCCTCCAGCTCGCAGCGGAGCTCGCGCTGCTCGGCGCTCAGCTCCCGTAGCCGCGCTGCCTCGCCCCCGCGCAGCGCCTCCAGCTCCTGGAGACAAGGCCACAAAGTCAAGAGACGTGGAAGCGTTAGTGTGACGCATCATCGGCACCTCGGGAATTTGAAAAAAAACTTCACTTTTCAACTGTTGAACCGATTCTTTGGGGAGATGTGCGTGTGTGGATACGTTTATACAGGTAATGAAGCAGGGAAAAGGGCAGCGGTAACTCAGTCCGTAGGGGATTGGGCTGGGAAGCGTAGGGTTCCCCGTGTCGGAAAAATGATCAAGCAGGGGTAGCAGGGGAGGTGCCAGAGCACCACCGAGGTACCCTTGAGCAAGGCACTGAATGCACGGAGGGTCCAGTGATGACCCTGCCTTCACCCTGAAGCTGGGGTAGGCTCCAGCAGCCTCCCCGTGACCCCAAGTGGGAAAATTAGTGGACAAAAAAAGGACTAAAGAAGAGTAGTTGTGTTGTAGTTATTGTACTTTTATTTATTGTAAATGACTCTATTGTGTCATCATGTCAGTATGGTGGAAGGAAGAGACGTGGTTTAGGGTGATTAAGATGAATGTAAGGACATAATGTGTGTTTATACAGTGCATTTGTGATTTATTTGTGGCTGTCCACACCCCCTCCCAAATAGACCTTTTTACGGATGTCGGAAAGAGACGGTGGGTGTACGGCATGAATCCCCTCCACGTCAGGGGCAGTTAATAGCTGAACGCCGGTATGCCTCCTATTTTATCTTGATCCTCCTGACTCACCATTTCCAGTTGCAGCTGTTTGTGCAGGGTGGAGTTGAGCTTCTCCTGCTGCCTACTGTACATCTGCATGATCTCCACAACAATTCTGTCCTTGTCGTCCTCCGGCCCTCCCACCGCCGCTCCGGAGCCGCTCGTGGTGACGTCTGTGTCCTTAGCTCCTACTTCCGCTACCGGCGACAGCAGCGCGGGAGGGAGAGGTGGAGGAGGCGGCGGCAGTGGGGGAGGAGGAGTGTAGGAGGGGTTGTGGGTGGTTTTCTTGGAGCTTGGGCTGCTCGTCTCCATGGAAACTGCCTGGGCTTGGCATTCCCGCTCGGTGGCCGAGGCAGCATCGGCACGTTGGGATTTGGCCTCGTCGGCACCAGTGGAGACAGGAGGTGATGCGTGGAGATCTGAGGCGGGAGGAAGAGGAGAATAGAGATAACAATGTTTAAAAAAAGAGAGAGAGAGAAAGAGGAGGTGGTAGAATGAAAGGAAGTGCGAGCCAAGCTGGTTTACACTCCTGCCCACGCTTGGTAACACCCTCACGGAACCTCATTGGAGCCCACATTGCTTTTCAGCACAGACACGAGCACAAATGCAGCATGGCAACAAAGAACTAAACAAAAAAAATCACGTCTGTAAAAAGCAGCCTAAAGTAAAAGAGAACATTTGCGCAAATGCGTCACCCTACGAAAACCCATTTGGCGTGGAAAAATGCTGCGGTGAACTTTCACATACAAGGAAGAAGATATTTGAAGAGAAAACAAGACGGGTTTGAAGACACAGGCTAGAGAAGAAGTATAAGTAGCGGGGGGGGGGGGCAGGGAACATACAACACGTCGATGAGTGAGTACGTAGCATGTCTGGAACCGGGGAACACCCGTGTGTGTCGGGCGCATGTGCAAATCAACACACACGCTCTGCAGATAACAGAATAGAAGAACAGGAGTTGGTCTTGTGCTGGTGCCGGGGAAGAAATAACGGGGCGCGGATGAAGGCTGGGGGAGCGAGGCATTTAATGACCAGACGGAAACGCCGAGAAAAGCGAAGGGAAAAAGTAACGGCACACCAGGAGGGAGAGCTAGAAACGAGAAAGGAACAGACAGATGAATGGGGAGATGAAAGAGGAGGGGGTTGCAGAAGGAGGCTGAGTGCAGAGAGGATGCAGAGACAACTGCCAGGAAAAAGAGAGGGAGGATAAAGTGATGAGAGACAGATTGGACAGAGGAGAAAAAAGAAAAAAAAAAAAGAGGAGCAGAATGCCTGGGAGACATGAGAGACAGCCTGGCAGTCAGACGTGCCGTAATGATGGCAGACGGAAACCATTCCTCTGATTCACCCCCTCCCCCCTCCTGTCTCTACACACACAGTCACACACACACACACACACACACACACTACTAGAGCAAGCTTAATACACACTTACACATAAAAAACACACACACAGTGGAGAGACAAGGTCACTGCCATTAAGACCTCCCTTGTTCATCAATAGTAAGGTGCCTCTAGAGTCTTTATGCGAAGGTCAATGCATGATTATGTGCATGGCTGAAGGCTGCAGTGTTACACTTCATATGTGAGCCTCAATGTGGACCAGGAGTGCTTAGAGCGTAGATCTCTATAGTGGAGCGAACACGTGTCCTCTCCTCGAGTGCCGTCTCTCTTCCGCTTATGTTGTGTGTATGTGAATGGCTCGCACTGCCTCTATGTGTGTCATGTATTTATAACGGGCCTTTTCTCTCTGACGTACGTTCTGCAATCATTTATCATCTTTCCCCACTGATTCTTCTTAAGCCCTTTAATTAGCAAAGATAAACTCGTTTAACTGCTTTTACTGTGCGGCGAGGATGCTTTATCAGCTTTTATCAACCAAGCGTGTTAGATCGCATTTTAGATGTGCGTTTTCTGTATCGCGTGTGTCGTCACTGACCCATTGGCAGCTCGTCGTGGCAGAGCATTCTGTGGCCGTAGTGGTGTTTGAGCAGCGCTCCAAACATCTCGGGGCTCATCTCCGGCTCCCTCCTCAGAGACACGTTGGGAGCCACCATTTTGTCGTACGTGTACAGGTAGTAACTGGGATGGAAACACAGAAGAAGACAGAAGGCATTTAAACAAGTTCACTGTAACTCAAATGTTCTCGCTTTCCCTTTGATCTTTTACTTTTCTGGATTTTGGAGGTGTTGTAGTTTATTAACAGTGCCATCTGAAGATGCCCTGTGTCAGCATGGAAACGGCGGGATCTTTCCTATAATGCGTTTGCAGGCTCTCCGCCTAAACGGACCTGCATCTTATCGCACACGTCCAGGTAGAGGCTACAGCTGGGAACGATACGGTGGCCTGGAGATGCAGTGAAGTCACTGAGCCAACACTATCTCTCTATTCCTGGCAGCATCGAGTGGAGGGACGGCGGACAGAGAAATGGAAAGAGACAGAGATAGATGGAGCAGAGGAGAGGAGAGGAGCTTTGAACCCCTCCCCCACCAGCAGTCCCCTCCAGACAGAGCTGGAGCTGTGAACTAGGTTAAGCAAGAGCTCAGCGGGTTCTGTTTGGACAAACTGGAGAACCACCAACTGAGCCTTCGTTTCTTTCAGCGCCTGCCCGCCTCCCTGCCTGCCTGCCTGGGAATATGAAGCCCGTTCGCATGTGATGTCTAGGGCGTGTTTGAAAAATGTCAGCGTATTCACCGGTATACAATCCCACAAACGGAACATCTCATAATCTTAGCGTTTGAGTTATTAGTAATGTTGTTGTGCCAAACAGATCCACGGCCACACATACGATATCACGACATCGGCTCATAATGCCATCTAAATCCATCTTTTAATCTGGGTCAGATTACTGTGGGAGCGGCAGGGGTGCAAAATCCAAAACCGCGCTATCATATGTTGACAGAGGAGCGACAGCGGGAGGCGGGGGGGCTGTAGTATGAACAAATAAAGGACCTGAGTTTATAGTGGCCAAGAATGAAGGTGTACTCATATTGAAACTGGAAGCTTGTAAAGATAACAATGAGTCAACTGCAATTATCTGGAGAAACAATTTTGGAAGTCGGCCTTTTTCATGTTTTTTAGGGACAACACACAGATGAATCAACTCAAATAGCACAACTCATCTCAAATGACAGGTGTGCACTTTCTGTGTTGGCTCAGAAAATATAATGCTTGTGCAGTTGCAATCTGCCATTTTTTACTGTTGGTGTTTTAAACCAAACAATCACCCCTTAAACATTACTACATAGGTCCTGTTACATCCGATTTATATCCATTTTTTTAATTTGAAGTAACGTTAAGGTGTAGTACCTGGGATGAACCAGGGTGGGGTGTCCTGGCTCCTCCTTAATGTCAGAGAAAAGACGGTTAAACACCATTGAGGGTGGGGGTGCTTTCACCTGTGAAGAACGAAACACACACACACACACACACACACACACACACAGAATGAGAGAGAGAGAGAGCGATAAATATACAAAACATTGTCATTTGTGCTTTTGTGTTTTAGCTACAATGTTCTGATTCCGTTTCAGCGAACTTGGCAAATATGACAATGGCAGTTAGATTCTCACACACACACACACACACACACACACACACACACACACACACAGCAGGAAGAGTAGAGAATGTGCTGTACTGCACACGGTACTGGAGTTATAATCTAATAAAGGTAATATATGCATGCATACATGTGAACAAGGGATCATCCATCAGGTATCGGCTGTGTGTGTGTGTGTGTGTGTGTGTGTGTGTGTGTGTGTGTGTGTGTGTGTGTGTGCGCGTGTGTGTGCGCTGCAGTAGAGGGGGAGGTGAACAGAAAAGCCTTTCAGCAGCTGTATGGGTGTATTTCCTGACAGGTCAGAGAGGAGAAGCGTGCTGCTATGAATGGGTGAACAGGGGGTGTGTCTGTCAGTCAGCGTGAGCATGGTGACCCTGAGAGCTGACCTTTGTGTCAGAAAAGGGGGGGGTGGGGTGGTGGAAGGATGCAAGAGCTATAGGCTGCAATAGAGCGATGCGATGGAAGGATGTGAACCAATGGCTGACCTTTCTGACGGGATCAGGTTCGCCTGGCTTGCTGCTGGGGGAGAACATCTCCGCAGAGGTCTTTTTCACCTGGCTCTCCTCCTCCTCCACGACCTTCTGTAAAAAAAAAAAACAACAGAGAATCCATGATTACACACAGAACTAGCACCCCTGTGGTACGGATGAGACAGTGAGAGACAGTGAGACCCTCCATAAAGACACCAACAGCATGAAAATGAACATGAAAAGGAGAGAACGTGTGATGGAGACCAGTCTGACACCACTCAGGATTAGGGAAAATTTATTTTCTTGATTCTAATAGCAGTTCTTGATGGGGCTGTAGCTTAACCAACCGCCCAGCAAAGACCGGAGGCTGAAACGTCTATGAATAAAACACGGGAAAAGCCACGACGAGAGTGGGTGGGGACGTGACCCGTCATTACGTGCAATTGTGTGTCTGATTTATTCATCCACACATGCAGCTTACTCAGAGCGAGCCCCCTTTTTGCTCAACCTAAAGACGTGCTTTCTGTTGACTGTTTATGATTCATCTTGTCGGCTCCCTGCCCTCTGAGAAATTTGTGTTCGGTAAACACTGCTGGCACTGCCCGGTTGTGTGACTGAGGACGTGTCTTTCTTTTTCTTCTTAGTGAATCCAGGCCAAGCTCTGTGAGAGGCTACAAGCTGATGGAGTTGATGCTTATCTGCGGCAGACAGCCCTGAGTCTGTGGACAGGCTGCCTCTACAAACACACACACACACACATCACACATCAAACACCACGGAAACCGAAAAAACAGCGGAACAGGATTTTCCACTCTTGTGATATAACCTGCTTGGTAGGTGACAGCAGAGTGATTGAAGATTCAAATGTGGCAACAGAGGTGAAGCAGATGAGGAGGGATGTGTGTGTGTGTCTGTGTGTGTGTGTGCGTGTGTGTGTCCGTGTGTGTCTGTGTGTGTGTGCGTGGGGTGGTGGGGGGGGTTGGATAAACCTTCAATAATTTACTTTGCGCCATTCGAAAGAAGCCCTCTATAAACATTCGTACACATCTTGTGAGCACAGGCATGTAAGGCAAAATAAACAGGCAGCCTCCCATCAGTCTGACACCACACCGGCTGTAATTACAAGCGCAACACAACCGCAGAACAATGTAACCAAATTACCCGGACAGCAAGGCAGGTCAACACATACACTCGTACTTATTTGTGAGCTTTAGCTGCTTTTCTCTGGTTCCTATCTTCACCTCGGTTATTAGACGATAAAGGAATTGCCGTGGTCTTGGGTCGTGCTGCTTTACGAGTTCAATTTATCTGCTGCATGTTGGGGAAGTCCTTTATTTACGAGGACACAGACGAATGAGCACGTTCATGCAAATGTTGGAGGCTGGAGCCATATGTGTTGCCAGGTGTGTCTGTGTGTATATACAGAAGGGGGCTCGTCCGTTTATGAGCGCTCGTGGTTGGTGAGTTTTCCTTTTTTTTTTTTCCCTCTCTCCAGAAGACAGCACTGCAGCACTGGAGAGGAGGAGGGGAGGAAGGGGAGGGAGGAAGGGGAGGGAGAGGGAGGGAGGGAGAGGGCGCAAGCTCGAGCGAGTGGGATGATGGGACAGGGAAGACATGGTGGGAAAGTTAAATCGACAGAAAATGATGTGCTCTGATGAGACGTGGAGGCGGGATAGGTCCCGTCCTCGTCTCAGGGTGCGGTTTCCAAAATTCACCCCCTTCAGGCAGACAAGGGTGAGACGGTCACCTGCTCGCCGCAGGGTGTTCAGTGTGTGACCTCTGTGAGATGCGTTGAGTTGTGTATTTGTGCACGACATACCGCATATAGATCACGTGTGTGTGTGTGTGTGTGTGTGTGTGCGCCTGCCCTGTCTTTTCCTGTAATTCCTGCTTACCTGACAGTTGATGGCCCACCCACCACCCACTCTCTCACTCACGTGTAGGCACCACCCCCCCCAAAGTCATTATACTGGCTGCTCTGGGGTCTCTCCCCCCAGCGAACGTGTTCAGGTGCAAACGTTTGCAAATTTGGGTCCCGTTTTCCTGTCCTGCAAAAACAGTGACGCGGCGATACCACTCGGGCCTTATCTACAGCTACGAGGACCCTCTTTTATCAGGGTGGCTTCTGTGACACACAAACACAGCCCCCCTCCCCGTGTCACCAGCCCTTTGTCAGGCCGAAGCTCGCCTTACGACAATGTGGATTAGCATTCCACACACTCGCTGGGCTGAACTCTGCCCTGTTGTTCCTAATCACCAGCAGTGTGCCTTCTGCTATACACACACACACACACACACACAAACACACACACACGTGCGCACACACACACACATACACACGCACACCACCATACAGCAGGACCAAACATGCAGCTCTAAACACACTCTGCTGCAGAAAGAGCCACGAAAACTTTTACACTGACCCATTTCCAGAGCATCCTTTCAGTCCCTAGACCATTAGCACACGTGACGGCGCTACAGCAGACACATTAATGGAGCAGAAAGTGTGCTTTTCTATGAGTGTGTGTGCGTGTGTGTACCATTTACCAGCACATAGAAGAGTAATGCTCTCAGCTGCAGCTGTGCATTTTTGCAGTGAACTCCATCTGTTTTCCTAAATTATAAGCTGATGTACACCAAATAAGTACAGCCTGTTCTATTTTTTCATATTTAAAGTGAAAGCAAGTGTATATATTTTAGCTGCTATGGTTGATGTCTGTGCTTAATTCACACGTAGGGAGGGGAATCTGGCTCCCACTCTTGGTTAAATACAGTTTGCATTTACATCCGTCTGAGCTGAAGGCAGACGCGCAGGCTGATGCGCTGCTGCACACAGTACAAACAAGTCTGAGGTCAAACGCTCTCCCTCCCCTCCATCGCTCCACTCCAGTCACATGGACACTCCAGATGACTGTTTTTATGTGCGCACACAGACACGCAGAGGCACATGGAAAAGAAAAAACCCTCGCATATACGCAGCTATCATCTATAAATAAACATGAAGTGTCTATACATTCATAATAAATCACGTACACGTCTCCTCCTCCTCCCCCTCACACACTTACAAACCATAGTAATGCATTTCTCATGAGGCAAACAGACGCTGTGAAAAATTCAAAAGTGAAGAATGTTTCCTGAAAAATCACAAGTGGAACGTTTACATCCTTGGAACAGCAGAATTGACTGAGCTTTGGAAAATAGGCTCCGATGTTATGAAGTGGGCTTTATTCGGACAATTATTCACATTTTTACATATTTAATAGATGGGAACATTTTTAGTTTATTACATTTTACGTACATAAAAAAAAAAAAAAGAGCTGACGTGGGCGAGCTGAAGACCGCCTACATGCAAATCCGCCCCAAAAGCCTAATGGCAAATCTTATCTAGGACACAAGACACAGTAAGCAAGCCAGGGTTTGACCTTTACTCCGGAGCGGCGGGAATGTGTTTGTGTGTGTTGTGCATCATTAAAATGTATTTTAAATCCCTTCTGCGTCCCAAAACAAACAAGGTCGGGGCTGCGATCGTCTTCCCATCTGCTGAATCTCGGCCGTCGGTTGGTCACGTACCAAAACCGAAACAGTCCCTGGGCGATAGCCGCCATCGGGGCGGCTGAGCATGAAGGGAGGCGGGGTGCATCCACCCCCCCACCAGCTCAGAGCCATTCATGAGCCTGGGCATTGAGGAGGGGGTGGGCCGGAGGATGAAGTAATGTGGCTCATTCTCCCTTTCCTTCTCTCAAGAGGAAGTGAACAGCCTTTATTTGGGTGCCCTTTTTTTTTTTTTTTTTTTTTTTTTTAAATTCTGCTCCAGGAACACACATACACTCAGTGTGGCAGTCAGTCACACCCTGTCTGTTTCTCAACCACATCCTGTTCTACAGCAGCTCTCAACTGTGGCAAACATCCAACCGCAGGGTAGATATAAACTTCCTGGTCATGCAGCGCGACGCTGAAGCCTCATGTCTGCACAAATGTGTTTTATGAAAACGTCTTTAATTCCGACTCTGACAACGATCAGGTGTACAAATTTTGAGGAGTTTGGATTCAAAGTGGTTTTACTGGGGGTCCGTTACTGTGGTGGTCCTTCCTGCTCCCTTCACGAATACGTTCAGACACTAAAGGCCTTTATACGGAGCTCTTAATCCAATAAACCATTTATCCACGGACTGGGAGTGCCACTTTGCTTCAGCAGCCAAATCAATAACAGCCCACAAGGGAACCTGGAAAAAGCAGCCGATTTAAAGGAATGCACATTTTGTTTGGTAGACAGTCTCTAATTAACTGAGCCGTCTAAAATGAGATGACAGAGTTTCTGAGGAGTAATTGTGCAACTATTGGACAGAAAAAATGTGGGCCTGGGCAAACATGTACAGAACAAAAAGCAGCCACTGAGCACGCTGGACTCCTTTGTATCAGCGACTGCCCTTAGCCTGTGTACAGAACACTATTTTTGTAGTTATGGTGAATAATGACGAATGACAGCTCATTCAAAGGCCTTTCCCCATTCTGCTAGAGAACACTATGGTTTCTCTGGTAACTCCAATTAATATGCACAATGACAAGTGGACTGGACTGAAGTGCTGGTGGTACTGGTGCTCACCTATCTCATGGTGTTCTAAGTTAGGTCCAAGATATATATAAAAAAGATATATTTGAAAAATATATAAATGTGCATATATAAATAAGATATGTATATTTATTATATATACATGTATATACATATTTAATTTTCTTGGCACTCAATGTATTTAGATCATACTAAAGCTCTAACCTGTTACTTTATTCTTGAGGTTGAAAGGAAAGTATATGCGATAATTATTAGGTTTTTCTTAGATTTATTCAGGATGCGTGACCTCTCACTTACTGTTGAAATAGGAATAATAAATACAGTCCTACATGTAAAGGCTGGAAAAGGTTGTTAACTCTGTTTTTCTTTAACTTGGGCCTTGAAAAAAGATAAGCAGCTATAAAAGGAGCAGGGAACAGAAGAGGTCAGGTAACAGGTGGACGGTTAGACAGGTGATTCAGATAAACAGGGGACGGACAGAGAGAGACAGACATGACAGATGTAGAGACAGACAGGCAGACAGACTGCCCCCCCCAACACACACAAACACACTCGGTTCACACACCTGTTCCTCCCACTTTTCAAACACAGAGAAAGAACAGAGCCAGACAAGCAGTACAATGATAAGCATCAGCCAGACTAGTCATGCCACATTCACACACACAGACAGACACACACACACACACACACACCCCACACACACAAGAACAGGTTTATTCCCGAACTGCTTTGGCTTTTAGCCTCAGGCGCATATTTGGATCACATGGGCACTCTGTCTAGACAGAGTTCCACGTCAAACACACACAGTATGCTCCCTCCCAGCCAGCGAGTTGAACTCCATCCCCATTCCTCCTGCAACAGTCAGCCATTTTACAATCCACACATGACAGCCTTGACAGCCAGAGCCAATGAAAACCAGCAGGGAAATGGCCAGAAGACCAATCTGCCCCTCATAAAGTAAAGTCTAACGCCTACTCTCCCAGCCGTTATCTGGAGGTAAATTCGGAGGGCAGCTGCACCAGTTCTCAATCATTATTAGCACAAATGTCTCCGTAGGCCCACTTGATCAATTTTTCTATTCATCTTTGGCCGTTTATCCCTTCTTCCGTCCCTGTTTCTCATGTTTCACAGTCGAATCCCAGGTGGCAGCTTTGGGCCTGTGCTCACAGTAGAACATGAGGAAGGCTGTAATGTTACCTCATGAATGGACAAAGTGTCTGGGAACACAGACCAGACAGGATGTATTAAACAGGCAGAAAGGGCAGCGCATATTCACCCGCTGAATAAATACATCACATGGAGACTGCGTTTAGACCGCAGCCGATAGCGGCCACGGTTTTCAAGCATGTTTATAGATCTACTTGTAAGGTGATCGTTGTAGCACATGCGAAAATTATTCCATCTTATTGTCTCAGCCAAATGATTTTTAACGCCGCCGTCTGAGCTCCTTATTGACAAATATTATAGTATTAGTCAATACTTCTCTTATATATCCTTTAAAGACGACGTTAAGTGTCGATTGATTTACTGGTTTGCAAAACTAATCAATAAGAACATTTAATCATTAACACTGAGTGTAAACACACGACTTAAATCACCAAAGAAGCAAGAATTCTAATTAAAATCTAAAAAGTATATATAAATGCAAATGTCTGTACAAGACAGGTATGGTAAGGGCTTAGATGAAGCGCTGCAGGGCAGCCATGTTATTACACACATGTTGGTGTATGACCAAGGAAACACGTTTAGAAATCATCTATCCACAGAAGAACATACTAATTATATACACATGATCAGATTTGAGTCTTGAGCAGAGCAGCTCAGCACATATTGTGTGTATGTGCCCCACATTCTTTCCCAAGTGCCCCCAGGAGCATTAATTACCAAAGCTGTCAGGGTTCACCTTTGTGCATCAAGCAAGCCGTGACACACACACACACCACAGATGTAACAAAAAGGAATCAAATTAAATGAAACAACTGTCATATGTCAGTAAGAGGTAGTTCACTCCTCTATAATATTTTACACCGCCGTACACAAAGATGCAAGTAGACTCGCTGTAGTCTCCCTGGAGGAGGCAGCGACTGAGAATGAGGCCAGGGAGCTTTAGCCTTCTCTGTGGATGACTGCATTCATCATCTGAGCTTCATCTGGGCCTCGACTCTGCTTAAAAAACACCAAAAACAAAGGCAGCGGTCTCGCCCGCCTCAAGTTTTTCAACCCTCAGTCACTCTTTGGAGGTGTGTTGGTGTTGGTGGTTCAAATGTTCACTGACACAGACAATAACAGGTGATCCCACCCCCTTCCATCGCTACCGCCACCGCCACCGCCATTACCACCACTACCACCATCACCATTACCACCATTACCGCCGCCACCACCCCCAATCAATTAACACACAATGTACAGCACAACTCAGCTGCCTGGCTATCTATATAAGGGAACTCGGCTCACTATTTGAAGGGATGAAACGACTCAGAGGGCTTGGAGACAGAGGGGAGTGAGAGAGCAGCAGCAGAGAGGACGAGCGTTGCTAAGCAGACTGAAAGTCGAGAGGCTGTCAGCAAGCCAGAAATGCACTGCTATAACGACAAAGAAATATCACAAAATGGAGACACTGCCCAACCCCGTTTTTTTTTTGTTTTTTTGTGATGATTCATTCTGTGAAGTGGCTCAAACTACAACTTAAAACATACAAGCTTAAAAAAAATACAAGCCCGAATGCTCCTTATGCCACGCAAGAACATCAGTATCGATCTTTATTTCCTGCTGAGATAGAAAATGCAGTTGGTAGTTGCTGATCTGTGTTTACTTCTTGATCTGAGGAGCGGGTTGTTAATGCTGTGAAGTGTAATACTGTAGTAAATACCAACACTTTGTGGCCTGTCAATATTCACGGCCAGAGGCAGAGAAAAAAAAATGTACAGAAGAGTCTACCTGGCCAAAATGCCCTGCAGGAGCAAATCTATCACTGACGTGAGGAAAGAGAAAGCGTTAAATCCAAACAGGGCCCGGGTCCTCTGACTGCGGGGAGCTCCAGTCTCATCCATATTACATGCAGGAGCTTGTTTGAAGCCGCCACTGCACGACTCTGCATGGGCAGCAAAGCCAAGCTGCCCAGGGCCCGCAGGCTCGCCTGTCTCTTTTCACCACACACAAACTCTGTGATGCAAATCCATCGGCTCCTTTTCTTCTTCTTCTTCCCCCTCTCAGTCACAACTGTGCTTTAGATCCCATGATGGCCACTCCCTCTGCTATCACGAGGGCTGCAAACTTCAGAATTCACCAAACAAATCCTGACCGATTTGTTTCGACACTACATACAGGCATGTGTGTAAGTCGGGGAGATTTATTTTCCTCTTCCCAGACTTTAATGGTAAATACACAAATCCAATTCACTCTTCAGACTATTATTAAAACAGTCACAGCTTCGCATCAGGCCTTAAGAGGTGTAGCTGCGTTTGGCAAATATCGTTACGTTGAGTCAGACCTCTAAGTGAACACACCTGGGCTCAGATCAAACAGACTGAGCGAGACCGGAGCGGCGATAAACCTCGATCCCGGCTCCGCGGTGACGCAGATGAGAGCCGACCAGAGAGCGGCCCTCGTGAAGCGCTGTGACTCACGCTGCACGGAGAGGTCGGCGTGGTGATAATGAGAGGAAGTGGCTGACGGTGCCTGGGGTTTCGTGCGTCTGGCTCCGTTTCTTGGTTTGACCCTTTGACTTCCTCTAATCCTGAACTGTGTCATCTGAACAGAACTCTCGAACCTTCGTGCCCACGTGTCTCATCGCTCACCGCGGGGACATGTGACCGTCAGGCCCGGAGCCCCGCCTCCTGTCCCTCGCTTCTGATGAAACCAGAACAACATGACATTTGGGTTTCCTTTTTTTAAGGAAAAAAAAAAAAAAAAAGTGAACATTCCTTTTCTCGGTGTGAGTCAGTCTTACAAACATACATCACGGCTTCATGTGTCAGGATGTGTCTCATCCTGTGAATTTTGATGGTGGTGACAAAGAAAATGTCTGGCATAACCAAGACACTTTGTCACAGGAAAAGGGTTCAAACGGGGCGTGATCGTCGACCACAAGACACAGCTCGCAGATCGAGACTTTTATCACGAGCAATTACAGGCCACAAAGAGCCAGACATGCTGAGAATAAGAATTACTGCCATGGGCCCGACAGACGCAGCCCTCGGTTGTTGCTTAGGGACGTTCAAGGAGGACTTGACTATACGCTTACACGCAAGGACATTTAAGTGCAGTTAAGAAGCCTCACTGTACGAGATCTATGATTAACGTTTTATAAGAGAAGTGGGCTCCAACAAAAATGCAGCGTGTGTTTGATGAAAACTTGCATCAGGAGGTCAACGACCTCAAGGACCATCCTGCAGCTAGCTTGTGCTGTAAAGAGGTGCGGAGGGACAGTTGGGTCCCCGGAGAGGGAAACGGTCTTCTATTTACAGAATGTTGATGAGGGGGGACCCGCGAGACACATGAAGCAAAGACGAGCGTGTGTGCGGTTGCCTGTGTGTGATCGTCCTGAGAAATATCAGCGAGACGGTTCATTCCCGCGAGGGGCATCGCTGCAGGTGGGAATATCTGTGGGACAGAGCAAGCGCTGGGTAAAAGGCTGCTGGTAAAACGATATATTGACTAATGTCCCTTGTTTTACTCCTACAAATGCGCTCTGTCAATTCTAATCCTGGCAACTTTACATCCTCGTCTCGAGCAACGTCGATGAGAGCCCCGTAAGGAGTCACAAGACATCACATTCACAAGCTGCAATAAGAACTTAAAGACTGCAAATGTGGGGGAAATGGAATAAGGAGTGGGTGGTTGACATTACTGGAAGCTGGAAATGAAAAGTTTATGACGACAGGTGAGATTATCGGATGTGTGGGCTGAAGGTCAAATCAAACACGCAGCACAAAGGTGCTCAACAATTGAGAATGTGGTTATTAGACAACAAAGGTGTCTTTGGATGGAGTCGATGATCCCTGACTTGCATGGAATGACATGTATAAAAGGTAGTCAAACCTTTTTTTGTATAATTGATACACCCTGTTGTTCCAGGTCCTGCTCAATAAGATAAAAATCACCATCTTCAAATTTAAGGAGACGCAACGGCTCTGCGTTTAGTTAAAAAGCCTTCGAAACCCACCAGGTGGAAACAGTGAAATTAATATCGCAAATAAAACATACGACTCCATAGCGAGATCCAAAGTGACCTGTTGTTATGTCGTGTGCGCCTGCTGTGTATCGTGTACCGTTGTGGAAAGCGCTGCCTCTAGATCTCTCCGTTTACATCTGCATTAATCATTGTTCCCACTGGGGAGGCAGTATGGAAGTATAGTCTTTCAAATGCAAACACGCTCTCCCAGCTTGCGCGCTGAAGATAGGCTGGCGGTCTCCCACAGCCCTTTTTACAGTATTCCTCCCTTGTCTCTGACTCCCTGCCCCCCAAACATACATGAAACTTGCTCATCTGACTGTCTCCCAGGGAAACCAGACAGAGGACGGGTAATCTTCCAATCAACACATTGATTAATTAACACCACCAATAATACCTCATTATTATTCCCGGCTAATGAAAACAAGCCAGGACAACGAGTCCAATTTCTCACAAAACAAGAACGCTTATCTGAAGGAATACATTTCTTTGACTTTCTTTTTTTTTTTTTTTTTTTGCCCTCCTGCACCTGAGGCATAACAAACTGTTCTGAAGCCCAAAGGCCATTTGGCTGAGAGGAGTTTACCCAGACTGTTTAGTCTACGGCAGGCTGCCGACAGATGTGGCAGAGCCTCAACTGCAGTCCCGTATCTCCATAATTCTCCTGCTTGTAACGTGGGGAGGGAGGACAAGCCAAGAAGATTTGAAAATAGCAGGCTGCGGAGACGGGAGGTGCCAACCGACGGATGTTTGTTGAAACTGCACGTACGCAGGTTTTGCCTCTGAGCTGCGTTGCGCAAACAAAAACGCAGTAAACTGGTTCTGAAAGAGGGAAAAAAAATAAATAAATCTGAAAAGTAACGTTTCATTGCTACTATGGAGATGTGATACTGGCAGTGACCTGATGGTGACATACCAGAGGCCCCTCGCCTGAGCCCCTCCTACCTCGTGGGGCCCCATTTAGTTCTTTACAACATGAAGCAAACGCTGCCTGTTGAGCACAGACGCTCCTGCTCCTAACTGTGCACATGACAGACTCAATATCACTCTAAACCGGTCTTCCACAGAAACAGTTAAGGGTTCAAAATAAGGAGATTACTGTTCTTTAATGAGCGCTGGCTTAGGCGCTCGCACAGAAGTACGTGTGCGGCTGGATGATGGTGAGCTGGAAGGCAAAGGACAGCCTGTTTGCTGGGGAAATTAGAGTTGGACAGCGTGTGATTGGTTGACCAAGAGGGTTGTTCCAGACAAGATTTGTGGTTCTGTTCAAAACCTAGAGAGGGGGGGGGGGGTTGTGTTTTTAACCCAACACACAGCTGAGCTCCTTAACAACCTTTTTGCTGTGAAGACATTTTGTTTGTTTTTCTTTTGGTTTTTTTTGTAGGAAATTGAAACAAGGGAAGAACAAGACCAGCCAAAGACACACTCTCTCCACAAGCCTGTTGGAAAACTACGGTGGCCCTGAAGCGAAAACACAACGCTTGGAGAGAAGACGCAACAACGCTCTAGATTAGACCCAAGGAGGACAGCCTTTCTTGTCGGTCACTGGTTGTGTTACAGGCGGTAATCCGGCCCTGAATGGCCAATCATGAAGATGTGCGCAAAAGTAGAATGCAGACATCTAGGCTACCTGAAAAAAGCACGGCTTTGACTTGTAATCAGCACAATCCCGGGTTAATCCGTTGCATGTTGGTGGCGGTGGTGGTGGGGGGGGGGGTTTAGAGGCTGAGCCTGAACACAGACAGGAACTTGTGCAACACCAGATGTGGCCTGATGTTCTCTAACCGCGTCTTGCTTTGGCTCCGTTTCCAGCGACGTGTGTTGTCCGTCTCCCCTCACCACGTTCGTCTCGTTGGCTTCGGAGATGTACACAAGTGATCATATTGGTTATGTAACGGCCGACTAATGGACTCATTCGCCTGCTTAGTTTGTTTCTGTCTAATGATTGGTGCTGATAGATCGCCGCACATGCGGCGGTCGAACGTGAAGACGGATGCGGACACCGAGGGGGTGAGTTAAAGATGGACTCGGAGATACGGGGAGATGGAGAGAGGAAGAAACAGACAAGACAACGCCGGGGAAGATTAAGAGCGCCTGCCAAATTTTAATTAGATACAGCCGAAGACAATCGCCGACGTGCAGACGGGGGGACAGGACAGACGGCCCGGGAGACAGCCAGGGGAGTGCAGCTGCACTGGTCTGCGGTAATGAAGTCACTGGTTTCCAAATAGCAAATAGAGGAAGCCAGAGAGATGCAGCTGTCTGGCGTCTGTGCCGCAGCCACTGTGTCAGCACAGCCAGCAGACAGACAGAAAAAAAAAAAGAAAAGCTGCTCTTTCAGTCTGACTCTGGGCCAGAAGAACAGCCCAGGAACATTAAAGAAACGACGTCTTTCACCGCCTGTTGCCTGCAACTTAGGTGGGGAAATACTGGTCATTTGTTGAATGTAGTTGATGTGTCACGTAACACGCAACTACTCTAAAGCGTGTTCAAAGGGACTTTCGATGCGTTACTTCCTGGCTTGTCAAAAGGGGGAAATTCACGCGGCAAGACGAGGCGCGCTCTCGCCTCATTGGAAAGTGAAGATATACAGCGCAGGCCTGCCGTCGGGCAAAAGTGCGCTAAACGTTACTTTGGAAAGTCTTGGGAGTTAAAGGTTGCTGGCATCTGTATGTGGCAGCTGTCTGACAAACGCGGTAGGGATCGGCGGAGGGCGCAGCCGTGCCTCGGAGCACAAAGTGCTGTTCATAAGAAGCAACTTCTGGAGTTTTTAAGCGGACCTTTTTAAACCGAACGGCCGTAAAGGGGCACGGGGGCTCCAACCTCCAGAGGGGGGGGGCAGAATTCTTCAAGTTGTATGTTCACATTGACACTGTGTGTAAATAAGAGCTGGTGGTGGGAGGAGGAGGGGGGAGGTGCACAGGGTTGGACCTACACAAGGTAATAAGCCATCTTTCTTGGAAGCATGTGTGACTCTGATGGTCTTCCACCGACATCCACTGGGATTCGGAAACTATGAGTCACACGGCCAGTGCAGTCGGGAGGATGTTCTGGGTGAGAGATACGTCCGTCTGCCTGACTTCCTATTCGCTCACACACTTTTGTTACACAATACACACACACACACACAGACTTGACGAGGAAGCCAGCTCCTGTGTCCCAAGTGGGGCAGAACGCTGCCGGGTTGCCTTGTTCTATGACCGCTGACCTTTCACACACCCTGAAATCCGCTAATGGGAGAACAGAATAACATCCTTTTTGAGATTCCAAAATCAAACTGTTTCCCACAGACGTAGCACCAACTTTCCAAGAATATGGCTTCTTCTTTTTCCCCTCCCCTCAACGTGCTTTCCGGAATCTGACGTTAGTTTGTGTCGAGTTAGACCTTCAAAAAGCCTTGATATTAATAATAAGAAATATATATTACTTTTAAAAAGGGGTTGAGAAACCTCCCTTTCGAGAAGATAACACCTGAAAGTGCAGCAAGACAGAGGATTCGAAACCCCTGGCAACGTGCGAGACAGAGAAGAGACGAAGATGTGTCATACTACCCTCTGGTTAGAAGCTCATTTCACAAACAGAGGATGGTGGTGGGGATGTTTCACACCTAAAGCCACACGGGGAGAAAAATAATGTAGAACACATCATCCACCTTGAGCAATGTGTGTCTTTTTCCGGCGCGCAAATGTCTGCGTGGCTCGGCTCGCCGAGTTTCGCCTGCGTCTCCCGCCGCGCTCATTTCTGCGTTTAAGCGTATACGCCGCTTGAAGAGCGTCTGCGTTTTTACAAGAGGCGCACTTCAGCGAGGCGGAGGAAGAGTAGGAGGAAAAGACAGGGAGAGGCGAGGCGAGAATGCGGTCAGAGCTCCAGACAGAGTACACAAACACAACAAACTGTGTTACGCGTCAGAAATGAGAGCATTTTGAATACATGTGACTGCTCCTCTCGGACGACCACGGAAAATAAATCCAGCCAGGATTTTATGGAGCCCTTTTTCTGGTGGGTTGGCTGGTTTAAGGTGAAATCGTGATCGTGACACACACAAAAAAAAAAAAAACCCATCCACACAAAAGCACAGTCCCACATTTGCCCGCTAAACAATACAAAAAAGGGCAGCCGGTTGTGGTCAGAGGGAGGTCATGAGACATAAACCAGTCATTGGCAGGAAAACAATCTAGAGCTTTTCCCCCCGACTGAATGCTGACTTTTCAATAGACTCTGTTCCCCTTGTGGCTGACGCATTGACACGATTTTCTGCACAACAATTATAACACGGATTGGCAAAAAATAAATCCTAAGACTCAGCCGCATTCAGTCTTCCATTGATAAATACTACGAGCCCGATAAAGCGCTTCACTTTCGGTTTTGTCTGAAGGTCGCGGGGTCGCGTCGATTTCTGCTCAAATCCCTCAACGTATATCGGCGACCTCGGACAAAAGCGCAAAATGATTTCGATGGATTGCGCTCCAACTGCCGACGGGCGGTTTCAATTCACGCGGGCAATCGGGTTGTCTTGCGATCTTTATATTGACCTTTTGCTCTGTGATGTTCCCGATGACCTCCGGGTGACCCGGCGGGACAAATGATGCACTTCCTTTTCAGCTGTGGCCAGCTGGCTCAAATGCATCCGATCGGGATGCGGTGCCACCTGGCCACTCTATCAGGCTGAATCTGGAGCTAGTTCAAGGAAACACCGGAACGGAGGAAGGAAGTGAACCCAACACCACAGATAAAGACAAACGACAAAGGATGAAGCATCGTCTGGGTTGATTCCCAGAGTGCTGAGGGAACGCATTTTTTCCACAGAGGTGACTGGGAAGTTCACTTACTCTTTCTAGCGACCTCTTGAGCTTGTAGTGGAATTTCTCCTTGACCTCATCCAGGAGCTGCTTGAGCTTCGGCTCGTCGGCCGAGCCCTGGTACTTCCTGGCAAGCTGAAGGTAGCAAGGCCACTTGGCCGAGTCAAAGCCCCAGTGGCAGGTCCTCTTATCGGGCGACTTGTGCGAGTGCATGACGAACTTCTGCGGCGAAAAGAGCAACTGGCACTCGACGCATTGGATGCACGGGGCCTCGGGCTGGGTGTAGAACTGGGGCACGAAGAGACCCTGGCACTTCCCCAGACACTGGTGCTCCACCTGGAAGCTGGCTTCGCTCTCCTTCAGCAGGCCCTGCTTCGAGAGCTTCCCGCTGGGGTCGGCGGGCAAGGCGGCCCCGGGGCGCAGGAGGGCGTTGCACAGCCGCTGCGCGTCCGTGAGCGTGATGAGGCCGCAGGAGGGCGCGTTGAACGGCAGGATGCCGAGCACCTTGAGGATGTGCAGCTGCTCGGCGTTGCAGCGCGAGCAGTAGACGTACAGCTCGTCGCACACGGTGTTGATCTGCTGCAGCGAGAAGTCGCGGAGCACCGAGTTGAGCACCTGCGGGAGGCAGAGCCGCTTCTCGCCCCCGACCACGAAGCAGGAGATGGACTCCCCTTCCAGCAGGGAGTGGGTGAGTTCAGTGGAGCTGTCACTGGGAACCAGCAGAGGACCCCCGCCCAGAACGGGAGGGGAGGGCAGGGGTGGCATGCCGGGCTGGGAGTGCTCGTGACCTGTGCGGGCAGAGAAGGCAGCCGGGCCCCCGAGGGAGCTCTGGCTGCTGAGGGTGAACTGGGCCAGCGTGTGCTTGAGGCCCGGGCTTAGATCGAGGGCTTTACTGGCCCCCATCACATCCAGCTCGGCCCGAGCAACGAAGTCCATGTCGGGGCCGTGGCACAGATCCTCGACCTGCTCCCGCTTCACTCTGGGGGTTTTGGGGGAGGAGTCCAGGCCCCGGCGCTTCAGGTTGATCTCCGCAATGACGCGCTTCTTGATGGGGGCGTCTTCCAGGCGCTCCCTGTACAGCCTTTTCATGTTACCCTTGAACGAGGTCAAGTCTTTGAAAGGGGTTTTCAGGCTGGTCTGGGTGCTGGCCATGTCTAAGCACTGGGTTTCAGTTGTTTCAGTCTGCTGAGTGTTTCCTTTTATTATCCCTCCTGGTCTCTTTTGTCCTTGAGTCTTTTCAAATGATAAAAATCTTCTGATAGTTAGACACGTGCATGATGATGAGTGATGTTTTCTATGCTCTGATCCACTTCCTGAATAAAAAAAACAAGAACTGGAGAGGGAGAGAAAGGGAAAAGTAGTTTTAAAACTATTACATACAAACAACAGTAATTGCAAGTTTATTGTAGCGTATTCATCTCTCTTGTGGAGATGAATAAAGAAACGGAACTCCATCTCACAGAACATGTGTTTGGAGCATGAACTATCAGTTAGGAGTATAAATGTTTTATGGCTGCCATCCCTGTTGGGGGCTGAAGAGGCCAATGGCTGGTTGCGTGGACTACTAAACCAAATGGCTATTAACATACTTCACACAAGCAATTGTAATTGAAGCCCGGGGGGGAGATTTGCATTAGTTTTCACCAAAGCTTTTGAAATAACATCGAGTGAGAATTTCAACAAGCGAAACCAGGTGACCAGACATACCATGACCACCAAAAACAATAAAATAAAATCCCCTCACCACTGTCCTGCTTGTTTCTCAGTACATTGTTAATTCAGGACAGATACAAATACATTCACTTTGCGAATGAAAGTGGCCTTCCCGAGCCCGCCGTGCCTTCCCCCGGGTCTGCTTACCTCACACTGACCCCGTCAACAATTGATAAAGGCCTTAACAGCAGTCGCCCCCCCCCTCCCCTTCCCTCAGTCCTTTCACAGCATGACATTCAGCAATGTGGAAAGGGGTGTTTCCACTTCAGACCCTCGGCTTCAAATACCACATCACCAAAGTGAAGGTCCAAGAAACATGAATTAACACCTATGCATGATTTAACGTGTGGCTGGTAGCAGATGATGGTGCAGCGTGGCACCAATGGGGGGGGGGGCAGATTCTGAGGAACCCAGCTCAAAAACGCACCATAAACACAAACGACGTGCTCGTGTTGATTTCTACCTACACACCGAATGTGCTGATCTGATCGTCAAAGGGCAAAAATGCACATTCGGTTAATTCTCTGCAGTGAATGGATTTGCATGCTTCTGCAAATTTCGCCATCAGATCGTGTGTGCGTGTGTTTTTTTTCCTCCTCTCTCTCTCCGGGTGACACGCTGCAGCGGCGCAGACCTCCAGCTTCCCTGGGATGCGGGTCGGCGTCGGTGCGTTCACGCCGAATATCGAAGCGAACGCGGGGAAATCATTCAAAAAAAGAAAAAAAAAAAAAAAAAAGGAGGGCGTGCGGCGAGACAGCCTCTGTCGGAGCTTTTGCAGCTTCAATCAGAGCCCGATCGATTAATTACGTCAAATTAAATTTAAAAAAAAAAACGCACTGCATCGTAGAATCGATGCAGCAGCTCTGCGCCGAATGACGACCGCACGGACTATTTCTTCAACGTCAAGCGTCGTATCCTTTCGTGGCTGCAAGGACACCGCGTAAAAACGCTGCCCCCCCCCCCCTCCTCTCCTCTGAAGCCCCCCCCCTCCCCTATTCTGTCTGCAAACTGTGCCTCACCTTCTCCGCTGGTATGCAGCCTGATAATGACATTCACTGTCTACAGTCTGAGGCTCCAGCGGCGTAATGCGGAGCGGGGGGGCGGCGGGGGGGGTTCCGAGGGGCGCGCAGCATTAATCAAAAGCCGGCGTGTTTACAGCGTAAATACAAGTGAGTGTGAGTGTGTGTGCGTGTGCGTGTGCGTGTGTGTGTGTGTGTGTGTGTGGACCGAAGCGAAGCCCCGGCGGTAGCCGCTGAGGGAGGGCTGAGGAGCCGCATGCGCCGGCCCCGGAGGACCGGAGGACGAGCCGACCAGTTCGACCAGCGTAGCGGGCTGGAGGTCGAGCCGACGGGGGGTAGAGAGCGTGTGTGTGTGTGTGCGTGTGTGTGTGTGTGTGTGTGTGTGTGTGTGTGTGTGTGTGTGTGTAAGGGGGGTTGAAACAGCGAGGGTCCGCTCCGGCGCTCGGCGGACCGTTACCCCGGGGCAGGCGGCGGCTGTCCGGACGGGACGCCGCTCCGCTCCCCCGACCACCACCACGACCCTCTCCACCGTCGGCAACCAGCGAACCCCCCTTCCCCCCCCCTCGAAAACCGACCAAAAGTCGCGGCTGCGGTCCGGCCGGCGGGGCCGGGCTGCGGGGCGAGCCCCCTTACCTGGCGCGTGAGCGGGGAGTCCTCTCGCGACGGCGGTCTGGTCGGGACTGGAAAAGCCTGGCGGAGGGACACAACCAGCGAGAGGTTCCACTACAGCGGTGACGTCACAGCCAGCACGGGCGGGGGGCGGGGACGTCACGCGCCTGACGGAAACTATGCGGGGGTGTCTCGCGTCTGTCTGTCTGTCTGTCTGACTACCGAATGTCTGTCTGTCTACCTGTCTACTGACTGTCTGTCTGTCTTCCTTTCTGTCTGTCTACCTAATTGTCTCTCTGTCCGTCTGTCTGACTGACTGACTGCCTCTCTGTCTGTCTGTCCGTCTGTCCCTCTCTCTGTCCGTCTGTCTGTCTGTCCGTCTGTCTCTCTCTGTCCGTCTGTCTGTCTGTATGACTGACTGTCTCTCTGTCTGTCTGTCCGTCTGTCTCTCTGCCTGTCTCTCTGCCTGTCTCTCTGTCGAGATTGACTTGATCTCGTGGAGTCGTGAGGAGGTGAGACAGGAAAAGCGGCTGTTGGACTTTTTAAAAACGAAAATAAAGAAACAACGCTCCTCTTTTTTTAAATAATGTTTAATTCCATGTGAGGTTCGGGAATAATGATGTAATGGGGTTTTTAGTACGCGCGCGAACGTGCACAAATTCACACATCTATTCATAAATGATGTCATAAAGAATATTTTTGACTGTTCTTTTGGTTGTTTTAAAAATGACTCGCTTTGCTCTTTGAACCGTTCCAGTGAAACGTGATCAAACGATAGAGAAGCACGGCCTCTACACACACACACACACACACACACACACACACACACACACACACACAGTGCCTCTTATAGCCCATATGATGCAGGACTGCTGCAGGACTGCTGTGACGGTGTGTTGTTTTTTTTTTTTCCTAGGATGAGAGAGGACAAAGTCAGCTGGTGGATGGCTGCCTTTTGCCCCCCTCCCTCGTCCCTTTTTATAGGCCTATCCTCCCCAGAGGTCGGGGGGGGGGTCACCCAGACGGCCTATTGTCCATTTCGAGGGGAGGGCCTTCATCCTATCTAACCTGTTACTGCTCGCTTATCCTCTGCCTCCTCCGTTGCTTCACGAAGTGCGTCGGACTGGACAGCCTTAAGAACCCCGCGCCATCCTTCACGTCTCTCCTTATCTACGGATGCTCACCCATCCCGCCCCCCCCTTGTCTTCACGGGCCTTTTTTGTCGCCACCCCCGCCGCCGGGTCGGCCGGGAGCGCGGTGTGGCTTGATAAAGCTTTAATAAACAACACCAACACCGTTCCGCTGCAGCGTCTCTCCCCGGCCCTGACAGCAAGCTCAGCAGTTGTATTATGGGGGCAGATGTGCGCGCGCCCTGTCCAGCCCCTCGGAACAACAAGAGGGACATTGATTTTCCCATAATAACATCACCCTCTGCAGTGCGGGGAGTAAATTAATCTCATATCTGCAATATTGTGACCGGCTCCGACTGTTCATTTAATACAGACAACGGAGAGATGTCGGTGGAGGAGCAGATAAAGTGGGGCGGGAGCGAGCCTTGATGAGCCTCCACCTCAACAGACACTCTAAATGGTAATACACACGGCCGGGAGTGTGTGGTTTTTCAGTGGGACACAGCGGAGTGTGTGTGTGTGTGTGTGTGTGTGCGTGTGCTGCTCACCGCCGGCGCTTGACTCTTCGGGTTATCTCTTGTGTTTGAGTGAAAGGTTGTGTTTTTTTTTTTGTGGACGCTCCGCCTGCGGTGGGGGGGTTTACGCGCTCGCGGGGGGGGCTTGTGTGGACATTGGAGGGGGCAGAGGTGGTTCCTCTTGTTTTAAACCTGGTTGACAGCGGAGACGGCCTGAATGAGCGTCACCGATCGACAGCGCTTGCTGGGTAACCATGGCGATATGGATGGGCGCTCACATTAAACTAATTTCAGAGCCAGACTGAGGTGGTTGTGTGTGTGTGTGTGTGTGTGTGTGTGTGTGGGGGGGGGTGATTTAGGCCCGTTGGGGGGAGACACACATCTCTGTCGTCCAACCCTGCTTATGGATTATTTACTGAAGAGTCATTTCAGACTGGTCTGAGGAGACAAGTGGAGGTGAAGGACGGGGGGGGGGGAGGGTGGGCTTCAAACACAGATCAGACTACTGAAACAGGAAAACACACTCCATGTGTGCGACACCAGGGCTTTCCAACCCCTGCCGGAGCCCATTCAAGGTGTTTTTTTTTAATTTAAAGTCGCCCCTAATGACTAAATGCGCACAATTCCAGTCTTTATTCACAGTTTTAGTTCCGAGACCAAGACGGAAGGTTGGTCCTCGGGTCGAATGGCGTGTGTTATCACAGCTGTTGTCCCTCCTCCATTAGCCTGCATGTAAGTGCCCGGTCATTTGTGCACAGCGTGGGGGCCCTTGTGAAGCCACCGCATATCACCCGAAGCGCCCGCTCATTAAAGAAACGCTCCTCGCCTCCCCAGCGGCGAAACGAGCGAGGCGGGGCGCGGGCCGCCGAGGCCTCCGCCCGCGGAGAGAGCGCGGCGGCGCTCTGGCACGTCGGCGGGGCCAAGTAGGAGGCCTACTTAAAGTGTAGTGTGTGTTTTACTAAGAGGCAGCGTTTAACGTTGAGTGCGACTCTTCTGCCGCTTAATTAATCCCTTCAGGTACGGAATAAAACACCCAACAAGAGGTGGGCCATTAAGTCGGGGTGTTTTTCTTTTGGTTTTTTTTTTCTTTGCCAGATCCCCCTCTCCCTTTTAAGTCATTAATTATACATGGTTAGCGTTCCCGGTGTCTTCCCGCAAGGTGATGTCGAGCCTCGGCGCCCGAGGAGGAGCCCGCCCGCTCTGCACAGGAGAGGGCACGGGAACAATGTCAGGGAGACGCCATCGCGGGAATACGGAATTATGCAGAGGCATGTACCCCCCCCCCCCCCCCGTCCCGCATTCTACTGTAGCTACAAAGGGAGAGTCAATTTCCACGGCGACGGGCTCGGTTCAGACACGGAATGATTAATTGGTGCAAGACGGGAGAAAAAGGAGGGGAAGAAAAAAAAATAATAAAAGGGGGGGGGGTCGGTCCTTCATTGGTTGGGCTCGTGTAAAAATAATGCATTTCACTGTTAACACATCTAACGTGCAATTTCAGCGCTTTTCTAAATCCGACACTTGAGCTGTGAAGGCGACGGTGTGATGGCGCGAGTGACCTTTTCACCTCTGCGAGGGGGAGGGGAGGGGGTGGGGGGGGGGGCAGCCCCTCATTCAGTTCTCAGAGGCCGCGTTTCTTTCTCTGAAGCGAGCGAGCCAGCACGAGCCAGTCAATTACTGGACCCGAACAAAGGGAAGACTGAAAAAGGAGCCGGGAAGCGAAAGGGGAGCCGGGTTCGACCACGTCAAGCCGCCACGCGCAGGCTGTCAGCCGGCGTCATCGGGACGAGGCCCCAAACGAAACGCGCGCGCTTCCGAGCGCTCTGGACGCGCAATCGCGGGAAAACTGGACCGACGCCGCGCCCAACGCGGCCCGAACCTCGGGCGCGTTTGCGATTTTTTTTTTTCCCCGGCCCGCGCTCGCATCGAGCAGCAGCGCCTGCAGGAAGCAGATGAAAACACGATCCTGCATTAAGCCCGCTGAAGTGGCTCTGACATCATCGGGATTAATTTCGAGACTCCCGCGGTGTTACAGGAGACTTGGTGCAGCTGTTTAACTCACTCTCCCTCTTCAGGAGCACATTTAATGGCCTGTAAAACTGCCAAAATGGCAATCTCTCAGTAATATGAGCACAGTCTACAACAAGGAGAGAAATAAAATGTTTATTTTACCATCTGTTTCTTCTTTGCACATTTATAATAAAAGTTCAGCAGAGTCCTCCGGGTGGAAACACCCCCAGAACACGAGTACAACAAACACTGTTTCCATTGGGTTTACCCAGTAACAGTTTGGAATCATCGTAGTGATAAAAATCTGATTCACAGAAAAGAAAATATATATATTTATATAACAGTAATGAGTGTAACAGATTAATATGTTCTTCTGGTCACCGTGTGAACCCCAACATCCTTTTGCACGTAGAGGGAATCTTTGACAGGGTGAGGGCTGCAGGTTAACAGAGCATTATTTAGTGTTGATACAGTTGTGGGAAGAGAGCGGCTCTGCAGAGCCTCGGGATGCTTTAAAGCAGGGTTACAGCAAACAAACCGGTTGTTCGGTACAGTAAAAGGAAGAGCGCCGCGCTCCTCGCCGAAGCCCCTGCGCCGCGTTTCATATTCTGATTTACAACAGACGACGTACATGGAATGAAAAAAAAAAAAAAAAAAAAAAAAAAAAGTACAAAAAGAAAATACATTTTCAAAAGGCATAGTATTAAAATTAGCAAAAGAAAATAAATCTGGATATATCATTTCTATGATTTAGGACAGCACGACTCCCTCATCTAGACTGTACCTTCTAATTCGTACCAGCAAGACTTTTTTTTTTTTCTTTTTTTTTTTTTTATTTTAGAAAAAAAAAACTTTTTTTTTTTTTGGTCCTGTGTGAACGGTTATCTTTTATTGAGGCTCTGTACTGCAAAATGCAAACCAGTGCTCCAGAGCTGGAGTGTTATGTGCTTGCGTGCCAGCCCATTTCTCCTGAGCTCTTTCATTCACAGTGTCAGAGTACAAACTTTGAGATCGGAGTCGGTCGATGCTGCTGTCGACAAGCCGCTCCAGCGCAGGAGGAGACCAGACGGCAGGCCTTCAGACTAAACAACAGAGCCTGCAACGTTCCGCCCCTGTCAGACTGGACATCTTCACACCCAGGACAAAATACAGAATGACTGCTATGTTAAATTAGAAAAAAAAAAAAAAAAAAAAAAAAAGGAGAAAAATAGATTTTTTTTTTTTTTATATTTTTGTTAAAGGCTAATGATAAATTCTTATTTTCTCTACAGGATTTTTTTTTTTCCTTCGCCACAGTCTGATTCGCAATTAGTTTGTCGCGTTTGTTCGATTGTGGCTTCACGCTAAAAAGGTCTTGCCTACCGGTTATCTCAATATTAGCTTTGTATATTTACAATTAAAACACAACGGGAACATGATGAGAGAGCTCCGCCGACTGGAACGACAGAACGTTCTGTTGATGTTCAGGGTTTCCCCTGCCAACCTCAACCTTGGAAGAACTTTGCTGCCTCCGGTGGGGGAAGGGGGGGGGATCCCCCGATGAGAGAATTGATCAGTGCAGATTTACATGATATAAAAATAATTAAGAAAGAAGAAAGGCTTAAGGGCAAGTGGTTGTAAATGGCTGAGTGTGAGACTGGTTTTGGCAAAATAAGTATTCTCTATGCATGTGCCGTCCTTTAACAGGTTGAAGTCATCAGCTTGTCTCATAACCGTGCAGCTAGAGGACACCGAGACGCCATGTAAGGTGTGTTTGTGTGTGTGTGTGTGTGGGTGGGTGGTTTGTGTGTGAGCACACGTCACGTTTCTCACACACACTCCTCCGCCGACATCAGGAGTGGGTTGATGTACTCAAATCCTTCAAACTCAGACTGGTCGATCTTCTTTACTACATCACTATAAGGGGGGGGGAGAGGAAATTAATAAATCATCAGCGCTGAATTACGAAAACTCTGAGATGAATCGGAATAACGATCCAGAGCGATGGGGGGGGACTCACTCGTCGTCCGGAGTGAGCTGAATGGGCTCGTTGGTGAACTGGGCGTCGAAGTTGTCCAATCCGAATTCCCCTGAGATGTTGGGCTTGAAAGGAGGAACCATCTGCTTCTGCTCCAGCTGAAACAACAGCAAAGCAATTAGATGGAAGAGCAGCATCAATGCGGACGCAGATTAGTTCCCAAATGGAGACTCGGGCTCGCCTCCCGCCCCTTCAGGCCAAAGAAAGGATGTTCAGCTGGGGCCATCTTTAACTGAACGTCTCATACAGAACACGGATGTTGGGAATTCCGAGGCGCCTCGCGCCGCGTTGTCCCGCGTGAGAGGCCAGGAGCTGGGAAGGGCTCCCCCTGCAGGAAGAACTTTCAGGTCAAGTGTAGGGGAGGGCTGGGCTATGACGGAGGGTGTAAGATGATCCCTCCAGACATTCTGACCTCATGCCGAGACTGCCCAGACCAAACAGGGAAAAGAGGTCAGGGTGAACCCTGGAGAGCTGCCCTGTCCGTCTGTCTGTCTGTCTGTCACTCAGATTGTACCCATTTTTGTCCTTTAGTGAACAATATACACCGATTTGAACCTGATAATCCCATTAATGCACACCTAACCTCTTCAGGCAGGTGTACTTTACCATTTCCTCCACAGATAACTCGGAGATAAGAGACTAATAAACAAATGAGTAACTTCATAAAAGATACATTTGTAAATAGATAAGCTTGTTTTTCTGGTAAATGGTTGAATGGCTCAACACAAATAAATGATAAGATCTATATTTATTAAACATCCCTTTTGTGGTTGTCATAAAAAAAAGAGGGGTGTTACAGGAAAGATGAGAAGAGGAAGTAAGAGATAGTTATGTTCATAGGTGCAACTTTAGAGTTTCAATGAGTTATTTTTGTGATATTTATGTGTCATAGTTTTACTATGTGTCAATAGTACGCCTATAAATAGACCCGTGTTTGTTCCCACAGCTCACAAATTACACTAAACACAGCAGGAGACGGGGCCGAAAATCTATTTCTAACACCACTGAACAGGGTTCACAGAACAACCCTTCAGTACAGCGAACCCCAAGCCTCCAAGTCGACTGAAGCTTAGCGTTCCAGTGTGTAATAAGCCCGGAGAATCCTTTCATTTCATGTCTCAATCGCTTCATTATAAGAGGGAATTGTTATTGAACCAGATGGCTCAGATTACTTCTGTCAGACAAATGAAAAGGAAATGAAACATTCCAGCATCAATTTCCTCTCCATCTCTGTCCAGCCAGCTTGGCTGCTGTCAGTCTTCTGACTGGTTTCCACAAGGACACAGTGCCCATCAAGTCATTAACAACCATGTGCTCCGACGGAGCTGCCAGGCCCGCGGGGCAGCGGAGAGAAGCAGAACTGGTGCACTTAGATTTGACCTTCTGCTGTCCAGTAGAAGCTTTCTGTTTTTCCTTCCCCGCTGAATCGATACATGGACTGCGTTTGACCCGCGCGCATTCATTTCAATCGCCGGAACCCGACTGAAGAGGCAACAAAGTCGATGAACAAGGCAAAAAGCGCAGGAAAGAATAAACGGGGAGAACAAATGTGAATGTCTTACAAGGTCCCAGTCAACGTTTCTAAAGAACGGGTGACCCATGATGTCAGCGAAGCCCGTCTGGGGGTGGCAGCCGAGGCGCTCCTTGGGATCCTGCGAGGGTGAAAAGGGGAGAGCGAGTCAGGGACGGTGTGGGATGATGGGAAGAATGGGAACAAGAGAGCTGAGGGAAAGAAAGAACAGTAAAAGATGGAGAAGGTGATGGTACTGTGTATCTAAAAAGGTAAGGTGGTGTCGCGGTAAACGGTAAAGGGGCAGAGAGGAGTGAGAGATGGCGAATAAGACGTGTGGCTGCGATGGCGGGGGTGTCGCTCTCAGGTGTTGGCGGGATGTAACGCTGCTTAAGCCTGACCCGGCTGCTCTCTTCTTACCTTGTTGAGGAATCCCTTGAGGACGCTGGCAGCTTTGACTGACAAAGAGCGGGGGATCCTGATCTGTTTTTCCAATATAACTGCAGGGGAAGACAAGAAAAGGGGAGGGGGGGTGAGCACTTTAATGGGAAAATGACATTAGTACATAAAGTGATGCCAAACGCATCCTGTTACACACACCACTGGATATGTACCCCCACTGCTGAACGTTCAGGTAGGAAACACACACACACACACACACGCGGGCATTGACACATTCCTCCTGGTACAAGGAAGTACTGGTACGGTATCAAAACAGGTGTGTTATGCTTCCATTGGTGTGTGTCTGTGTGTTTTAAATACACTATAGCAGTGTGTATGTGTCACCTTGGAAGAGGTAGTCTTCTGTGTTCTGGTCGGGGTTGTCAGAGCTCCCCACGATGTCGAAAGGTGACCGGCCCGCCATCATTTCAAACATCAACACTCCCAGGGCCCACCAGTCTACACTGAACCCTGAAAACACACACAAACACACACACACAGTCATTACATGTTTCTGAGCAGAATTCTCAGATGAAGAACAGAGCTTTAAGAAGAGAAAAGCCACGCAGTTGAAGATGACCTTACCGTTTACACCAATGTGTTGCATTAGAAATATGCAATATTTAACTAAATATGAATAGTTACTCCAAATTTTGCAGCACCTTTTATCTTTATAACCAAAATAAAACACAGAATCTGATCTGCTTTACCTAAATTTGTCAATTTAACTTACTTAAATTGACAAATAGATTTTAAGTCTTGGTAAAAGTTTAGTAATTTTCAGTTATTATTCTCAATTATAATAAAATAAGCAGCTCTATTAGTCTTCTGAGCAGACTGTAGCAGGAGTCTAAACTAGGTTTAATTATATGCTCTAGTAGACTAACTGCAGCCAGTATAAATCAAATAACAGAGGTTTTGATTTTCTATTATACAGGACACCGTGGTGAGGCTAATTATTACAAGTGCAACAATATTATTCCAGCATATATAAAGCGATTTTGTTTTTTGCTGGAAAAATCAATTGTTCAGCCTCAAATGTTAATTTCCTATTGGTTTTTTCACAGCTGACCCCTTGCCTTGCCACTGCTGGAAAAGCAACCACGTCAATAATAAAACTGATGGTTTTATTTTATCGTGGTGCTTCAGTAAGTAGTTTTGACAGCAAGCCAACAAAAAGTTATTTCCCTGGTCTCCAGAGACATTTACATGCAGCGGATGCTACATGCAACTTTCTTCTTCATCGCAGTTCAACATTGATTTGTTTTTTTTTGTTTTTTTTAGTTATTTAATGGAAGTCTTCCAGACTCTGATAAGTTACATATTACAGCATTTAGAGTGAGCGCAATGTTGCAGATTTACAACATAATGCCTATAATGATCTGCAAAAAAAAACAACAAAAAAAAAACAACTTTGTGCCAAGAGTTTGTGTATTGTAAGTCTCACCATAATCCTCTCCTCTTAGTATTTCAGGGGCAATGTAATTGGGAGTACCACAGAAAGTGCTTGTCGTATCGCCGGGTCTCAATCCCTCCTGCAAAATCCAAAATAATCAATTAAATGACCTCATTTGGAACTATAAAGATGACACAAATATAATGACTTCTGTTAAGCAGAAAACAGACCACACCTTGCACATGCCGTAATCTGTGAGTTTGATGTGTCCTTCAGAGTCCAACAGCACGTTGTCCAGCTTCAAATCTCTGTAGATGATCCCTCGCTCGTGAAGGTAGTTGAGCGCCAAACTGATCTCCGCCGAGTAGAACCTGAAATATATTCATGGCGAATCAATTCAAGATGGCACCGCGTCAGGGAAGGCGGAAGGAACAAAGTGTCTCTACCTGGCGTGTTCCTCAGGGAGCTTCCTTTGTCTCTGCATGTGGAACATGAGATCACCGCCATTTACGTATTCAATAACAAAGAAAAGTCTATAAAACAGAAACAAACGTGTGAGGCTTTAATTACCGCGCGGCTCAGAACGAACTAAGTCACCTCATTGACCCGACAGGAGACATCTCACCTGCTTTCCGTCTGAAAACAGGAATGTAGGCCCACCAGGAAGGGGTGATTAGAGGCCTGTTCAAATACGTGCTTTTCTGTTTGGACCCAGTCGATATCCTGGAAACGAAATGGAAGCGAGGCTTTGTTAAGAGTCCATTTCTGAAATAATACCCTGTGAAATAAGAGCGCTCGGATGACGATCTTTTTAAGATAAAGGCCGTTCGCGTAGACGGCAGGCGGTATCGGGAGAAGAGGGCCGAGAGATTTAGAGCTGGTCTCCTTCGATAGGTGAAAGATAACATGTCTGGGTGCTGATCGCGCCGTCAGACGTTGACGGGGACAGCACGACACTCCACCGCTGAGCGCCTTGTCAATTTGTCGATGCTGCTAAGTGCGTCTAATCAAGGATAACTACTCCCTCCGCCGCCAGCTGTGACGCTATATGTGCGAGTCCCGATCAATTTTTGATGACATGAATGGTCCGTCGGCCCCTTCTTAGACAGGCCGATGGCTCGGAAAAGGTCTGTCAACATAACTCAAAGTCTTTACGACAAGACGCGCAACTCGGGCGTTCCATGGCGAGACGGCTGCGGAGGAGAGCGCCCATCAATTCTGACAAACGTCTCAATTATAAGACCTTGACGGATGACCGGTTGCTTCGGTATTGGTGAACCTTCGCATCTCGGCAGACGCCAACTCAAAGGAGCTGTTGCGCTTCTCAGATAGACTGCATTATTTTCGTTTGGGTAAACGCTTTAGTGGTACGGCGCTGAGGCCATTTGCTGTTAAAGTTAAGTAAGATTACGCTTTTGTGTTTTGTGACTGAAGCAAGAAGTTGATTATTCTTATTAGATTGTTGATAAGTTTATTGCGAATAATATTGTCAGTATTCATTTTATTTCACCAGAGATTAATTTGCAGTTTCCATGTTGGAATTTAAAACTTATTTAACATTGCCTGAAAGCAAAATAAATAAATACAGTACTCACTGCACAATACAGTGAAACACCATTGGAAAGGTGAGGCGGAATTCTTATCTAGGTTATGGAATATGACAGAGATAGTCACTTTAAGCATGAATGCTTGTAGATACATGTTTAATAACGACTTCCTGCGGTGTTTCGGTGGCTTTAAATGTGGTTAATACGTCTGTGGGTTTGGTTAGGCTACTGACAGGACACCGTCCAGTCAGTCAGTCTTGTTAGAAAGTATTTTTCTACCTCACCGGTTTTTGTTTCCTTGCGGTTGCCTGTAGCATCAGACAGAGAAAGAAACAATCCAAGCAAGATTGCGATGGATCTGATTAGGGCATTTGTGGTTACACAAATTATTCAGAATATTTAGATAATAATTTAAAGATGTTTAAACACCGATTATTGACCACAATCAAGAACCCAGTGCGTCGATTTTGTCTCACTTGTTTTTTTGTTACTCAACCATTGAAAGCATCTTAATGGAAATGTGCACAATTATTTATTATAAAGCAGGTTCCTCTTCAAAATCCATTCAGCTGTACCCAGACTGCCGCTGTCTGAATCTAGTGTGTTTGATGGCCTCAGCGTCACTCACCTCATCATCGTTGACTAGCTCTTTCTTCACCACTTTCATGGCGTAGATGCGCTCCGTTTTCTTCAGCTGCACCAGCAGCACTTTTGCGTAGCTGCCTCGCCCGATCACCCTCAGCAGCTCAAAATCTGCCAGACCCAGGCTGGAAGGTGATTTCCCTGCTTCCCTACTTCGCCACGCCTGGGGGGGGATTAACAGAGAATTGTAAGTGAAGTCCAGAAAACCTTTGTTAAAACTATTCTGAATTAATTTGTCCAATAACCCTGATTTCCTTTGGGGGCATTGCAATATAAACACTATTTGCTTTTAGAGAAAGCGATACTATAAAAGATTGTAACTTATATTATGCGTGTAATATCATTTTGCATTAATATATAAGGTTGTTGCATCGGTCCTGCCTGTCATTAATCCTAACTACCATCGAAACCATCGCACATCTAATCTCGGGCCCTCTGTTCTGTAGCGAAATGCTTCCAATATGTATCCATCTAACCTCCCTTTACATGACACCTCCAATCCCCTGAGTCAGACATGGACCCTTAGATAAGATCATTTGGCTTGTCCTCTTATCTCCATCTGTTTCTATCACAATCTATTTTTTTTTCCTATATTCCCCTCACCTGCTCGGTCCCTCTCTAATAACCCCCACACTACACCCCCTCACAATTAATCAGCCTCTGGTGTTAAAGGTTACGTGATTGGCCCCAAAGGAAATCAATATCATCAGCAGCCTGTACAGTAAATGTGCCTATGTCTGCACCTTCTCTATATCACACAAGCGGGGAGGCAGGGGGGCATCCCCTATATGTATTTCATAATGACAAATAAGGGCTATTCTATAAGAAACAAAGCTGGTAAAATATTTGAGTGAAAAGAGATCATCTTTCTCCTCTTTCTTTCCACTGAACATCCCCAAAACATGGCAGATTGTGCATTGCAATGAAATACTCACCTCTTTCTCCTCTCCTTCATAAGGCAAACTTTCTCTTGAGTCTTTTGTCTGGGGACCTGAGTGAGAGGAGAAAATGACAGACAGACAGAAGATGAGGGGGTGGCAGGAGATGAAAAAAATATGAGGAAGAAGGAGGTGAGAGACAATCACACTCTATTCACACCTAACCAATGGCTGAGTATTTTCCCTCCATGTGGTTAGAAAATAACATGTTAGAGAATAGTATGCCCCCTTTGTTTAAAAAAAAAACAAAACATAAGAACAGAAAAGCCTAAATTGTTCATGCCATAATGTTCAAAGAAGGTAATATAAATAAATCAATTTGCCAAGAATAAAATTTTCCAATTAACCGACTGTGATTTATTCTACTGTTTACAGTCATGACTGTGATGATCTAGACTCCGATAACAATTTTCCTTCCATTGTCAACGTACCTGGCTGTTCATTTGGGTCTACTGGACTCGACGGTGTGTCGTGCATCACTGGATCCTAGAAGGGGAAAAAAAAAATTAAAAATAAATACAGTCACTGACACAGAACCCCAAAGTGATGTCAAACGTATCAGGCCACGAGAGGTAAGCATCTGTGGGCATTACGTTTACGACAGTCCTCACCTGAATCACTGGTCTGCCACATTCCACTGTGACCAGTTTATGACACTTTTTATGCACCAGGAGTTTGCAGTTAATGCATTTGTAGCCTTGTCTCCCTAAACCCCAGATACGATCTGCACAGATGGCACAGTGGGCGCGCTGCTCAGGAGATAAAGAGAAGATTAAAAAAAAAGAGAGAGATTATATTTAGGGGGTCAGTATAGAGGCTGTTCCGTTTCTGAAACACGGCATTCTGCTGGTTCTCAGCCAGGATCGGAAGTCAATTCAAAGATTAAATACATGGGTGCCATTTAGCTGTAATTTTATTTTTATATATGTATTTTTTGGTATCTTACCCGGTTAAAGCGTTTGGCCTGAAAAGCATGACCGCTGGCGTAGTAAAGTTTCCTCCAGCGTCGTGCTCCACGCCGATATATAGACTCTGTGAAAAGATGAAAACAGATAAACATCTGACATTCTGTTGAAAAGCCCTCTAATGTGACAACACAAAAATGAACCACAGTTACAATAACCACGATCTCAAACATAAGCTATAATAGAAGGATCATGTTTTACATAATGTTTCCTTGCAGGAGAGTCTGGTGGGCTTCGAAACGTAATTGAGATAGTAAAATACTGAAGCAACATCTCAACACCTTGAGGACTTAACCCTCAACTAAATGTTCAAGAACATTCGGCACAAAGCCAATAATATGCACTACTGAATTAAAATACTGCATTTAAAAACAGGTTTGCAAGCTCGATCTGCCAGAAGGAATGTGAGAATTTCAGAAAAATAACACAAGTAACGTACTGTCTTCTCCTGGACAGGGCATGCCAGGTTTCTCTGGTACACATGGGAACACTGCAAATAAGGAAAAAAACAAAAACAATGTAAATAAAAAAACACAGCTGCATTTTAAAGAACCATTTCATATGTGGGAGGCAGGCAAAGGTGGTTATATGCGCTCCCCCACTTCCTTTGATTGTGACAGCAGGTTAGACTCTAAATCAAACTTGTTGCCTTGAGACTTTCTTGATGAAATTCACATGCTGGTTTTATGGCGGCGCCATGATGCCATTTGTGTGTGAGGGAGAGATGGAGACATAGAGGAGAGAGTGAGAAAGAGAGAGGGGGGGGGGTCTGTGAAGTACAGCACAATAAAAAAGCCTCAATCTCGAAGGCAGCACAAACTGTATGCGTGTACAAGAACATAAGACATAGAGATCAAACTACACTGGGGGCTGCATGAGTAAGAACCAAGGCGTGGGCTGCACTAGACATGCTTGTTAATGAACAGATCAGGCAGCCCCCCCCCCGCAGCACCGCTACATCCTGCCCTCCATTCCTTACCCTCTCCTTCTGCTGTCACACTGGCTGACTGTACTCTTGACCCCTTAGCTCTGCGTTGATTGAAATTTTATAATAACCACAAAACCCCTACAGCTCCTTCCCTTGTGCTACATTCTTGCAGACGGTCAGATATATACAGTACATATAAAATGATGTTTTTCCACGCGTGCACCTAACTCCTCGTGCTGCACCCTGACCTCCACGTCTCTGGGAACGTTCTATAGAACTATTTTTCAACACCGAAAAGCCCATGACCCACGTAGACTGAAAAAGCACAAAGACTATTTAAGAAAACGTGGACTTGGAATACTAATTGGATTAGGGTTAGGGACCTTCCAAGAAATAAAATAATAATCGCAAAATCATGAGCAGTAAATTAATAAAAGTCTTGCCTCAACAGAATCAGTATGGAGTATGTTAAGAATTAATTCATCACCCAACATTTAATATTTCACACAGCATTAAATCTGTCCAGATTTACAAAAGCAGAAGGGCGAGATTCAGTAATTTCGGACCTGCTGAAAGGGAACGTGGGAGCAAGTACACATGACAAAGAGTCTGAGCGGAATTTGTAAAGATCATAAACACTGTTTCATTATAAAACGCTGAAAACGGTAGAGGCTCACCGTGGATAATGAGCTCTGAATCTTTGTTAAGTTCGTAGAGTCGTAAAGCTTCTTCCAGCTCCAGCTGAGATGACACGGTGCAGGGGTCACCTGACAGTCAAAGAAAATGCAGGAAGTCATCCACCGCCTCGAAATAAATGTAACTTCTGAGCAACCCAACAACCAGAGTAACAAAGCTGCTATGCCGCTGATAAGGACTGGGCGAGTCCGGACAACAGGAACCCGGCCATTACTGGCCAGCCACTGTTTGTGGCCATTTGTATTATTTAGTCATGCTCAAAATGTTCTTATTATGCTCTTAAATAACTACAGACTTTGAAAGATGGTTATTCTCTCAATGTCTCAATAAAGATGTTTTAATCCTTAAATAAACACAATCCTGAACTACCACTTCTTTTCAAATTAAAAATCTAGTTTAGCTGACAAACTAAACCCTCCTCACCGGTGGCTTGATTAATCCACACGTATTATACATTTTCTGGAAGGAAAGAAAAAAACCGCAGAACCCAATCAATCGACAGTTTGCATGGCATTGAATGATTGCAGTAATCAAAAATATCCAGGAGACGATTTACCAATACAAACTATTCATTTCAGTGTCTAGAGCGAAAGTAAAAGGTGACATGTACCATAGAAATGGTAAATGTCATAAAAAAAAGTGTCAACACCATAGGTGTTTTACTGTATATGAATTTTAAATGAGAATTGAACAAACTGTGTGGTTGTAAGCAAAAAAAAAAAAAACTGTCGGAGTCAATGGTGCCATTTCATTTTAAATGCACAGTAATCAATCTGAGTCAATATTTAAATATCACTCAACTGTAATTATTTCTTTATCACCAAGATTATGAGTCAGGTGTTGGTGGAGAATAGAAGTCACAGCGGTTGGTCATAATGTTGTTCTGCAATTGTTGTGAATGTGAATGAGAAACTCTGGTAGACTAAAGAATATCCATGAAACATGACATGAACCACGGTTATAATTCACTCAGTTGTTCCATCTACCCACACATCAAATACACAACTACATCAACCTGAATTTCTATGACTAAATTAATCTAGACCATTTGATTTATTGATGAATGTTTTACTGTAAAGTGAATTCCCCACTCCCCTTTTACTGGTAGTGGTGTGATTTCATTTGCATATTGCAAACACAAAGTTTACAATGAATTTTATACACATCATAAACACAGGGATCCTACACATTTTTCATGGTCAATTTCAAGCACTTTTCCACATTTTCTAAAACCTTACAGGTGGGTTAATACATATGTATAAGAATACATATACTCACATAAATGCCATTTATCATAATGGCATGCATTGTATTATGTTGTAAACATCTAAAATTATGTTTCATAATAGCAAAAGGTTTAAAAATTACAGGCAAAAGCAAAGTTTTATCCAGAAAAAAAAGGCAAAGCCATTTCGCATTCTTCATACATTTTTCAAGCACTTAAACTAAAATTGGTTGGATTCCAGGTTCCAGACCTTGAAAACACAACATTGAAATTCAAGTATTTTTAAGGATTTCAAGCTCCTGTGGAAACCCTGTAAACATACCTTCCTCGTCAATCCACTTCATGGTGAACAGCTGATCGTTGTCCATGGAACACATGTCTCTCACTTCCCCATAAAGACCCTCGTATGAGATGGATGGCTCAAAGTGAGTGATCATGATGTCCCTACAAAGACAGACATTGATATTCTGTTAGATGGTAATGTGTTGTTAACTTGATAAAGTCGATAAGCTCCAGGATTTCCTTCAGAAATGTTCTGGGCTGGCGGTCCAAAGGTTCACTTAAGTGTCTGTTTCTTTTAAATGGAGAGCCAGAAACCCAGGATAAGGATGAAGCTGAAACAAGAGGAGTATTTCAATTCTACTGAACCTTCTTCATCTACCCCCTTTACCATAAAGATAAACCTTAAAACACAAATACACACCAATAGATCTGCTCCTTCTCATTTAACAGCTGTGATAAGAATGACATCTCATCTCTTAGTTTACTACTCTACAGTGGCAGCGGAGATGGAACACTCATTACGGTTTATAGGCCAGTGGACACATCGGTTACAGCTCACTATTAAGCACTAGTGGTCCGTCACGGTGGACTGAAGCAAGAACGGTCGGGTGCCAAGAGTGAAAGCCTCCCCACCAGCAGAGAAGTGACCAGAAAACACAAGAGGTCATTTTACTGCAATTATCAAAGATGGACTCCATCTTTCATTACCTTGAGAGCTTTACAACAGGATAAAACTTCACGGTGTAAACAACGGCAGAATTCAAGGACGCGCTCATCAAGTGTAAGGGCAGAACAGAGCATTACTTTGAGATCGCATTACAGAATTGTTTTAAGAATAAATAGCGCATAAAATTAAACCAATGAATTCAACAACAAAAGTTTAAAAAAAAAAAAAAAAAGTCCAAAGGTGACGTGAGTTTGATTAATGGAGAATGGGTGAGATCATCGTGGTGGGACTGTAAACAACAACTTTCACATTATTCTATTGTTCACGTGTGACGACAGCAGACCATGACTGTGCTCCTCATCACTACTGTTTATTGTTGGGACCTGAATCACAATCTGAAAAAAAAACAAAACAAAACACTGTAGAGTCCCCATATGATGTTGGAATTCTATGTGAATAAAATAAAGAAGTGCAAAGAGCGAGTCTGTTAGGGCAATCCCTGTGTTTAAAGGCCTTTATTCAGGCACAGCTGTTGGATGTGAACACACACTATTTGTAAATCTGCTCCACATTAATCCTGAACGACGAGTACATTTATGTGCAGTCAGGTTGAGGTCAATATTCCATTTACTGAAACATTCAAAATAACCTGTTTATCTGTGTGATCAAAAAGGGTTATTCCTGCATACATGGTAATTGTATTCAGTTGCAATATCCCGATCAAATCGGCGCTGCACAGGGAATGCCATGATACAACGCGTAACGTTTTGCATTATCTTGCTATCATGGTTATTTCTACGTCTACAAATACCATAATATTGATGTATTTCATTACATTTAAGGAGGTGATTAGTGATTAGTTTCCTCCTCGCTCCAAAAGCGTGGTAATAACCTGCGTTTCACTGCCAATATTGGAAGATAAGCATATGCAGATTTTAAAAGAGGCTATTAGTGTTTGCTCAAGCTGATTATTTCCAATATTCTGGTTATGAAATATTTTTTTGACTGTATGTAAACATAATGACTTATGGCTTCGTGTACAGGAAGCTGGATGTCTGGCCAGAAAGCCACACATCAAGAATGAATAAATCACTCTGTGCAAAAATAAACCGACAGAAGGTTCAATTAAAGATCTGCTTCCATCCTCTATTCTCACCCTCTTTCCTCCTGTTAATGTTAATCATTAATATGGTGAGGAAACAAGATTGCCAACTCTCCTCTCACGCCGGCTCTACCGTCTTGAACGACTGCCACAACCTCAAAAAAAAAAAAAAATGTAAAAAACAAACCCTGCACAAGAGCACGAGGAAACATTCGAGGCGGTGTTTTAAAGTAGATGTTAATCATCTGTGTGTAAGTAAGACATGGCACGCCTTCATCTGGGTTTCAGTTTAGCTGCATACTTTAAACACAGGATTTCCCATGAAAGATAAAGACCATGGCAGAGCACCAAAGTCAACCACGGCCGCCAAGGACACTCCGGCACACATGGGAAAAAAGGGGGACTGGGAAAGGGACTGCATCATTCACACAGGATAGCAACGTCCTTCATTGTTAATAAAGTTGATATAGTCATGATCTAGTCTTTCACATATTCTCTTAAAGTTACAAGATGTTGGCATTTATAATGCAAGGGCTTTCACAGCGGAATAAGATTCCGCTCGGCAGAGCTTCTTAAAATGCTAAGAACCTCCGGAGGAGCAGAGCGAAAGGGAATCGAACAGAAAGGCGAGGGCAGGGAGCTCACCACTGGTAGGAATCTGGGAGGATATGGCATTCCACACAGACCTGGCAATCCTTGACATTCCCAGTGTTGGGAGTGCGAGCTAAATTAAAGATGTGGGAGGAGGAGGAGGAGGAGGAGGAGGAGGCTGTGCTGGCCTGTGCCCCTGGCGCCTCAACTGCTGTAAGTAGGACTCAGTGGTCCCATCTGCCTGGTATGAGGCGATCCGTCACCGGTGAGCGCTGGAGCATGAAGACTGGCCCAGGTACCTCCCTGGGCTTCCAAGAGCGCCTACAACCATCCATCTCTTTGTCAGCAAAGCAATGCATGGTTATGCTTTCCATAGCAGAACCCACGTAGCCAGAGATCCTGAATTACACGCACATATGTACACATCCGTAGGGGTGAAGGACAACACACGGGAGCAGATACAAACAGGCGACTGCTCACATTGATATTCATCACAACGATGTCCTGAACATTAACTATCCAGACCTAAGCTGCCCTAATGGATTCCTAGTAAGTCTGTGTAATAAAAAAAAAAAGGCTGCAGGGTGCTGCAGTCTCCAGGCAACATGACCGACCAACGATGCAGAACAGGAAGAGGTCTTCCTCATCACGGCGCGAAGCAAAACACACCCCTGTGAGGGCTTCGCTATCGGCGCTACCAATGGAACACGAACAATACAGCTGCTTTAAATATAAACTGAGATAACCGTGATTGAAATGTGTTAATAAACTAATGAGGGGGGGTGTGTGCGTGTGTATGTTAAATTGAAGTTCAGTGATTTACTGTCTGTCAAACATGTCATGTTTAATTATAGCCAATGCTCCGATGCACGCTGGAGCATCTCTGGGGAAAAAAAAAAAAACTTCTAACAGAGTAAAATAACTGAACTTGAACTGCTCCACTGGGCCAGTATGTGATCGCAGCTCCCTGCCAAAAAACACTGAAGTCCGACCGTCCGTTTACACAGACAAAACCATGTGGCGGTTGATGCTGGCAACTCCACAAAACTTTCACTCAACATAATGAGACGTTGGCAGTCACATACCGAACCCCCCCCCAAGAAAAGACAGGATGAGCAAGGGGTGCACTTGCATCTGTTAAAAATAACCTTAGATACCAGCCAAATCCAATACCGTGCACCCAATATGAAGGAATAAAGGAAGTTGCGGCACACCGAGTTAACAATACGACTTCGCCGAGAGGCATCAGTGCAGGTTGGCTGGTGTATCGTCTTCCTGTTACATTGACTAATTCAATGTCAGTCATCATGTGATCCTCAACTGCTGTTTACATTTGGATAATTAGTGCATAAAAACAAAATTAAAAACAAGGAAATGAAAAAAATATTCAGACCACATATAACGCATGCAAACATAATTCTTGGAAAAGTCTAACTTTGAAGCAATCCTCAAGCGTTGGACCCGAGTCTTCATGCATAAACTGGCTGCTACCTTGCTGTGTGGTTTGATGTAAAAAGTCAACAGGTGTGGCCCAGCAACAATAAAACAACACAGTGCAAATCGCCACCTAGTGCGAGGGAGCCTGGTTTGACTCCACCCGTAATACAGCTACTGCGAGCTGGGGAAGTCCGGTTGCATAAATTATGCATGCCAATCGAGTGAGAAGTGTGGTCCGATTTCGATGCGCATGTAATCACACTTAGTGATAACAGCAGGTGCGCGCACACACACACACACACACACACAGGCTAGATATTTCTACCTCAAAAGCTTTGGATTTACTTTCAGAATAATGTATACAGACCTGTGTCACCTGCTGGCATAGAAGCATGAAAAGAATGAACATGAACACACACACACAACACAAACCACACAGAAAACACACACACACACACACACACACACACTGTACTGAGTTAGGATCACCGCCAGTCTCATTGTGTTGTTGGTTGCTGCATTTGGAGCCTTCATTTAACTGGTCTCAACCAGTAACAGGCTGAGACTCCTACACGCTGACACCAATCTCCTGTTGCTGGTCAATGGCAACAAGCACGTGAACGATAAACAACGGTCTGAAAATCCTTGTTAGACAGGATCTGAATCAGTAGATGGATAGATAAATATTGTCAAGAAGTTACACAATTCTATTAGTAACACGCAATATCAATAACACAAACTTTCAAGTACAAACAGATGGAAAATGAGATCCCTGATATCTGTCTGAAGTCATCTTTCTACAATCTAACATCTAAAAGGGACAACCTTTCATTCCGCAGAGTAAGTGATGCAATGGTGATGTATTTTGTAGCGTTACTTTCGTTACTCGTCACCCTTCCGATGGCATTTTCCTGCTACTTGTGGACCAGCACAAGGAGATTAATCAGCCAAGTCTGGAAATGCGCAAGCGTGAACAACTCCTTGTTAAGTGTTACATAAACTGCTAGATGGTTGCAAAATATTATGAAACTTTAAACTTTGGATGTTAATAGAGGACAGGACAAAACACTAAACAGTATCAACACACTGAACCAACACACTGCAACAATAAATGTTTGGTATGTGCTTAAGCCACAATGTAGAACATCGTGTAGCGCAATCCAGCCTTCGATCACTGACGGAGGAATCAGATCACGTACACTTGATTCTTCTTTCCCTCAAGAACTGGACACCAGCTACAGGACAGACCTCCAGCCTGCAGGTGGTGTCCTCCTGGCAGGCGATGACTCACTGCCTGTTGTTTTTTTTAAATGTAGCTCCTCTATTAAAGCACCAATTGCATGAGGTTTATTTTTAACAAACATATTTAATGTCTGATTATTAAGATGTTACGGCCTAAAAGAAAAACAGTACATGGAAGAAGAACTTGAACGATACCGAATGGAAATATTCATCAGCCAAATAATGCCACTGTATTTCTTTACCAACATTTCACACATTCCGGAGCAGCGACCTCATCAATACTTCGGATGCTTCGTCCTGCGAGATGACGCGTAATGATGAACAAACCAACAGCGTTGCCGAGGTGTGTCGCGGAGCCGATTGGAAGCACTGCGGGTCTGGCTCAGGCGACTCGTCCTTCACGTTTTTCAAGTCTTGGCGGGTCTCCAATCTCCAGCTATCAAAGCGTGGCAGTGGGACGGGAGGCTTCTGGTGTCCGAGCGGGAAACGAAACCCTGAACTCAACCCTAGGCCGGCCGGCCGTCCCTTTCAAAGAACCCAACGTTAACAGATTAGGGAGGTGGCACAGGTCACTTGGTCACCAACATCACGACACACTGAACCACACCAGAATGAATGGGTCTTGAACATCTCACATTTTGTGTTGACATCTTCTGAGCAACACAACGGGAAAGACAATACCGGGTTGACTGGGCTTGTGAGAGGGGCTGTGCTCTGGTAAAGGCCAAAAAGAAGCTCAAGCTGAGCGGACAGGTGGGACTTCAGGTGTTGACTCTGGTGCTGTTTTGACACTAGGAAGTGAAAATCTCAGCTCTGCTCCTCCCGGATCCTCCTGATAAACGTCGTCTTCGAGCCGACTTCACCAGAGCCGGGTCTGGTGCCGTCGACGGGATCCGACCGTGTAAACCAGGCCGATAAAAGGGGAACCACAAACAAGTGCTGGCCGGGATCGACCCGATCGACCCGGGGTTAGCCGCCGCGGCTGGGCTAGCCGGGCAGGAGCGCCACCAGAACCCGACCCCGGCTGCCCCCCGGACCCCACCGCCGTCGCACCAAGGCCCTCTTTAATGGTCGCGGGAGGCTGCCTGTGGGCGCCCGGGCACTTTGTCGCGTCGGTCCGCCCGCTTGAGCCTTAAAACCGGGCGCCCGTGCTAGCAGCCGCTAGCCCGGTAGCCACCTCGCCCGTGGGCTGGACGCGTCCCGGAGCCCCGAACCAGCCACGGGTTAGACGTCAGGGCTGCTCGTCAGCCCGTCCGTCCAGGCCCAGTCTCCTTACCCTTTGTAGTAGGCTTTGACCCGGACTTGGTGGGAGTTCTCGCCGGGGTGGGACATGGTGCTGTCCCGCAGCGTCGGCATCATCCGCCCCGCCGAAGCCGCCCGTCCCTCTCCGGTCCTCTCGCCCCAGACACCTCCCCCGCCGAGTCCGACGTCGCGCCGAGGGGCCGAGGAAGGCGGGTAGCGTCAATTCGAGGGGTTTGCCTCTCGTCCGACGCGGATAAACGCGACGTAAAGTAAAGGAAAACTTGCGGGCTCCGCCAAACAACTCACTGCAAAGGCCTAACGACGGGCCGGCCCACCGCCGGAATGCCGGGGGTGCGGCACCGGCACTCGGTCAACAACCCCGACTTTAAACAACAGTCATTTACACCGATCAACGGACAGAATCGCATAAAATCCGATATCTCGAGCGCCTGGGTGGCTCTGTGTGCCCGAAGAGCGGTCAGATGTCGAGCTTTACAAAAATCTGGAGTGTACCAAGTGAAACTTTTCGTGTGGACGAGTGATGCTTTCACGCTCCGACACAGAAGCCCGGACATCTGAGTGACCCTGGAGACATGCGCCGGACAGAGGTGGTGCACTGATGTAGAAATCAGGACACAATGGCCCCATTCAAAAAGATTTCTGTTAATTTAGCCTCCTTTTCTCCCTCTGACTGTCTTCCTCCGTCTCCGACTCTCTCTCAGAAGTCATTTTTTTCAACATCACAACTAGAGCGAAATAATAAAATGTGCCTGCAAAGAAAAGTAATGCATTTAGCGATTGATAACATGTATATTATTCACACACTAATCATAATATAAACACAATTTTTAATCAAATGTGGTCACTGGGTCAACAGCCGGCGCTTACAAACGCCCCCGGGGGTGAACATTTGACTTCACAGCAACTCAAAATTTCCCTTTTTGAAGTGTAATGTCTGGACACAAGGCGCACCTTAAATGCACACGCATTCATCTATTACAATGAAATGAACTGATGGCGGTAATACACTGAAAACATCCCGCTCATGCAGCGTCTCCCCGGCTGTGCAAAGTCCTCCCACACTGCGAGCGGTGCTGTATCAAACCTCTGGGTTTTTGTTTTGTTTTTTTTAAATCCTCCTGTAGGTTACCGACGCTGAATGTGCGGTCCAGGTCAGCGTCTGTGGACACCCTCACCCGCCGGGGCATCGCCGGGCTTGGGTCCTGGGACGGCGCCGCTGCGGAGGCAGGTCCCGATGGCGTGTGTCCACCAACACCAGGCAGGTACCGCCGACAAGAGGTGAACGATCGTGCGTGCACGGAGGGTTCCGTCTGCAGCCGCGGGGCGCGATCCCGATGCCTGCGACGCACCGGGCCCGCTTCTTCTTGACGATAACCCGAATGGAAACGATGGCTGATGTGCGCCCGTTCACGGTTTGATGTCACGTTTTCAGTCACGGAGCAACAGTCAGTCAGTGTTGCAGGTGTGTGCTTATAAATCACAAACAATCAGATAATTTCGATGGATAATTTTGTGCATTCGATTAACATAATAATAAAGCCGTCATTAGCGTTATTAACTCAATCTTGGGTTCAGATTAGATATGGACACACCTAACATGGAAAACCGTGGATGTTTCAGCATTGTAATCTCAACTGATTAGGCTCATTATATTTTATCCTATTTTCACAGGTTCAGCACCAATCACTCTGCACTTTGGACGGTCTTTATAAATCTACGTTCCAATGATTGACTTGCGCTTATAAACAGATATAAACAACTAAGACGAAAGTTTGAGCTTGAAAAAAAAAAGACCTGCATTTGCCATTTCTTAGATCGTATAATGCAACATATATGCTCAACTAGACAAGAAAATAAACGGATTTAGTGTTTTTTAATCAAATGTTCAAATATTTAAGGCCTATATGAATGTTTTAGAACTGAAATCATTTAAAGAAAAAGTAAAAATGTTCATGCATTATATATGTTTTTAAAAACATATATACGTAAAAAATAAAAAAGATACTTTCACTTCACTGTCACGTTGCATGTCTATTATAAATCAAAATAAAGCCACAAAGATGCCCGCCCCCCCGACCCTGAAGTGACCCTGAAGTGACCCTCGCCTCTCCACTAACCTCAACTAACATTAACCAGCGGCTGAACTCGTTACCAACAGGTCCGCCGTCGCTGAGCTCCCGTCGCCCGGGAGATGGATGGAGAGGGGCGCGAGGACGGAGGCAGGACCGCCCCCGCCCCCGCCTCCGCCTCTGTTGCCGCGGCAACCCGGGCGCCCTCCGGCTCCCTCGGCGTCATCTCGGCTGACAGGCAGGCGGTTCAGGTAACCATACCTGGAAATCTGTGGACATCCTGAGCTCTGACAGTCCGACACACACACACACACACACACACACACACACACACACACATTCATGTTTAATAGACAGCTGCTGGGAACTCTGGGGCCTTTGTTTGTCTTGAGTGGCAGGTGGTTTAAGTAGTAGTCAGTGCCTGGGACTGCCGCGTACGGTGTCCCACCTGAGCGCAGATGCAACGGGGGGTCCCCCGGATGCCTCCGCGCGTCATTTGACTTGACTGCCGACGTGACCCGGAACCTCTGCGCGCCTTGTTTAAGCAGACTGACAGGTGGTATCGGCGTAACAGACAGCACCCGGGGCTGCTGCGTGCGGAGGCCCGCTTGACAAGAGCCTGAATAATTGACAGTCCCTGGTCTGCAGGTGGTGTGTGAGTTGGAAGTGGGGGGGGGGTGGGGGTGAGACGATGCTTCCTAGACAATGAGGAATATGAAAATGTGGCAAAATAAGATCCTTGGGGTGACTCTCATTTAGACCCTAAAGAAATACCACCAACTTGATGGATATATTGGAAAATAAAACATGTATTCCAGGATGTAGGCCATGCTTTCTTTTATATACTTGATCAATCGCCCTCAGAATGTAGAAAGTAGCAGATTAATTCACATTGCTGATACGATTCTAATAAAATTGTGGAGCAATCAAGAGAATGCGTTTGAATACTGTGTCAGTTTGAGAGCGTGTGCTTCAGGAGGTGCACCAGACCGTCCCGTGACTCTTGTGTCCTTTGACGTGAAAGGTCATCCAGCATGCCATCCAAAGGCCTCAGACCATGGCGGCCCGCTTCCTGCACCAGATGTACGCGGCGCAGCAGCAGCACCTCATGCTGCAGACGGCGGCCCTGCAGCAGCGCCAGCACGGCCCCCACCTGCAGAGCCTGGCCGCCATACACCAGGTCAGATGTCGCCCGCCTTTGTGAGTCATTCTGAACCCGGCCACCGTGGAGGGGGTGGGGGGTGGGGTGGGGGCGGGCGGGGGATGTGCGTGACGCCTGTCCGCTACGTCCAGGCCTCGGTGTCTCAGAGGCAGCCCGCGTCGTCCTCGTCATCGTCCTCGTCCTCGTCGTCCAGCAACGGTTTGATCCGTCAGCCTGCGGGCGTTTCCGTAAGTATCCGAGCTGTTTCCCTTCACGAGCTGGAGACGCAGACGTCAACCCCCCCCCCCCCCCCCCCTCCCTCCCCCCCCCTCCTCCCCCCGGGCTCCAGATCACCCTCCCGGCGTCCCCGGTGACGGCGCAGCTGGTCGGCAGGACCCAGAACTCCGTCTCCAGCGGCGTCTCGACCACCATCTCCCAGCAGGCGATGCTCCTGGGGGGCAGGCCCGCCCGCTGCACCCAAGCTCAGATGTACCTCCGCACCCAGATGGTATCAAACTTCCTTTACGCATCTCGGGCCGCCGGCCCCGCCCCGCGCTTTTCCGAAGCGCGGTGCCTCGCCCGTGCAGGTTCTATTTTCGAACGTGCGGCGCTTCCTCATATTTTCTGGTGACCTTGTTCTATTTCTTCCCGAGCCAACTGTCCCTCCCTTGTGTTTGTTCTCGCCGCGCAAGCTCATTCTGACTCCCGCGGCGTCGGTGGCTGCGGTTCAGTCAGACCTCCCCGCCGTCACCTCCTGCTCCTCAGCATCCAACTCCTCTCAGGTATAAAATTAGAATTACACGAGGAGCCTGCCAGCCCCTAATCTGCTGTTCACCCGGTTCGGGACGGACAAATGGCGGCCGGTGGATTTCGACCGAACTGAATGAATTTCGATTTGTTTTTGTTTTTGTTTGTTTGTTTGTTTTTGTGTGCGCTTCAGGTGCAGAATCTCGTTCTGCATCGCTTACCCGGGGCCCTGGCCACGGCGCGCAACGTGGTATTAAAGCCGCCCCCTCAGTGCCCGGCCTTGGCTCCGGCCGCCCCCAAGGCCTCGGTCCACCCGCTCAAGTCCGACCAGGTGACCGACGGTTCGTCGGAAAGGCGCCAGCCCGAGGTCGCGGGGTCTCGGGTTTTGACCCCGGGTGAGTTCCAATGCGCGCACGTTGATGGTTTTCTGCAGAGCAAGTGACTCCACCCGCTGGTGTTTATGGAACCTGGCAACATTTGTAGCTCAGACTGGGTGTGAACCCTGAACATTGAAACCGAACATGGACGTCTCTGCCCTCGTGGCATCAGGGTTTGTCCCTTCAGCCCATAAAAGTGCTGTTTTCATGTGCAACCCGGTCTCTTTTGGGTCATCCGGTGACGTCTGTGTGATTGAATGCACACCCTGACTATAAATATTTGCAGGGTGTTAGTGTAGCTTTTTGTTTTTGAAGCAGTGACCTCACAGCCGGATCCTGAAGCGCCGTGTTGCCGTGTCAACATCAGTAACGGCGAGTGGAAACGTTTTAAAGTGATCTGTTCCACGGAATTACTTTTCAAGGATGAGGGCTTAAAAATCATCATCTTGGAAGGTGTAAATGAGTTAATACGAACAGGTCTTTGACAGCAGAGGAATGTTGTGTTGGATTGGGAACAGATGGGTGTGTGTGTTCTGGGTTCTGTCCCCCCCCCCCGCAGCCCTCTCCCCTGCGCAGCGCTGCTGTCCGCACGGCCACCAGGGGGCGCAGCAGGCGGCTCTGAGGCCCAGGCAGCTCCAGCCCCTCAGCCTCAGTGGATCCCCTCAGGACACGGGCCCCGACCCTCCGCCTTTCCCTCCTCAAAGTCACAGCAGCCCCAGCGCCCAGTCCCAAACCATCAGTCGCTCCCCGGCGTCCTCTTCCTCTTCCTCTTCCTCTTCCTCTTCCTCTTCCTCCTCTCTCGCGGCTCAGACGTCCATCCCTGCCGCCCGAGTCCAGCCTCAGCCCCCTCCCCTGACGGCCGCTCCGCAGCCCCGGTCGTCCTTCCCTCAGGCCCAGAGCCGTCCTCCCCCTCCCCCTCCCCCCCTGGCCTCGCCGAGGTTCCCCCCGAATCCTCCGGCCCCCCTCCAGAGGCGGTCCCTACCGGAGCGGGGGCCTCCTGCCTCCGCGGGGCTGGTCCGGACCCCCTACCGGGACCTCCCGCCCCCTCAGACGGTCGCCGTCGACCTGAAAGTGCAGCCGGGCCCCCGCTGTGAGGCCCCACCGGTCAGTCGCCGCCTTCCGCACCTCCAGAAGTGTTGTTCTTTGTTTCCAAATGCGCTGTGGTTTCCGTTCCAGTCCGGCCAAACACACAAAGGCATCAAGCTGAGCCCTCCTGGGGGGGGGCGTGAGTCTCCTCATCTTCCTCCTCCAGTTTCTCCACCTCTTCCTGGATCGCTCAAGCAGATGGGAGCAGGTGAGGCCGCTCTTTTTAAAGATGAAACCCCCCCCGAAGCTCACCTCCCCGTGGCTCTTCTCAGCAGAGGTGGCCTCCTCCTCCTCCCCCAGCCCGTCTCCTCGCTCCACCTCGAGGCCACCGGAGGCCGGAGAGTCGCCCCGGCTCCCCGACGGCCGTCCGTCTCCATCTCCGTCGCCCTCCCAGCCTCCTCCCACCCTCCCCGCGGCGGTGAGACACCCCCCCTCCTCCCCCGACAGCCCCGGGGGACCCCTCACGACCCACGTCCTCACTCACCTCGTAGAGGGCTTTGTGATCCGAGAAGGCCTGGAGCCGTTTCCGGTGATTCCCTCTGGAGATCGGATGGGGATGACATTTATGACATCATTAAATATGTAAAAGAATGAATCTAAAAAGGATTGATTTATTTTGTACAGGTGGTTTCCTCCTCCCTGTTATCAGAGAAACAGGCTTCACTCCCTGATTGCCAGGATTCCCAGGAGATGCGGAACAATCAGGATGCAGAGGAGAGTCTCCCGGAGGCCAATCAGACCGATTCCTCGGACTCAGAGATGGAGAACAACGGCCCGGGAGTTGATGGTGAGGTGGTGCGGGTGTGTCCAAGGTGTGTGTGTGTGTGTGTGTGAGTCTGACTAACAGGCCGTCCCGTGAAGTTGCAGAGCGCGGCGAGGGCGTCGGATGCGTGCTGCGGTGCGAGTACTGCGGCGGCAGAGGCCACGCCCGAGCGTTCCTGCGCTCCAAGCGCTTCTGCTCCATGACCTGCGTCAGGAGGTAACGGATCGCTCGCACCCGTGAGATTCCCGGTTTCAGACAATCCACGCACAACAAGCCCAAGTAGTGGAAAAGAAGTGTAGCGGGTACCTTTTGTGTGTGTGTGTGTGTGTGTGTGTGTTTTTAACATTTGATCTCACCCTGTTGTGTGTTTAGGTTCAGTAAACATATCGCCCTATTAAGAGCAGGTCGCTGGGGTCACAGAGCCACAGGTAGGAGAGGACGACCCCCCAGCAGAGTCAACGGAGCCTCCAGGGAACGCTTCCTGAAACGGGTCAGTTAACACGTCTAACCTGCTTCAAACTAAACACCAACCTAATAGAGCGTTGCCTTTTTAATATTTACCGGGGGGGGGGGTGTGCTCCTCAGGTTTACAGGTCGGGGAGGTCCAGGCGAGATGAGGGACAGGAGGAGGAGGAGGAGGAGGAGGTTCCCGCTCCCATGACGACCAGGCTCCGCAAACAGGCCGAGAGACAAAGAGAGAGGGAGAGAGAGAAGGAGAGAGCGCAGGAGGGGCTGATAATGGAAACAATCAGCATTTCAGACGGAGAAGAAGACAGATGTCCTTCTCACTGGGACGTGGAGCGAGTCTTTTCTTATATCAACTCTCTCCCAGGTAACGCTGGGATTTCTACCACATCTGCTGAGTGTCAATATTGACTAACACCACCGCTTTTAACTCACAGCGGGCTGACGAGATTAATTAAACATGGGTGATTTTAACAATAGAAACACACTCTTTGGATCTTGTGAACAAAAACAACCAGATTGTTTCGCTGTAATGAGCAGTAGTCTGGTGACGGCGCTCCCTTCAGACGGTGCGTTCAGGGACATCCAAGAATCCTCACCCGCGCGTGGTAAACGAGCGGCGCCTTCGGGCCTCTTTCTGTGCAGGAGGGGGGGATGCGGCCGAGCGGTTCCGCTCCCAGCAGATCGACGGACAGGCCCTGCTGCTGCTGACCGAGGACCACCTGGTCAGCACCATGAACCTCAAACTGGGACCAGCGCTCAAACTTTATGCACACATCAACTCTCTGAAGGACGCGTGAAGGACGCCGCCTCCGCCCGTGTCCCGACGGCTCTGAGGGGCTCGAACTTCGCGCATTTAACCTCATTATTGCCTCACATGCAGATTAAATTTGCTATATTTGTCAGCAGTCCACGGTTTTAACCGTCCAATAAGGTTGTTATTTATGGATTATTTATTGTTGTCCAACTGAATCTTGAAATAAAACCATTGAAAGAAGCAGAGTTCTCTTTCCAGCGGTGCAGTGAATAACAGACAAAAAAGCAGATTAAAATATCTTAATAATATACAGAATTTATGACCTTGCTGCTCGTCACTTTCTTGTATTTACAGTTTGAAATAAAGACCTACATTTCATATTTTGCTGCCACGCTGTGAATCAACCATCCCGCTGCGTGAAAACACTGATTTTGGATAGTTCTGAACATAAATAACGAAAGAAAGAATGGGGCTCGGTGATAACTTTTGTTTATTTGAAACAAGCCCAACCAGCTCTGTTTCTACAGCGTTTAAACACCTAGGAGAAAGATTAAAATATATTTTGCGTTGCTATACTCATTTAAGTACATATGATACATTCGTCTAGCCAAAAATAGCACTTCTCTACCGTTCCTCCTGCGCTGTACGTGGGGAATGTGTTGCGTGGAGGTGAAATGTTTGGATGGAATGTTTTAAAGTGTGCACGGATGTGAGGGTGAGGGTGAGGGGGAGGGAGGAGGAGGAGGGGGGAGGGGGGGGCTCCTGTGCGTGCTTTGGTTAACGAGTGCAAAAGCTGTTGGGTTTAAGACATTCGCCATCGGGCAGAGACGTGAGCCAACGGTCGATACGGCTGCAGCAGCGGCCCCCGGCTTATACATTCCGAACGGGAAGGAACGTCCGTGTTTCAGCGTGAATGGCACCGGTACGCCTCTGCTGCCGGCTGGGTCCTGTTGCTTCCTTTGATGACGGGTGACCTTCGCGTTTCCCTGGACTAAATCCGTCACTAAAGCATCATAGAGACGCTTCGTAAACCAGAGATTTGTTCCGATTGGAGTTTCACGGCTGCAAAACGAACACCAGTCAAGTTAAGGGTCACGAGTCATGGCAAATATGGGGCTAAAGCTGATAAATACCGTAAATGCTCTAGAAGGCGGACACTATAATCTGGAATCTTTGGAGATTTTCATGTATAATGGAACTTTAACCTGAGGCGATATTTACACCAGCATGGAGAACAGATTCAGACATCGTCTATAACTTACCATTTAGACTTAAACAGCTTGTCGAGTGTCTGACGGTCAAACGATATAAAGACCAAAATTATAAATAACCGTATAAAACAAAAGGAGCGAGTCTTTTTCGTGGGGAATGTGTTCAAGCCTCTCGGTTTCTCGAGCGTGACCTCCGGGGGTTCTCTTGTGGTGCAGCGGTGCGGTGCGGCGTGCAGAGATGACAGCGGAGGGCGGGGGCTCCCCGCAGGTCCCGCCTCAGGGCATGCTGCTGCTGGGGCCGAGGCCGGCCCTTTCCGAGGACATGGACTTGACCAGCTCCTCCACCCAGCGGACCTCCGACGCCACCTGCTCGGCCAGCGCCTCGTAGCGGTTCTCCAGGCGCCCGAACTTTCGCTTCAGGACGTTGGCGGCCTGCGCGGTGAAGCGTGTCTCCTCCTGGCTCTTCTTGCGCTGAGCCTGGGTGCGCTGCAGCTCCTGGCGGATGTAGCTCAGGTCGCCGGAGATGCTCTGGTTCTCCTCCTTGTACCACCCCTCCTTCTCCTCGTAAATGGACAACAGTGCCGCCACGTCTTCCCGACACGACTGTTGGTTGCGTTCCAGGTCCCTCAGACCTTCTTCTGCCGCCGCAATCTCCTCCAGCACTTGGGAAAAACGCTCGAAGTTAATGTAGGTATTGTTGGGCGGCATGCTGGAGTGGGATTTGATGGTGTACTCCTTCAGGCGGGTGGTCTTCAGGCGGCGCCGCTCCGTCTTGTGGTCCCTCTCCTCTGGGCGGACATTCCGCCTCTTAATCACCTGAAAGAGAAGACGGGAAGAGTAAAGCTCGCGTTGCCGTGACGACACCAATCCAGCGCCGGAGGTCGGGGGTAGCTGGGATGCTGAAATTGTGTTTTGTTTTTTTTTGTTTGTTACCTTCACGTATAACCCAGAAATAAATAATTAAACAGCTCACCTTGATCCAAGGGTGCTCTAAGCTATCATCAATTGTCATCCTCTTCCTGTGGAACGTGGGGGGGGCGGGAAAGAGCGCAGCGGTGAGAAGATGCGGCGGTTACGTGTCAACAGACGAGCGAATCCGATTCATACTTAGGGTCCTTGACCAGCAGGCGGCGTATGAAGTCTTTGGCCAGTTCGCTGGTGTTGCTGAAATACTCCTCGTCGAAGTCGTAGTTGACTGCCGAGATGTTCGTGAGGGTCTCCTGCTTGGTTTCGCCGAGGAACGGCGAGGCGCCGCTGAGCCTACGCACATTGGCACAGGTAAAAGGCACGTGTGAGGATTGGGGCGGGTGGGCGCTTTGACAAATGTGGATGATGCGAAAGGTCACTCACAGGATGTACGTAATCACTCCGATGCTCCTGTGGAGAGAAGAAGCAGTAGCCTTAAATTAAAACCAAAAGAGAGGACGATTAAGAAAAAATGAAATCTGCGAGCGGCGTTGAAAGGGCCCTCGATGAAAAGTTAAAAGCTTCGCAACGTAACATCGCCTTTGCCTCTCGACGCTTCTAGGTACGCGTCGAACATGAAGACGATCTGGTGAAAGCTCTAGGAGGTGTTTGTTAAAGGTGCATAACGTTCCAAAATTGACTTTTTTGTAGGTGTTGGTGTGATAAATAACTCCGCCAAGTTGCAAGTAGGACAAAATATGTTCCAGGTCTCCAACACTAGGTGGCGCTACGGAGCGATTTCTGGGCAAACGTTCCCGGGAACCAGAAATGATCACATTTTTCACATTCCTTTGGGGGTGGGGGGGTGGCCATGACCATGTATGACCATGGGATGATTTGTGAGTTTTTGAACATGTTAAGGACATCAAAAAGGCAATTAATTTAGGAGAAGAATAACAAGGAAAAAAAAAAAAGGAAAATGATAAACATGCGATAAACAATAGGTCCTCGTGCCACATTGGGTGCTCGGAGCTTAAAAAAAGAAGGCGGTTATCATCCTACCACATGTCAGCCTCCAGTCCGAGCGGCTCGTAGTTGACTATTTCAGGAGCTGCAAAGCACAAAGGAATGATTCAATTCAAAGCAGATGTGCTTTAGCCGGCCTGCCAGCGCGGATAAACGCTGGCACGGAAAACGGGATTATTTGGTCTTTAAGAAATGGAGATGTAGTGAAGGCAAGAAACATGATCTCACCGACAAACTCCGGCGTTCCAAAAATGTTCTTAAACTCGTTTCCTGCTTTGATCTGGTGGGCAATCCCGAAATCGATCAGCTTGATCCTGGGGTTGGGGACGTTCTTATCGAGCAGCATGATGTTCTCAGGCTGAGGGGAGAAAGGACGACATGAACAGGCAGCATAGAGAGAACGGGCGCTTGCGTTCACTGTCGGGAACGCCAAAGAAAAAGTCAGAATTGCGCACAGCCGACCTTGAGGTCAAAATGGGCGATGCGTTTGGAGTGCAGGTACTGGACGCCATCCAGGATCTGCTTCAGGAACTGCGTGGCCTCCTCCTCCGTCAGCGACTCCTTCTCGGAGAGGAAGTCGAACAGCTCCCCTCCGGACACCAGCTCCAGGATCAGGATCACGTCGGTCTTGTTCTCGAAGATGTCGTGCAGCGTGATGATGTTGCTGTGCTGGATCTCTCTCAGGATGTTCACCTCGCGCTCGATCTCCTCGCGGCTCACCCCCCGCCGGCTGGACGACAGCCGCCGCTTTTTGATGAACTTGGCTGCGTATTCCACCCCCGTACTCTTCTCCTTACACTTACGGACAATTGCAAACTGTCCACTGCGGGTGGGGGGTGGGGGGTGGGGGGGGACATGTAGACTCAACGTTAGCCAGGTTGTAGAAACATGCAGAAGAATAAAATCTGGCAGCGTTACATGGATAAGAGGCCTTTTTATACTGAACCAGTCAGATAAAACTGTATCTATGTCCTCGGATGAATTCAAATTCAATCTTTTTAGCTGCTTTTTGAATCAACAAACTCAATGGGCATGCTGTGTGTCGACGCTTTGTTTGCTTTGATTCACAATCTGCAGGTGAGAGGGACGCCGCGCGGAGGACGGAATGTTCCCACATTTACCGTCCGCATACCTTCTGGCCTCAACCGCCCACCCGCCCACCCACGCTCTCACACACAGAGCTCCTTCAAAGACTCCCCACCACAGCAAAATAAGAAAGGCACCTTCAGATGCAGCAGCGTCAGATGTTTGCTGCATTACTGCAGGGGGAGAAGCAGCCCGTGCTCACGCAAGTGAGGGAGAGAGAGACGCCTCTTGTAGTCATCAGAACAAAAGAAGAGTGAGTAAGGAAAAGACGTCACGCAGCTGACTCCTGTAGTTACGAGAGTTTAATCTTTAAACTGAGGTTTCGGACGTTTTCTAACGTGCAGCTGCAGCTCACGTCCATCCGAGAGAAACAACGACTGCCGTTCATATTTCTGTTTGAGCGTGTGTGTGTGTGTGTGACTTCTGGGAGTGCAGATGTTCGCATCAGGCAAAGGTTTTCAGTCATGATTAGTCAAGCAAGAGTGTGTGTGTGTGTGGGGGGGGTAAAAGAGAATCAAAATACTCTACCTGCCCAACTCCCCTCCCATTTCATAATACAGCTCAACATCTTCTTGCCTGAAGCCAGCCATGGCGTGCTGACCGGTGGAGGGAGGAAGCTGCTAAGAATCCCTGAGGAGAGAAGGGGGACAGGGACACATGAGTCCAGGCAAACCAGGCTGGGAGGGACCGCAGGGGGGCCCGGGGGCCCACGGCTGGGCCCAGGGTACCTGCTGAGTCTACCCTCCTTATTTGGCCCGAGTGAGCAATGCTCGAGTTTAGAGACACTTTGGGGCTGATGTCAGACGATGACGTCAGACCGCCGCATACCAGCGCTACTGACGTCATCTCCCAGTCTGCTCCCAGGAGCTGTCTCCATTAAAGGGACGAGGGGTTTAAAAAAAACAAAAAAACATTCCATATTTTAGCTCCATCTCTTCATGAAAAACACACCGACCAGCATCTTATGATAGATATAGTGAGAGCTTTAAAAAGTAGATAAAGAGCAACGGGGAGGGCCACGAACTGGCAAAGAAAGTCAGACATGTAGCTCCAGATAAATCAAACGTGTTTTTGCTACTGACATGAATTATCGGCGAGGTTAAGATTAGAAAGGGCAAAAAGGAAAACGAGGCTTTCTTTCTAGGCGGTTAGCTTAGCTGTCTGGCAGCTAGCGCCGCGGAGAGCCGTCTCCATGTAAACACCGGCTTTGGCTTCAATGTGCCCCCAGATGTCAGGGCGACCGTCAACCGACGCGAGAACGCTGTTGAAAGGAGCGATTGTTCAGAGGGGACATAAAGTGGCTGTCCGAGCGTGTACTTACAGTATTGTTGGCAACAAGCGGCGGCTCCGGAGTAGCGGCTCCACCGGAGGTCAAACTAGCGGGCACCGGCAAGCACGGGACTTCCGGGTGTCCTGCCAAACTAAAAGTTCACTTCGTCTAGCGGGCACACGCGGTAGATTAATACCCGGACTGAAGGACCTCGGGAGATTAAAAAAGAACTGACTGGATCCTCTGGGTTTATCTCCAACTCAGAAACGTCCCCCCGGGTGATTATTCTCATTTTTGATACTATCCAACGTTACTCCCAAAGGGAACCTTCCAGCCATCCGATTTCCTTATCTCCAATCACTGTAACTCACAGTTCAACTTTTATCGTGATATTTTCACACCTCACTCCTCACTGAAACGTCAGACGGCAGGGGAAAAAAAACACAGAAAATCGCAAGTAACCGTGAGAGGGGCTCAGCCCGGCTCATTCTTTTATTCTGAAGTCGGACTTGGCATGAGTTCCGGTGTGGTGCGGCTCACGGAGCTTTACGGGGAGAACATATGGAATGACGTCATATTGGGTGAATTAACCTGCTGCGGTTCTGACGTCTGCAGGCGTTCAATAATGGGATCAACACAGAAAGAAACAAGACACGACAAAAAGCTATATTAAAGCATGTTTAAGTAATGCATTTAAAAATGAATGCAGGATTCAACATAAAGGAAAATGTGCATACTTAAGCCATTTATTAAAGTATAGAGGCCAACACATATTGTTTTAACTTGAGACTATCTATTTTACAAATGGCTAAATATTGAATGAATGAATTATAATATCAATTACTCATCAAATCTTTTTTCAAAATCATCATCACCCCAACTAATCCAACCCTAATCCTAACCCTAATTTTAACCCTAACCCTAGCTCTAACCTAACTCCAAATATAACCCTACTCTAACTCATTCCTAACCCCAATCATAACCTTGACCCAACCCTAACCCTACTCCAACTCTAACCCAACCCTAACCCAACCCTTACCCCAACCGTAACCTAAACTCTGACCCTAATTCTAACCCTAACCCTAAATCTAACCTGACCCTCAACCATAACCCTTACCCTAACTCTAACCCCACCCTAGCCCTGACTCTACTTCTAACCCTAAACCTAACTCTAACCCTAACTCTAACCTAACCCCAACCATAACCCTAACTCTAACCCAACCCTAATTCTAACCTTAACCCCTAAACTCAACCTTAACTCAGATTCTAACCAAGGTTACACAACATTCTGGTCAAAGCAAACTTCACAACACACAGAAATCCCCCCTCAACACCAGAAGGCCATTTTTATAGAAATAGAAAATTCATTGCCAACCCACATAGTAAGTTATCTTTTCCTTCACTAGAAACCTACTCCCTAACACACGGTAATATAATCTATATCATCACATGCACCACCTGCCATAAACACTACATAGATGAAACAAAACATGCACTACACGTAAGGTTCCAACAGCACATGCACAACATTAGGAAAGGGCAACTCTCGACCTTACAGGCCCAACAACATCAGGGTCTGGGCCCCTGGGAGCACCCACATTTCGCCTCTCCAGAAGGTTGAGATACAGCTGGTGCCCCTATCCCGGACAAGTCTATGGGGGCCGTGGCAAGTCCAAGTTATTAGGCCAGTGAACTGCAGGTCTACATGTGAACCTCAACCTAACCCTAAACCTACCCAACCCTAACTCTAATTCTAACCGTAACCCTAAAGATAACTCTAATGGTTAGGGCTATCTTTGGGGTTACGGTTACGGCCTAACCCTAACTCTAACCCAACCCTTACCCTAAACCACCTCTCCCAACCAAATGGGCCAAATGGAAAAAAAAGCACTGTATATCACTCAACAGGCTGAGTGTGGGTATACATATACTGAGTTTTTACTGAGTTTATTGTATATTTATATGCGTAAATTACTATAGTTTGTGTTTGTTTGTGTTTGTTTTTGAATTGATTACTTTTTTAATACAGCACTTTGAGATTCTTTATAATAAAATATATTAAACAAATACAGTTTCCTTGTCTTGTAATGAGACTAATGAATGAAAGAGGTAGAAAACATGCAAACTGGCAGACCTGTCATATCAATAGAATAATCAGTACGCCCTTTGGTGACGTCACCTCATCAATAGGTCGTCGGTGAAGGTCCCTCCTTGACTGACGTTGACGTTGGCCAATCACAGCCGCGCTCTCTCCCTCGCCAGGCCCTCAGCCAATCAGAGCAGGCGTCCCGTGCGGAGGGGGCGTCCCCGGGGGCGGGTCCATCTGGGGCTCGCGGCAGGAGCGGAGGTGGATGGAGACAACAACAGCGGCGAGCGACGAACCATGAGGCTCCGGGAGACGCTGCTCTGGGCCGCCCTCTTCATCCACCAGGTCAGACCCGCCGGCACAGCGCCTCCGGGACCCCCCCCTCCCCCCCGTTAACCCCCGCCCCCCTCCTAACCGCGCCGTTAACAGCCCACCTAGCTCCGGACGCTACCGCGCTAGCTGGCTGAAGCCGCGTCCGGCCTCGGAGGACGACCCCGATGTAAGGTGTGACAACACGGACACACGGGGCAGCAGGGCCCGGGCCGGCCGCTGGGTCCTTGGTCGTGGACGTGTGTGAAGGTGGGCCGGTGTAAAGGGGGGGGGGTTTGTGGTGGCGTCGGCCCGCAGCGTCGGTCAGAGGACACTCGAGGGGCTCGAAGCTGGACTCACCTGCTCAAATGCAACAATGTTAACCGGACCAGAGCCCGAATCCTTCCTCCTTTGACCTGACACCGGCCCCCTGGACGCGTGATGGTGTTTTACTGTGTTGTGATACTGACAAAGGAAGACTCTCCTCGAGATCGGTGATCTAGTTCAGCCCTTGACAACAAACAAAACCCATAAACTTCACCATATAACTTAATCTTTGATGAAAGCCTGTCGTATGTGTGTCACCCCGTTATCTCTGGTTCATTTTGCTTTTCCTTGTTGAGCAACAGGTCGGTAAGGGCCCGATCACATCTGTCCAGGAAGCTGCTGAGAGGTGACCCTGATGTGGTTTGAATGTTGACAGGTGGTGGGGGAGTACGGCATGGCCCACTTCAGTGACAAGGAAAAGAGCAACGGAAAGGACTACTGCATATTCTTCAACTCGCAGTGGGCACGGCTACCTCAGGACCTCAATAAGGCGGTAAGTCCAGGCGCTGCCGGCGCAGGCAGGACAAAGGCGACTCTGTCTAACGCCGGAACGTCCTCCGTCTTCAGTCGCGCCTCCAGATCTATGACCTGACCACGTCGGTCCTGTGCTCGCCCTCCGACGTCCCGGAGGGAGGCTTCCCTAATCGCATCCCCATGGTGCTGAGGGGCAACTGCACCTTCTATGAAAAAGTTCGCCTGGCTCAGATCAACGGCGCAAAGGGCCTCCTGATTGTCAGCAAGGACAGACTGGTAATCCGTTTATTTTGGGTTGATGCTTTTTTAACTTTTGCAGCAGGTTGTGTATGAAGAGGCATTCATCAAGAAAACGGACTCTGTTGCCAATACTAACATACCCCCGGAAAGAGGAAGGAAAGGAGAGGCATAAAAACCATGATTATACCCCCATACAATTTAGTTTCAGTTTTGCAAATACCAATGCATTTGGCTTGTTGCTCAGTGCCACATCAATATATTTTTTAGACCCCACCAGCAGGGAACAAGACTCAGTATGAAGAGATTGATATTCCTGTGGCGCTGCTCAGCTACTCCGACATGCTGGATATCAGTAAGGTAAGAGGCCAGACAGCGTCGCTGCAACAGTGAATGCGCGACGGGAAAAGAAAAAAGCCTTTACTTAAGCTTGTCTGTCACTCTTGCAGACTTTTGGTAAAGGGAGGCTGGTTGCCATGTATGCCCCCAACGAGCCCGTGCTGGACTACAATATGGTGATTATCTTCCTGATGGCGGTCGGGACGGTGGCTGTCGGGGGCTACTGGGCGGGCAGCCGAGACCGCAAGAAGTAAGTCCACGCGGCGGCATTAAAAACAGAGCATTGGCCTTAATTAACCCCCCAAAGTGATCACTGTGGGCTGATTTAAGAGGTTCTACTCCAACATGTGGAAGCGTCCAACATTAGCGCCCCCTGTTTTATTTATTTAAAGAGAAGTGTATTTCCGGTCTTGGCACACACGTTTGGTACTTGGCCTTTGAGAGGAGCGTGAATTTGTCTCCTCTCAAACCAGCCAGTGTGACTGACTAATGTGTGTTATTCCATCCAAGTCCATCCTCCCCGACGGAGCGCCAAAGCGAGGGCGCACTCGGGGTCGGTGACGCACGGGGGCCGCGGGCGGAAAACATTTGGGAGCTCGGGTTGTGTGCCGTTTGAACCGTGGAGGAAAAAAAAAGTTTGCGGGCCGGCCAAGGCAGGCAGCTGATGATGAATACCGCCGGGATTCGTCGTGACTGCTCTGGCGGGGCGCCAGCGGACCCTCCGGGGTCACCGCCGGGATACGGGGGCTGACGGCGTCTGCTCTCCTCCAGGCGCTACCTCAAGCTGAAGCGGGACGAGGCCACAGAGAAGCAGGACGAGGAGACGGTTGACGTCACCCCCATCATGATCTGTGTCTTTGTGGTCATGTGCTGCAGCATGCTGGTGCTCCTCTACTTCTTCTACGACTACCTGGGTAGGGCGCGCGCTCTCGAGCATCGCTGATCTCAACACATTTGTGAATGGACCCCATCAGAAATAATTATATGCCTTTTGAATAAAAAAAAAAAAACAACCCTCGGATTCACTTTGATGTCCCGAGTAGATAAATAGCAGCTTCAGCTCCGTCCACACGGTGTTTATTACCATGTGGGGGGTTGGTTTCTCTCTGAAGCCAGTCTGTAATTTTCCCTGCTGGTTTGGAATGACTCATTAGGGAGTAGGGCCGAAGTTCACCCCAGGAAGCGTGATATTTTTATAAAACTGGTTTGTCTACACAGTTTAAAAAAAGCATTTTGTACATAAAAACCCTGGACTTGTTGCTAAAGGTTTCACTTCATGCTTCATGGGAGGAAGATGCTTTAAAATTCATCTGCACCTCGTTATTTCCTAAAGTCAGCCATTATTGGCTTTTCACATTGAAAGTATTTCCTAACGCCATGTTTATGATGACAAGGATGAAGAGAGGGAATTTAGGATTCTAACATTTTTCTCTGTCAAATTGAGTCTTTATTCCCACAGAGGCCTCAGATAAAGGGTAAAATATCACTCTAGAGCTAACTCGGGTTTGACGGTGTTGGAAGAAAACATCCCACTGATTCACAGGTTTAAAAATAAAAACCTCTATTAATAGCTGGTAACCATCACACACTCAAGTGGGAAAAGCTTTAGCAGAGATTCAATATTTAAAGTTTAGTGTTGTCGGTGAGTGAAACGGAAAATGCATTTTCACCTTGTGTCTGCCTTCTGTTTCCTCGCTCTGCAGCCATTTGGGTCATCGTTATCTTCTGTGTGGCCTCCTCGGTCGGCCTCCACAGCTGCCTGTGGCCTTTTGTGCGGCGGCTCCCTTTCTGCAAGTGCAGGTGAGACGCGTTTAAACAGTCACGTGACTCCGTCAGCTGGCGTATCTCCACAGTAGAGGTCTCATTTTCAGTACCGATCAGTTAGTGAGGACACACAAGCTGTTGTTGTTGTTGATGGGTGTGCGTCGATGATCACAGGGTCCCAGAAAACAATTGGCCGTACCTGCAGAAGCGGCCTCACGTCTCCATGTTGCTGCTCTCGGCCTTCTGCGTCGGCGTCAGCGTCACCTGGATGGTTTTCCGTAATGAAGACGAGTGAGTGCAAAGAGAGGGGGATTTAGCCTGACCCTAAAACCGCTGTGACTCCCTGAATCAGACTTAAATAACCCTGATTTTCCTGATTTCACATTCCTGCTACAATAACGTCTAAACATTTGAGAGCTCCACGGTGCTGCCCTGCGGCCGGCCGGTAGGGGGCGCTGGGGCGCCTCCCTCCCTGAGAAGAGGGGGTAAAAATATATTTTTACCAAATTAATTAGGTCATTTCTAAGCACTAGTGTGTTCCTACATACAGTGTGAATGATGTTAAGCACATTTCCACCAGCTGACAGTCACTTGAACAGTCAACAGACGGTCGTATCGTTCTTGTCCTGGGGGGGTCGAAGCACCCCAGCGGTGCAGGGAACTACCCAATCGTGTACAGTTTCCAGGGAAATTTAATGAATTTTTGGCCAATCAGCATCACAGAATTTCTATGGTCTTGAGGCGCTGGAAATATCGCCCCCCAGAAAAGGCTGTGAAAATCAACGAAATAAAAAAGCTTTAATGAGGGTGCACCGTGCTCGTAATGTTTGAAATATGGGTTTATTAACATTTCACGTATTCAAGCAATGCTGAGTTCACTGTTGTGCACCGGCGGTGCTGACTGTCTTGTCTGTGTCCTCCAGGTGGGCGTGGGTGTTGCAGGACACCCTGGGAATCGCCTTCTGTCTGTATATGCTTAAAACAGTCAGACTCCCCACGTTCAAGGTGGCTCAACTCTCTCGTAATAAACGATTCCTGCGTGGGAAGTGTTTGTTTTAAACGCGCGCCGGCTCTAAACCCTCCCGATGTCTGTGCGTTCGCAGGCGTGCACCCTGCTGCTGAGCGTCCTCTTCGTCTACGACGTCTTCTTCGTGTTCATCACTCCCTTCCTAACAAACGTACGTGGCGCCCGTTTGCAGACGCAGGTCAGACGCTCGCCGTCCCTGTTGCTTCACGCCTTAACGCGAACACGTTCCCTCCTCTGCAGAGCGGGGAGAGCATAATGGTGGAGGTGGCGGCCGGCCCCTCTGACTCCGCCCCCCACGAAAAGGTGAGTCAGCGCGTTCACGTCTGCCGTCAAATCAGCGGATGGATGGATGGATGGATGGGTGGATGGATGGATGTCGTTAACTTGCCGCTCCTTCCAGCTCCCCATGGTGCTCAAAGTGCCGAGGTTAAACTCCTCCCCTTTGGCCCTATGCGACCGTCCCTTCTCGCTCCTGGGCTTCGGAGATATTTTAGTTCCAGGTAACCATAACGACGCTCCAAGCAGTTTTATATTATATTTATATGGAACCTGAAGTGACCCATGTGCCTCTTTTTTTGTTCTGGTCAGGCCTGCTGGTCGTGTACTGTCACAGGTTCGACATTCTAATCCAGTCCTCCAGGATCTACTTCGTGGCCTGCACAGTCGGTATGTCCATGGTTGGTGTGTCTGGGGGGGTTTAAAAAGCAAAATACTGTCGCTCAGCAGATAGAATTAACATTTAAGAGCAGGAATCTTCTATCAAACAGTACAAAGAGTGGATATTTTTTCTTGTTACTATTAACAGGGTTCCCATGGGTGCTTGAAATCCTTGAATTTCAATGTTGTGCTTTCAAGGCCTGAAAACTGCTTGAAAAACGAATGAACCCTGAAGAATGAATAATACTTTGTGTTCTGTATTTTCTAAACTTTTTTGAAAGTACGTTTTTGAATTTCTCCCCAGCGATAAGCTAATGGAAATCTTTGATAATGGCCCTTGAAAGTGCTTGAAAATAACCATGAAAAATGCACGGGAACCCTGCGTTTAAAAAACAAACAAACAAAAGCAACAGTTCAGACAATCAGTTTTAAATACGTCATTATTCTGGAATAGAAGGACAGTGGTGCCCCCTTGATGAGGACCCTTGCGTTGTTAACGCCCTTCGTGTCTCCGTCTCCCCTCCGCCAGCGTACGGCGTCGGCCTGCTCATCACCTTCGTGGCGCTGGCCGTGATGCAGATGGGCCAGCCCGCCCTGCTCTACCTGGTGCCTTGCACGCTGCTCACCAGCCTCGCCGTGGCGCTGTGCCGCAAGGAGTTGCCCCAGTTCTGGACTGGGAGTGGATTTGTGGTGAATACCAGTTTGATATGACTGCCAAGCACCCAAGGACAAAGAGACTCAAACTAACCAAACACAGCTCGCGCACACACACACACACACACACACACACACACATGCACACACACACACGCACACACACACACACACACACACACACACACACACCTAGGTGATCACATGCAGAGAAAAGTAGAATTATGAGTTGAGTACACCCTTTAAATAACCCCATAGCTCCTCTTTCTGCCCCCCCCCCCCCCCTTATCCCCCCCTGGATGATTCTACTGTGAGCGGTGCTGCAGGTACCTTAATTCTAATCCGATCTGAGGTTAAAAACAGGCTACACACACACACACACAACCTGTTTCCTCGCGTCCCAGACGAGGCGTCGGCGCGTTTTAAGTCCAAGGAGCCGATCGCCCGCGCGGCTCCAAATGCTGTCTTATCGCTCGCAGGCGTCGCGTGAGCGCAGGCGGAGGTCAGGACCGGCCCGAGGGGGAACACGTGCACCACGTCTCCTCCCGGCAGGTTTCACAGAGACCTTTCGGCAGCTTTGACGGGGCGACTGCTCCCGCGGCCGAGACCACCGCTTGGACCGGCGGCAGGGAAAGTAGGAGCAGTTTATTACGATAAAGGAGGAACTCGTGAGGTCACCGCGGGGGGGCGGGGTTTAGGCCCTTTCCTTTTCTACGTGCCGCTCCTTCCGCACCACCGCCAAACTGGGAGCGACGGGAACGCTTCCCGTAGACTCCCGGCCTTGTCTCGCATCAACTGTTCTGTCCTCGCTTATTTGTCGGCTCCAGGTGGAACCAGCGAGTTTACACGCGTGCTTTTTGTCCCCTCCAGCCCGCCATAGTCCTCGCGCCCATCAACTGCACACAAACCACAGCACCGCAGACAGAGGTGCCCCTGACCCCTAAACCGGAAGCACAGCCCGCGGGAGACGCCGATCCCGGCGCTGAGAAAGCCCCGGAGCCAGCGCAGGAAGAGCCCGCCACAGAAACCCCCCAAGAGGAGAACAAAAGCGACTGAAGGGACTTAACGGCATTTACCTTTTGATTTTTGATAAATTCTTGGACTTAGACATTTTCTTGTTTACGTACGGATGTTTTATTTACACGCGGTGTGAAGGGAAGTGACTTTTTATTGTTGTTTTTGTTTTTTGTTTTTTTGTAAACTGGTTGAGCAGGGCACCGGTCTGAAGGCAGCGACATGCAAAATCTGCACGCTACGCCGACCCCGATGGCGAATCCCACCTAAATATCACCAGATCCCTTCCGCGGCGGAACATGGAAGGTTTTCGTTGCTTCAGATTTTAACTCGAATAACGAGCTGCGTCGTCCAGGAACCCGACGTTTTTAGGAGTTATCTGTTTAAAACCAGGAGATGGAGCTCATTCCTGACCCCCCCCTCCCTAAAAGGGGGAGTCACGAGGAAAAGCACTTCTTCACACGAGCGGCAGCGCAGGAAGCTCCTGATAACGTTTACACGCTTCCGTCTCGACTTTCACAATAAGAGCAGAAGCTGTTGCGCGGGGTTAACACCTCACATTCGGTCTTTCCCAGTGAATTTTCCGGTTTTTCCGGTCGTCCCCGTTGGAAGTTGCCGTCATTCGGCACTCATCAGTCTGAAGGCTTTCGCATCTTTCCTGGATTGAAGTCGCAGGCTTGTGTCGGCGTACGTTTTTCTGCAGACTAACGCGGGTCACCCGACACTCGCCCGCCGCTCTACTCGGTCAAGCCCGCAGATCGGTTTGTTTTACGTCCGTGCAGATATTTAAATCTTATTTATGTCTGTTAAAAGTTCAAGTCAAAGGTGAAAATGGGTTTGTTCACTGGTGTGCCCTCGCTGATTTCCAGAACGAGGTCATTCGATATGATCGTTTTAAGGCCTCGATAGAGGACACAAATATAATAAACATTGTATCTCACACTTGTGTTTTCTTACAATGACTCTAAATCACTTAACAGAGGGGGTGAACTGCTCTAGAAAGACAAAGAACATTATACTGAATGAAATCATTTTTAACAAGACGAGTGCAATAGATTTATATTTCAATTATGAGAATAAGGATCACTGATGACACATTAAGTTCCTTCTGGTGCTAAAACCCTGTAAGCCTTTAGTTAAGGATGTTTTTGCTTGGTGCTGGTGATTGAAGTCCTTGTAAATAAAGACGGAGTCTTGGATGAGCGGCATCAGGGAAAGATCTGTTAAATATTACTGACGATCTATTTCATTTTTATGATCGTATTTTTATGCTCACACTTGCGTGGTGTCAGACAGCAACGTGTGATCACAGCACCGGTCCAGAGGAAGCCTCGCTTCAGATGAGAAGGTTTGAAAAGAAAAATCCTCTTTCCCCTTCAAGTCTCAAATGCACCGAATCAACGTTTTTATTTGATGACCTTTATTTCTGGGGGGGGACCAAGAGGTCACAGGTCAACAACCATCATGCAACAACATGAAAATAGGAATTTTTCTGTTCTCTGAAGTTCCTGAATTGAACTGAAACGATCTGGTCGATTGCACCAAGAGCCTGATTGTACATCACACACTCACACTCACACTCACACACACACACACACACACACACACTTCCTCCAGTTGAGTTAGGACTTACTCACTAAACAGTCGTAAATAGACTTTACAAATGTACAGTTTCCTCATGCTGCCGTCATCGGTCATTAAATTAAAAAGCTTAAGAGTGAAGGCACGAGTGCTCGACAGTAAAACGTCCTCAACTCGTTTAAAATAAGAGATAAAAAATAACGATATAATAAAAGTGTTTCGCAATCTCTTTTTCCTCACACCATTTAACAATAGTATTTCCTCAAGGCCTCAGTGGTTGATTTTTTTTTTTACAACAAACTACCGAAAGTAGCTTTTTAATTAGAAAGTTCAGCTGGTCTCCAGTGAGGAGCTGGATCTCGTCTCCAGCGCCTTCCTCACCATGGCGTCCGCCGGGTCACAGGTTTCACCCAGACTCCAGCGTGTACTTTGGGGCTAAAGGAAAATGACCCGCTCTGTGCCTTTCTCGAGGTCTTTGGGGAAAGGAGGTGGCGGCGGCGGCGGCAGAAGCTCGCTGCTGGTTTTGCCAGTGCTGAAGGATTGAGCTGACTTCACGTTGCGGAGAGATCCCGGTGGGTTGAAGATTCCTGAAGGAAGGACGGAGAGAGAGCCGGATTAAGGGAAATGAAGCTGACGCTGATGAGTTTAAAACTGGACGATATCGCTGCTTCCCCTCATCCAGAGGTGAAGTAACGGTGATGAAGCTCCTGACCTCCATAAATGATACTACATAATATACACTCATCTAACATACACACACCTAACCTACACACATCTGACCTACGTACATCTGACCTACGCACATCTGACCTACGTACATCTGACCTACACATATCTGACCTACGCACATCTGACCTACACACATCTGACCTACGCACATCTGACCTACGCACATCCGACCTACGCACATCCGACCTACGCACATCTAATCTACACACATTTAACCTACACACATCTGACCTACGCACATCTGACCTACACACATCTAACCTACGCACATCTAATTTACACACATTTCACCTACGCACATCTGACCTACGCACATCTGACCTACGCACATCTGACCTACGTACATCTGACCTACACATATCTGACCTACGCACATCTGACCTACACACATCTGACCTACGCACATCTGACCTACGCACATCCGACCTACGCACATCTAATCTACACACATTTAACCTACACACATCTGACCTACGCACATCTGACCTACACACATCTAACCTACGCACATCTAATTTACACACATTTCACCTACGCACATCTGACCTACGCACATCCGACCTACGCACATCCGACCTACGCACATCCGACCTTCGCACATCCGAACTACGCACATCCGACCTACGCACATCCGACCTACGCACATCCGACCTTCGCACATCCGACCTTCGCACATCTGAACTACGCACATCCGACCTACGCACATCCGACCTACGCACATCCGACCTTCGCACATCCGACCTACGCACATCCGACCTACGCACATCCGACCTACGCACATCCGACCTATGCAAATCCGACCTACGCAAATCCGACCTACACACATCCGACCTACGCACATCCGACCTACGCAAATCCGACCTACGCACATCCGACCTACACACATCCGACCTACACACATCCGACCTACACACATCTGACCTACACACATCTGACCTACACACATTTAACCTACGTACATCTGACCTACACACATCTGACCTACGTACATCTGACCTACGCACATCTGACCTACGCACATCTGACCTACGCACATCTGACCTACGCACATCTGACCTACGCACATCTGACCTACACACATCTGACCTACACACATCTGACCTACACACATCAAGGCTTCACGACATCGATGATAAAACCACCATCTGTAAAAGTGAAGCTGGAGCTAGAACCATCTGAGTGATGGTCGCTCACAAAGCAGAAACGAAGAGAAGTCATTCTGCACAAACATCCGTCTCTAGGGAGTTGAATTTCACATGCATTGAAACAAAACTCTGGTCCATTATTCAAATCATTTTTCAAATTAAATTAAGCACAAATAAAAGATACATTAATAACTGACATTCATACAGACTTTTTTTTGCTAAATAATGTCTTACTAGTCTTTGATTATGCTTATGGACTCCGTCATGTATTTATTTCTTTTCTCTCTTCCCACTCAACGCTGTTATTAATGGCCCTTTCATTTCATATATCCATGAAAACCTTTTTACTGAACTGGATTGATTTGTTTTGCTCTGCGTTCACAAAGATTTACTTCAAGCAAAGCAAAAAAAAATACAACAGGGTCTCACACCCTTCAGAAAAAGACCTCCATAAAGGGGTAATCCTCCCGAACATTCCCGTACCTGACTGGATCGTCTGCGGACTGGAGTTCCTCTTGGCTCTCAAGCTGCCTCCCTCTTTCCCGGTCACCCGGATCGGCACCAGCTGGCTGACGTCGATGGAGGCTGCGGCGCGAGAAGACCTTTGGTTCAAACGCTGGACCCGAGTCCCAACCAACGCCTCCGGGGTTCCCGTGGCCCCCCCAGGGCCTCCCCGGGCCCCCCCCGGGCCTGACCTGCGCTGTTGGTCCTCTTGTGGGTCTTCCCTTTGAGGCCTCTGTCCTTGCCCTTGGCGAGGGCCGCCAGCTTGGTGGGGATCTGCTGCTGGACGGGGGCGGGCTTGTGGACCTGGTTGGTGGTGCTGATCAGCTGGATGGGCAGCTCGGGCTTGGCCGGCAGCGCCACCATGCTCTCCCGGCGCGGCGGCACCTTCGGGGGAGCCTCGGAAGGGTCCGGGGCGCCGGGGAGCTTCGGGGGCGTGGCCAGGCCGCCGCCGCCCCCGTTGGCCACGCTGCCCCTGAAGGACTGGTAGCTCCAGAACTGAGGAGGGAGAGGAAGCTCTTAGCTCTGACCAGGGAGGAGCAAGAGATGACTTCAGGACTTCTTTGGGATTTTAGATTTTAGGAAAACATTGGATTGATTTTTCCCCCAACTATTTCAATGGGTGAAGCTTCCTTTGATCCTCTTTGATGTCATATCACAATATAGTTTGTATAGAAATCTACAGAAATCTATAACGGACAAAAAGAACAAACCTAGGCTGGAGGTTATGTTTGACGTCTCCACATGCTCAGGTTTCTTCTCCTCACCTGTGTGGGGTCGTCGTACTGAGGGAATCCCGGGTTGGGGATAAACTTCTTCAGCTTCTCCTGCAGCTGCTCCAGCCGCTCCTTCTCCTGGCTCAGCCGGTCCTTCTCCTTCTCCACCGTCTTGGTGGTCTCTCGCAGCCTCTCCAGGCCTTCCTGGTAGCTCTCCCTCTGCTCCCCCAGCTCCGTCTTCTCCCCCTGGAGCTTCTCCTCCCACTTCCGGCATTCCTCCTCCCTCTCCTGCAGCTGCTCTTCCACAGCCTCCATCTGTATCCGCTGGCGTTCCCGCTCCTTCTCCCACTGCTGCTGCTCCTCCCGGTGCTGGGCCTGCAGCTTGTGCAGGTCCGCCAGCGCCTCCTTGTGCTTCTCCAGGTTGCGCTGCTTCTCCTGCTCCAGCAGCACGCTGCTGTAGTGACGCGCGGGCTGGTTGCTCTTCGACTGGAAGGTGTTTTGGAGCTCGATCTGGCTGTCCTGCTGGACCACGACCGCCTGTGGGGAATATTGAGGTAAAGAAATAAAATCTACAAGCGTACGCGTGAGGGAATCACCTCCTACTTTATCCAGAACAACAATAACTTACTTGTAAACTGTAGAGCTTCTGGATGAGCAGTATCACTTCCTCACACATCTACACAGACAGAAGAGGTTAAATATGATAGAACATGGCAATATGAGTCATGAGACATAAACAAATGCTCAATTTAGTTCAAATGTAGTTCTGATTTAAGATTGCTGTGTTTTCAGGTGAATAGTTAATGAACGCTGAGCAAGACACAAAATAAAGAAAAGGCTTATTTACATTCTAATAAGCCAGAAAAAAGGTGCGCCTGAGAAAGAAACATCAGCTTAGTTGCTTTAATAGTATAAATGTGTAAGCTTGTTGATGTGGGATGAATTTATGTACAAGAGAAAGAATGTAGGATTAAATTGAAATAAAACAAATCTACATTTAAGCCACATTCTGGGCCAAATGGAATTTATAAGGAACAACCTAAGAATGAATGACAATTCATTCAATTGAATAAATTAATAATAAGAAAGGATTTGACATAATCTCACGAAAATTAACACAATGACACTCCCACACACACACACACACACACACTAAAGTTAATAATTAAATAGCTCAGAACCCACTCGTATTTAAACCTTTATATCAATAACTCACACAAATGATCTCGTTGCATCCAGGCCTGTTAGAGATTTTAAAATGGAGGCGTGTTTGTGTGAATTTTTGTGATATTCCATCAAACGGTGTGGAAGAATGGCTCTTACATGTACCCAAACACGATACAGAGTGGCCTGATGACGAGTGCAGAGACCCCAAACGCTGATCAGAACCACTTCTCAACGTCAAACCGGGAAAGGTTCAACATTGTGTGCACAACGGGGAGTTTACGGAGCAGGAGAGACGGGTTAAAGCCCAAGCTTCATTCAAGCCTGAAAGATTTCCCGCAATGAATTTAGCCTGGAAGTTAAAGGGAGAGAACACCTGACGTGTGGGAGGAGCAGCTCAGGCTGATGTTCGCGAGGTGGTAGAGGCTTATAAATAAAAAAAGATTTGTAATGTTTGAAGACGGTCTGAGGCAGAGTGTTAAAGCGTTTTGGAAGTAAAGGGAGTGGAAGTAGGACAGAAGTAGCTCAAGGACTTTTAGTAAAATCATTGAAATGATGAAAAACCATTTTCACTATGGCGCAGCCGTAGTTTGGGTACTGTTGGATGGAATCAGGTGAACAAAAGTGAAGCTTTGCTCACCTTAGAGGTTAAGCCGCTGTCTGATGGACCACCGTCGTCATCGGCCTTCGGGCGAATCGGGAAACAGGAACATGAGCGGGTTTAATGGCACAACAGCGTTGGGGGAGCTAGATTTGTACTCACGGACTGCTCCGTGCTCTCGGAGTAGCGCTCCTCCTGCAGCTGTGGTGCCTTGGGGGTGTGGCTGTTAAGCGGGGGGTCGTCGGTGCCGCTGGGTTCTTCAGCTGGATCACCTTCGGAGAGAACGGAAACGTGAGCGCGCACCTTCCTGTGGCCTTCTCGTTTTTTCCAAGCGACCCCGGTGACGCGCACACAGCGCTCCCTGGTGATGTGAGGATACAATATTTTACAGATGTCGGCTTTACATTTCATGGCGGTCACGTCAGAGTCGGCCTCTCCGTAGGCTTCTTCCCCTCTGGGCTGCCCGTCCTGTAAACTGTCATCTTCAAGAAGGTTTGCGTCTTTTATTCTCGACACCAGCAAATTCTGCAAGCATTCAGCTGAAGGCAAAATAAAAACACATCATGTCCTGAATATATATTCACACACTTGCACGCTGCAAACTCCACGGTGGAAGGACCTCTCCGCTCTCACCTTGTTGAATGGCTTCCGTCAGCAGTGTCGCCCCCTGCTGGAGGTCGGAGGCATCGCCTCGAAGCAGCAGCCCTTTATGGGGCGTTTCCTGACGCGTCGCTCTTTCGTACAGGGCAGAAAACACCTGCTGCTTCGCCGTCAGACACTGCTTTATGTGCTCGTCCTTCAGCAGGAGCACATCTGGGGAGCAACGGCAAGATAATCTCAATTCGGTTCACCTTTTCATGTTAAAAAGACCCATCTTTTTTTTACTCTTGTGATAGAACATGTACCCCGCAGCTGCTGCAGTTCAGCCGACAGTGCAGGATTCGTGTCCTCCTCTGGATAGCTGAGTGACAGACGCATATTCACAGTTAATAGACGTGCTTTTATAATGAACTCAGGCCTAAAAGGATTTCGGAGTCAATCTAAAGCCAGCTTTCTTTGCGCTCAGAAGGTCTCGTCTTACTGCTCTATCGCGTCCCGTATCAGCGTCATCCAGGTGGAGCGTTCCTCTCTGGAGCTGGTGTGAATTTCGTACATTTCTGGCATGCCAGAGGCGCTGGCGTAGATGAGAAACATGGCTTTGTCCTCATGAGCCACTTCCCGCACTATCAACCTCTTGAGGGAGATGATGGGCGGCTTGTTGTCCTGAGGACGAACGAGGACGGCGCAGCAGGAATGATCGAAGGATCGTTAGTGGATGCAGCGATGGGAGGGAGAGAAGGGAAAAAAACAAAGAAACAAACAATATAAACATAACTGAGGGAGAACTCACCACAGCAGCAAACACGAGCTTCTGGTCTTTCTCCTGTAAGAGCACCACCACGTCTGACAGCAGCAGAGCGTGGATCTCTGCAGAGAAACATAAAAAAAAAAAGAAGACATGGACTCAAAACGGACCCCTGCAGACACAGGGAGAAAAGCCCCTGGCTCTGGGATTCAAACCCAGAACCTTCTTGTAGTGTGGCGACTGTGAGAGCGCTTAAAACCTCCCGAAGAACCTCCCGCGGGACTTTAAATTGTACAGCGTAGTCTGATTTTCACCATCTCTGATGAGGCCGGACCGAGGCCCCCGACCACGTGGAGATGGGTCAAAGCTTACATGTCAATGTTTATTCTCGTACGGACGTTTTGTCCACACGGAGACGGCGTTTCGGTAGCCCGTGTACGCTACATTTTGACCTGAAACACCACACTGGCCTTTCTTATGCCCTATATGCATCTTTTTCTGAACCCCGCCTCCTCCTCCCCCTTAACTCATACGGTTACCCCAGCAACAACAACCATGGTTACTATTACCGCTGGTACAGTACATTTTCTGATCTACCATCAACAAGTGGACACGGAGAACAGCACACAACCCAACAAAGTATATTTGAACAGCATGTTGTGTTTGCGGTGTTCTCCTCAGATGTGTGTGGCTGTTACAGCTCCGCCTACACGTCGATGTGGGTTTTACAACGTTTCGGTGGTTTCGTGTGCACGCAAATATTTCTTGAGACGGCTCCGTGTTTACAGACAACGTCTTCCAGACGAAGCTGTCGTCTCGGGAGTCAGACGCCATCCGAGATGCGAACGCGCCAAAGCAGGCGCGCGCGCCACGAACCTTTGTGGCGCCCGGACGACTTCCAGGTGACGCTGCCCTCGTGGAGGAGCGTCCTGGTTCCGCTGGTCAGGTCCTCCCTGCGGAACAGCAGGCCGTCTTTCTGCCGGCCCTGGGACTTTGGCTCCAGGCGCAGGCCGATGTCCCTCAGGCGAGCGGCCTTCTCGTACTCGCTCACCTGGTGGTTGACCTGAGAGATGGTGTCTTTGACCAGGGCCAGGCCCTGGACCAGAGTCTGGTGCTCCTCCGTGTCACCTGAGGGAAACACACGCTCTTCAGACTGAGCAGAAACAGAAACAGAAACCGTAGCGCTGATATTTCTTTCTTTCTGCATTTCTTTTTCGACCCGTATCGGCACTGATTTAATGATAAGCGTTGACCCTGTGTTGAGACGCTGGATGAGCTGAAGCGTGCCCATCAACCCCTCCCTCCTGGCCCAGAGTGGCTGGTAATTCATCAGCCTGGCAACAACAACGCTCCACCGAGGTTTTCAACCCGAAATGTATTTTTAACCGTCTATCGTAGCGGTTTTAGGCTCTACTTCCACTCTTTCGAGTCTTTGCATCTTACTTTCACTTTAAACCTTAATTGAATAAATCCTCATAACTCTGCCCCAGAACATCTCACAAACATTAAAAGAAACACATCCTTCTGTAGCTAATGGTATCTGCTCCCTCAAAAACATCAGTTTGGAAACATTATATTAATCAGCGCTCTGTAAAACAAGTCCTCTCTCTTCTCCATTTAACTCCCGCGTTCAGTGTGGAAAATCATTTATAACTGAAAAAAAGCCTTGTTTTATACGTTTAATCTAATGATCTTCAAGCATTCACTCACTCACACACACACACGCACACACACACATTTAAAGTTTTTGAGACTCCCTCAATTGGTGTGAGACAACAAAGACTTTAGTAGCCAATAAATGTTTAATTTGTTAGTTAAATTGGGAATTGTGTTATATTGTATCATGTAACTGAGGGAGAAAAAGCAACATTGGCTCCAAGTATTGGCAATAAAAAAATCAGTAATGGTCGACCTCTAGTATGATAACAACGTACGACAAAGAAATAATCCAATAACACAAAGGTTCTCACTTTTTGTGCCGTGCTTATTGATATTTACCGTCCGTGTTCTGGATGATCCGCTCCACCAGGATGGGGTATTTCGTAATCCTCTGAGTCACCAACATGAAGCACTCGGGGATGCCCAACCTTCGCACCAGAGGCAGCTGCCCGATTTTCTGCCAAGACAGAAAAGCTGTGTTTTGGCGGCTCCCGCTCTCCCCTCCGCTGCAGCGCACAAGGCCGTGGTGAGGGGCAGCGACCCTACCCTCATCAGAAGCTGCATCTTCTTGTTGTTCTGCAGCTGCTCCTTGTAGAAGCTCATGGACTCGTTGTGATGGCTGCAGAACACGCTGTAGCACTCCACCATTCCCTCTCCCATGGTACCTGAAAACTAGAAAGCACAAAATCAAAACGTGAACACCACATTTAAATCATAATAATTTGTGAGATGTGAATAATAAACATCTACTGTGGTGATTTAAAGAGGAACGGGCAAATGGGAGGGGGCGGGATGAACACTGTTGCATATAAAGAGGAGCTGATGGGGACCTATTTTTCTGTCTGTTTGTCTACCTGTGAAACAAGAATATCCCCAAACTGGGAGATCTGGTAGTTGTTGGGACTTTCTTCGGGTTGAACTTCTTTCTGGCGCGCTTTGAGGCAGACGAGGAAGTGCAGGTGGAGGCTGAGCAGCTCCTCCACGCTGAGGAAGAGCCGGTCCAGCTTGGCGTCCTCGATCAGCTGGGAGCGCCTCAGCTCGTACATGTAGACCTGGAGAAGGATCTTTAAGGTGCGCACGTGGTGCATCTCCGTCTGAATGAACTCTAGGAAACAACACAAGCAGGGTCAAAGTGAGCGATCTGCCCTCCTCCTCCTCCTCCCTCGGCAGCCTCAAGAAAACAGGGCTGAAATGCAAAGAAAACACGCCTCCCTCCATCACTCCAGCAGCAGCAGCATCACTACAGCTGCAGCTCACCCCCCTCCCCCAGGTATGAACCTACCGTAGATGACGTCCTGTCTCTTGACGGCCTCCTTGTTCAGGGACTTCAGGTAGCTCTGGTCCACCGCCACGCTCCACGACTCGGCCTCCAGGTTCTGGGCGAAGTACTCCAGCTCCCCTCGCACCTGAGCATAATGCTGATCTGTGCGGCGGAAACGGAGCGTTTACACTGTGGGGCTCACACCACAGGCAGTGGAACGCTACAGGTTAAGTCCGGAGATCTGAGGAGGTTTCGATTTACCGTATTTTCTGGACTATGAGCCACTACTTTTGTTTCCCACGCTTTTGAACGCCGCAGCTTATACACCGACACGGCTAATCTAGGGGGTTTTCCGGGCTAAAGGGGCGCTCTAGCCGGAAGTGCAAAAGCGAGACGGATGGAAAAGGTGACGCAAAATAGAAGAGGCTAGTTTTAAGATGAACTTTTAACAATCACTGTGCGTGTCGTGCACACGCCCTCATCATGGGAAACACATGGAGAAATGCATTTGATGCAGCTTTTAAGTTTAAAACGTGGACATTTGTGCTTATAGTTTGGTGGAGGCTAATATATGTAAAAATATTGTCTTCCTTTAAAATGTAGTGGGTGTGGATGATATTCAGGTGCGCTCTATAGTCTGGGAAATACAGCTGATAACATAGGATGTGCAGTTCCTGATTGTAGTTGAGGATCGCTGCTTCTAGGGAGCGTTTGTCACATTCTGGTGTGGTGTGGGAGCGACCGGGAATGTTCGGGAGCTGTTTATCCTGCTGACCTTCTAGGTTAATTGGCTCGGCCAGGGAGGACGCCAGCGACACGGAATCCTCAGAGGACGGCCTCAAACGTACGCCATCGACCTCGTCCATCTGCTCCAGGCCAGACCTAGGATCACACGCAAATGTGGTGCGCAAACATGAACACCCATGCGCACACACGCACACAAAGCCACAACTGCAGCCTCAGATTTCAGGGTCTATCTCACGTGTGGTCGCACCGACCGCGTTTCGCTGCGAGAGGAGGAAGCGGGCTGAGGGCTGCGTCTCTGAGAGGCCACGGTCATGCCTGGGCTCAGGAGGCAGAGAGGGAGGCCATGGGAGCCCGAAGGGTGGGGGGGGGGGGCGGGCGTCCTCTCCCCAGAACTGAGTCAGACACATACAGAGAGGAACACGGCTGCTTACATTCAGGAGTTTCAAACTGACGCGTGTAGATCCAGCGGCATAACGCTCGTCTAGGGCCCTTTGGTCTCCGCCATCCAGAATCGCCCAATTAAGAATCTGATTCTGAGATTCAGAATGACTGAATGATTGTTTTAGAAATTCTGCCAGTATTCTATTGACTGGAGGCGTTAAAATAAATGTATTTACATATGTATTTGTTTAAAAATATAAAATGCTGATTGGTTGTCAGACTTGCTGCAGTTTGCCCTGTTTTTGATGTACTATCAGGATGAGGTGATTCTTACTGGTGCTTGAGTACTTTAGTACTTTTTTACTTAAAGCAAAAAGCCAATTAAGCAGTGAGTGTTTTTAAAGCTCATAAGCAGTAATATATTTGTTGATGTCACACTTAAGTGAAGGTAATCGAGCAGGTCCCTCCTGACATTTCCACTTTATCAGGTTTATTTTCTTTATTTAAGGTTGTGATCCCTAATTATTGATACTGTAGATCCAGTCAAACTGCAGACAAGGGTCAATTTAAAATGCCAAAATTTTACATAATTTGTACATGATTTGGACATGAAATTATTTATTTGAAAGCTTTTTTTAAAGACCTTTGAATTGCACTTTGAATTTACCAGGAATTACGAGCATACCTTCGGTACTTATTTCAGTGAGCACGTGGCACCAGCCTCCTGAGTCACGAGCCCTCCAGTGAAGAGTTAACCTAGAAAAGAGGTGAAAGGATCGTGAGCGTTCAGTCGAAACAGCAGGTTGTTCCGTAACTGATCCGGCCCCGTGAAGAGAGAACTGGTTTGACGAACTGCTACCAATGCAGCTGCAGACAAACCTAGTCCCAGCCAAAACACAGCAGACCACAGGAACACACAAGGACCCACAAGAACACACACAAAAACACAACTCTTGTAGTATGCATGTGCTGTGTGGGACGACAAAAAAAAAAGTTTTTCTATAACCCTCCTCAACCTACAAAAAATAATTCATCCCCTGCCATACTGATAAAAAAAAGATAAATCCCAATAAATCATAGGATAGAGCAGCTGTGCCCAGTGGCTCCACTGGGTGTGTCTCGGAGCACATAAACACAAAATGAGATACTTTAAACGCGTCATAATCTCTGGCTTGTTCCTGCCAGTGTAAACAGCCTCGGCGAGTATCTGTGTGCGCGCGTATCCGAGGGTGGGCCAGCAACTCACACACACCAGCTGCAGAGCTGCGGGAATCGGCCTGCACCCCGGAGGGGGATCGACCGTCGAAACGGAGGCGAATTCAGAAGGAAAAAGAGCAGCCAGACACACCTAAAACACACACACACACACACTCACAGTGTGTTGGAACAAAAAGTAACACAGAAGTTCTCCTGTGCTGACAGTACGTCAGAAACGCAGCCCGGAAAGTGTTCGGAGACGAGTGTGAGGCTCACAACACCTCCAAGTTGTCCGGAAATTGAGTCGACACCAATGTGGATTCGATGCTCAACACAAGATCACCCAATACCAGAAAAAAAAAGACACAAATGAAGGCAGACGCGGCAACAACAGTGATCATTAACACCGGCGCGCTCGTGTTGGGATGTTGTGTAGCTGCAGGTCCAGAGTCAAAGGCACCGGGAACGTTCCGATCTCCAGAGAACAAGCTTCTGGGTCCGGGATCAGATGACCTCACCACCAGCATTTAAGCAAAGGTTCGTGTTCGGGAGAGGCGAATGGTTTTGTAGGCGCACACCTCAACGAGACGGCCCCGATGACTCGCACGAAGGAGGCGACACGCCGGGGTCTGGATCACCTCCGCCAGAGGCTGGGAACCCCCGGGGCCACGGGGGAGAGTCGGAATAACGGGCCCCGTAAATCACGGTTCAAATCACCAAAAATGAAACTCTGCTTTCAGTCAAAACAAACACCTTCGTGTCTGGATTCCAGGGTTTGGGATCCAAGTGATCCATCACGGTCTCCACAGCTGCAGACCGACCGCTGGATCGCTCCCCCCGCCTCTCCGCATTTCAGGAAAACACGGTTTGGGAAATAACGATCGCCCAAGCAGAAGGGACGGCGTTTTAGATGAGATTAAACCAGTTTTCTGCGGGGTAATTGCCCCCCCCCCCAACCAAAACCAGGTGGATGTGTTTGTCTACGGCTCAGTGGCGTGTTGTGATCCTCGGCCACGCCCGGCGTGACTTGATGGTGCAGGTGAGCGGAGCGTGAAATACAGGTCACTCCCCACGTGAGGCAGAACAGGACCAGCAAGTCGGCCGAGTATCCTGCTGAGAGAGGAGAGACGTGTGTGTGTGTGTGTGTGGGGGGTAACGTCACTGGGGAAAGGAGTCACAGAGTTGAGCGACCATCCCTCTAGCTCGCTCGCTGGGTTCAAAGGTCACGGGGCTGTCGCGGCCGCAGCGTAACAACACTTCGTCATGGCAACAGGCCTTTGCGGGTGTTTTCCGCGCCGCTCTAATCCGCCGGCCTTGGAAAAACAGCTCACTTATTAACTCTCGGACACGGGCGGCCGTTTGTTGTTGCGGCCTTCCTGGTGACATCATCCTCGATCGGGATTTAAAGTGACACAATCCCGTTCGAGGCCACTTCTCGGGGGTGAACCGTCGTTCTTTCTGGATTCCAGACCGCACGTACAGTGAATAGAATCCTCTTCCGTCCTTCCCAGGCCACCAACGATGCCACCCCCCCCCCACCTCACCTCGTAAACGCGCCCTTGGTAAAACAGGTCGGCCTGACCAGAGCTGGGTTGTGAATTATCACCCAGTAACGCTCCTAATCTCAAAGTTAGACCACCCGCAGATGAGCGAGGCTCGCTCGGTCGGCAAACGACCCCTTCGGTTTCAGATTAGAAGAAGGAGTGAGTGTGTGTGAGTGCAAGTATGTGTGTGTGTGTGTGTGTGTGAGGAGAGACCCAGAGAAAAAGCCTTAAGCTGCTCTTAAGATGACTCCAGAAGTGATCTAACACTGCCCCCCCCAATGCCATTTGTCATAAAGATAATCAGCTACTGATATGCAGCACCATCGGGCCCCCGGAGGGCCGGTGGTGGTGGTGGTGGTGGTGGGGGGGGTCACCCTGCCTCCTGACAATAAACACGTGAACCTGGTGGCCACGCTGAGAGGCTCTCCCAGCTCCGGGGGCCTCCAGCTCCAGCCCGTGGCTGAGGAGCGCCGCGTTGCAGTTTGAGATGCGTCGGGCATAAATCCACTCGCCCCGTTTCTCCGGGGACGTCTCCCCTCACGCAGGGGCCCCTGAGGGACCCTGAGCCCCCCGGATGAAGACAGAGGACCCCTGAACCCTGAAACTCCTGGATGAGGTGGAGATTAGAGAACCCCTCATGGTTCAACATGTCACTTGTTGTTGTTGTTATTATTATTATCATCGGACATGCAGCCAAAAACACAAAGGAAGACACAAGAGATCCTGAGAGAGTAGGACCGGCCCTGTGCTGACCCAGTGGAACCATCACATTCCACTGGTGTGGTGAAGTTTCACATGTTGTTAATTAAATGGAAAGAGACAGAAAAGCGGAGCGTTATCTCGGGGAGAGGGAATGTCAGGAATGCCAAGGTGCTGGCGAGGAAACCGACCTGGACTCTGGTGAAGCACCGCCATGAGGACATTGGATCTGTGGGTCTCGACGTGAGGATCAGGTGGAGACGCGACCGAAACGGGAAGGAGCAGGTGACAAGGGGCTCGCCCGGCGGATCCGTTCCGGGTTTTCCCTCCTCCCGGGTCGTCGCTCGGTCTCCCGTCGCAGGTGAGAGCGGCCGTCTACCGGGCACGAGGGAAAACCCGGCCGGATCGCGGATCCCGCGGGACCAGATCGCCCATCCCTGATCCAGGTGTTCGCAACATTTTGTAACTCTGACGGCGATTAAACGTTTAATTGACGGGAAATTGGAGATTATGTGTTAATCCCAGAGTTCAGAGGAACTCCCAGGTGGAGTGACTGAGGGTCGTCTCCCTCCCGCTCATCTGATAAAGCCTGATAAAGGGGTTAGTTAGCTAGCTAGCTCTGCTGCTGTCTGTTTTTAACAGCAGATTAAAACAGTCGGATTAAAATCTCCGACGTCATCGTGACGCTTTTAAAAGTTCCCCGTCAACAACAACAACAACAACAACAACAACAGCAACAACAACAACAGAGGTCTAATCTCACCGTGAGCTGGATCTGAGGATATTCCCGGGGGGGGGGGGGGGGGGGGGGGGGGGGGGGGGGGGGGGGGGGGGGGGGGGGGGGGGGGGGGGGGGGGGGGGGGGGGGGGGGGGGGGGGGGGGGGGGGGGGGGGGGGGGGGAGGGGGGGGGGGGGGGGGGGGGGGGGGGGGGGGGGGGGGGGGAGGGGGGGGGGGGGGGGGGGGGGGGGGGGGGGGGGGGGGGGGGGGGGGGGGGGGGGGGGGGGGGGGGGGGGGGGGGGGGGGGGGAGGGAGGGGGGGGGGGGGGGGGGGGGGGGGGGGGGGGGGGAGAAACAATGGAGGAAGAGGAGGGGGAGGAACAAGTGGGGGAGAGGGGGGAAGGAGGAGAAAAAGTGGGGAGGAGAGAGGGAGGGGAGGAACAAGTGGAGGGGAGGAGGGAGGGGGAGGAGATGAGGAGAAACAAGTGGAGGGGGAGGAGAGAGGGAGGGGGAGGAACAAGGGAGGGGAAGGAGGGAGGAGGAGGAAAAGTGGAGGGGGGGAGAGGAGAAAGAAGAGGGAAACAAGTGGAGGGGGAAGAGGAGGGGAGGAGAAAAGGTGAAGAGGGAGGAAAGAGGGAGGAGGAAGAGGAGGGGAGGAGAGGGGGAGGGGAGGAGAAACGAGGGAGGGGGGAGGGAGGAGGAGGGAGGAGGAAGAGGGGAGGGAGGAGAGCAGGTGGGAAGAACTTCAACAACAGTGAGAGAAGATGTGAGGAGAAACAAGTGGAGGGGGAGAGAGGGAGGGGGGGGAGGAGGAGGGGAAGGGGAGGAGAAAGAGGAAGAGAGGAGGGGGGAAGTGGGAAGAGGAGAAGGAGGAGAAACAAGTGGAGAGAGTCGAGGGAAGAGAGGAGGAGGGGGAAGTGGAGGAGGAGAAACAAGTGGAGAGGGGTGAAGGGGGAGAGAAGAGGAGAAACAAGTCAGGAGGAGGGGGAGGAGAGGAGGAGGAAGAGGAGGGAGGAGGGGAGGAGAAACAAGTGGAGAGGGGTGAGGAGGGAGGGGAGGAGAGAGGGAGGAAGGGGAGGTGAGGGAGGAGAGGAGGAGGGAAAGTGGGAAGAGGAAGAGGAGGAGGAGGAGGAGGAGGAGGAGGAGGAGGAAGAACCAGTCAGTCGTTTAAATGCGGGATTCTTTAATGGGTCGACATCAAAACTCAGTTTGTGGTTTTAAAAGGCAGCTTCCATGCGGAGACGCTGGTTCCGCTGGAATATTCCAGATCTTTCCTGGAGGGAAAAGATGATAATTCCATGGTTCGTGTTAACATAATTCAGGATTAACGATGCCTTCACAGACACAGAGATTACCCGCTCATAATGACCAAACTTAACTTCACCAGAACTCGGCCCCGTTCGTCACGTCTGGTGAGTCTCTTAATCCGCTTTTCTGCGTAGATTAAACAAATCAAGCCTTTCAGATTATGATCTGGTTCGTGTGTGGATGATTTTAACCATCATCAACGGGTCCTTGAACGCAGCACGTATCAAACTAAGGTGAGGCGCCACCTGTTGTTGATCAGCGGGGCGGCGCCTCCCGGCGGCCAACAGTGGAACTGCAGCAGGTAAACATGACGCTGGACTGCTCACAACAAATCTCAAAGAAATGTCAACTATCCATTGATCACTGTAACACATTATTTATTTAAAAACACTTTCCAGTACTATGTGACATCTGTGTAACAAGTATAAGTTCTATTTGTTATCACTTTTTTATATCCAGTTTTCCAGTTGTACTCGTAGGTCATTACATGACGGAAATTCTGACTCAAATAGTATTTATTCTGTGAGAACAGTGGTAACAGTGAGACAGATGTAGATATAAATGATCAGCATATATTTAGAGATGGGAGCAGAAACCCAGAGAAATCCCAGTGCTCAAGTCCTCCTCAATTTCACATCAGCTTTTATTTACAAATGTGGAAAAAAAAAAAAAAAAAAAGAGAACTTTTCGACTACACTTTCACAATCTCAACTTTTTTTCCCCCCGGGGAGGAATATCACGTAGAAAGTAAAAGTGTGGAGAGGCTGAGCGGATGTGGTGAGAGTGGTGGTTTTACTGGTGCCGCTGGTCCAGGTCCTGGTCCTGGTCCAGGTCCAGGTCCAGGTCCAGGTCCAGGTCCAGGTCCAGGTCCAGGACCAGGTCCAGGTCCAGGTCCAGGTCCAGGTCCAGGACCAGGTCCAGGTCCAGGTCCAGGACCAGGTCCAGGACCAGGTCCAGGTCCAGGTGCTCCGGGAGAGTCCCCCTCCGGCCTTACCTACGAGATCTTTTCCATCTCCTCCTGCACGACTTTCTGGAGTCTGTCGTGAATCCGCGTCAAGGCCGCCGTCACGTCCTCGAAGTAACCGGGGGAGGGGTCGTGGAAGGGGGCCGGCCTCGCCCGCAGGCCGAGCGGCGCCAGCGAGGCCAGGCGGCGCAGGAACCGCTCGTCGTCCCGCGTCGCTAAGACGCCCTCCAGCTCGTCTTCCCTGCCCCGCAGCTCGGCGATCTCCCGCTCCAGCGCCTCCTGAGCCCCCCTGACTCGACCCTCCTCGGCGTCCTGCCGCGACCTCAGCCGCCCCTCCAGGGCGCGCCGCTGACCTTCCAGGAGCCCGACGGCCCGCGTGAGGATCCGGTGGCCGTCGGCGAACGCCTTGTCGGCGGCGCAGGCGACGACCTCCGCCCTCTGGTGCAGCACGGCCACCTCGTCCCTCCTGTGCTGGATCATCTCCCGGACGGCCCGCCGTCTCGCCGTCAGCGTCCTCTGCTTGGCCCGCCTCTCCTTCGCCGCCGACCCCGCGTCGTGGCTTCGGGGGCCGTCCTCCGAGCGCGGGCGACAGATGAGCCCCCCGTCGGTGCGGCAGGACCTCCTCGCCATCGAGCAGACGTCCTCCCGGGGCTCCTCCGGCTCGTGCTCCATCGGCGGCGCCGCCGCCCCGCCGCCCCCCTCCTCGCCGCAGGACTCCGGGCTGGACTCGCCGGCCTCCCGGTGGCGTGCGGCGGGAGCCTCCCGCAGGTCGACCTTCTTCAGCTGCTCCACCACCGCCGCCAGCGTGGTGTTCTTCAGCAGGGCGGGCCGCGGGGCGAAGGCCGCCCTGCACTGGGGGCAGGCGTAGGCCTGGTCGGCCTCCTTGGTGTCCCAGTAGGCCTCGATGCAGCTCAGGCAGTAGTTGTGTCCGCAGGGGACGGTCACCGGGTCCTCCAGCGTGTCCAGGCAGATGGGACAAGAGAAGATGTCCCTGTCCAGCCGGACCCCAGCTCCAGAAGCCATTTTCGCTCTCGGAGTTCACCTCCCGGAATGAAAGCGCACTCGCCGATCCGCTGGGTGACGGTAACGTCGACCGCACCCATACCAAAAAAAAAAAAAAAGAAGAGCGTCACTGCCTGTAAACGGCAGGATGACCTTTGACCCCAGATGGATCTGAAGAGTAAAGGCAAAGGACCACCCCCCACACACACACACACACACACTAACCAGAACTCATAAAAGCCCCCCCGGGGGACACGAGCTGTCTCTGGAGTCAGAAACTCGGAGAGAGCGAAGATCACGATCCCGCTCCTTTACGGTCCAAACAATCATTCACCCGATAAAGCGGACCAATAAAAACACAGATGTGTCCTCACTGGTTTCCCTTCCTGGAGCCTCCGCGTGGCTCCTCATCTCGTGTGCTCACGCTCCCACGAAGGGTGAAAAACGGGCCTGGACCCGGGAAAGACGCGCGTCTGTGAGCGGATTTCTGAGGCCTTTACGGCCGGAGTAAAAAAAAAAAACTAAACAAAAAAAGAAGAAGGTCATAAATTCCCTTTCACTTCCTTGGAACGCTCCATCTCCTCGGGCCAAGACGGCGGCGGGGAGGAGGCCAGATAAGGTTTGGGCGAAGGCGCCTGGAATGTTTTCCAGGTCGGAGGCTGAGGTGAAGCCAGGCGGCGGCGGGTGGAGGAGGAGACAACGCTGACCTTCTGTCCCCATCTGACTCCTTCATTATCGCACTCATATTCAAATATAACCAGAACAACGGCTCCTTATCCGAGACCCAAACGACTGGAACCCCTCTGCGACGTCGGGGTGGACCGCGTGCTCCGCCACGCGAACTCAAGGTGGCGATGAACGTAAGTGGTTAGTGTACGTCGACCTGTGGGTCATTTAAGGGTCATAACTCCAGGACAACGGTAAAGATTAAGACCCGAGGGCCTGCGTTAAAGGAATTTGTCCAAACCAAAAAGTTAAAGGTCAACTTTTGTGTGTCAGAAAGAAGTTAAATATTAATTCCAGATCGTGTCTCTGGAACCCGCTGGGCTGGAGAGGCAGACCCCCTCTGTACTTGGAAGGTCAGATGGTTGGGGCTGGACTAACACCCCCAGGACCAGGCTGCACTAGGACACGTCCTCCCCTTTCCCTTTGCTTTCACCAGACTACCGTCCTTTAATCTGTAATCCTTTAAAAGTATTCCCGGTTACTGGCCACCCCCCCCCCCCCCATCTCTGTCCTCATGCCAGCGTCTCTGTCCTGGAGTCCTGGGCTGACCTGACCTGACCTGACCTGAGGAGCTCCACAAGCTCCACCTGCTGTCCTGGTCCCACCAGCCCGTCCAGCCTTCATCAGCTGTGGGTGAACAAGGCTCCAACCTGCCCGGGACTCTTCTCGTGGTCTCAAACTGTTCCACAAGATCACCAGTTATATCTGGTATAATTCGTTTCTGCACGCTCCCTTCATTCCCCGCGTGTGTTTATCAGCCTCTCCTGCTCTTCTTCTCCGTTTCTGCCTGGCTGACCTTCACCAGATGGGTCTCTCCATGTCACCGCCCTAAAGCTCTGGAGGTTTCAGGCCGTAAGACCATCTGTGTTGTTCTTGGGGCTGTACAAATAACATTTAATATAGGAAAAGGTCAGTGGGTGCGGTTCCATCACCGACCAGCAGGTGGCGCCACTAAACCATTAAAAATCGTTCAGGAGTCACGTGATACTCGGGGACACGACGGGTCACCGTAACGAGAGAATAAACATTAATCTTAATTCATCTCCCGTGATCAGTTCACATATTATGGCACCAGTTTATGATCACCTCTGATCTGATGATGATTTACACTTTAAAACTGCATTTACTGCAACTGTGTGAAACAAATGATTCAAAACGAGCCCTGCTGTTGACCCCAGACGGGTTTTGGGTCCCAGATGTGAACAGATGTGTGACAAAAGAAACCGTGGGGGCACCTTCATGATGCACCTGCTGCACTATCTACAGCACTATTTTATTTGATCTTGATATGATAGACAGACATCTGAAGCTGAAGACACCAAACACTCTTTCTCCAGGCAATGCACAACTAAAGACCCAAGTGCTGTTGGTAGATAATAAGTCCAAAAAAAAAAAAAAAAGCTAATTAGTATGATTCTCTGGATTAGAAAAAAAAAAAAACCACAAGAAACTAACATGTAAAAACATTTTTCTATGACCAGAAAATAACCTCAAAAATGACATGTCAGCTATGTACAAAAAACATCAATATTATATTTATATATATTTAGATATTTTAATCTTCTATACCCACTAAAATATACCAAAGAAGCAGCTATTGGTCAATCTGAGGAACTCGTTCAACAACATGATCTTGAAAACTGTTTAAATATCCTTCAGCTGTAAATGTGAAAACTCAAACGTAAAGGAAAAGAAAGACATGTAAATAAATTTAAAACATTTATAACCAACTACGAGTCCTGTGTTCATCCTGTGTGCCATTTTGGAATACTGCAGAGTGTGAGGAGGTAAGCCACTTCAACCAGCTTCTCCAGTGGATAACAGTTTGTTCGTGGGAGGGCCCGTCTTCGGCCCGTCCGCTCCGAGTTCCCCGAATTCTTCGCCCTCAGCTCGCCGCTCGGGCGGAGGCTCGGCGACAGTCCGGCGACGACTGGTGTAGGCCACAGACAAAATAGAAGGGCACTTTTCTGTTGTGTTTGGTTTTTTTTTTGTTTTTGTTTTTTTTTACATTTTTCTTTTTCCCAAAACGTAGCAACCCAGGGGGGGTTGAACCCTTCCGCTGGGTTAGTGGGGCGGGACAGTCTGGAGGTGGGGAGGGGGTTTGGGGCCGGTGGGGGGGTCTTAGCAGCCTTCTTGGTTGTCAAGAGTTTGTTTCACAGTTGAATCCATTTCCACCAAGTGAAACTTGGCAACACACACACATAATTTATATATGTATATATATGTATATATATATATACATATATATGTGCATATATATATACAGTATATAAACTACAATCATGAACAAAAGACAGGAAATCGTCCTTAAATACAAAAAAAGTGGTGTCCGTGTGTGGACATGCTGTAGTGTGTGGCATCTGAGGTGGAAAAATAAGATCCTGAGATATGCACTGATGGACATTTGAGTGTGATAAAAGTGTGATCTATATAAAATGATGAAAAATATATATTTAACTCTATAGCATTGACACATTTGGGGGGGGGGTGTATTGTTAGGAGGGGCTGGACCTCGGCAGGGCCAGTATTCGTCCGTTTGTCTTTCCCCCGTTCATGTGTGTGAAGGAGACGTGGGGCTCCTCGTAACTGCCCCGCAGGCCCATGGAGATGGTCTCGTCTCTGTCCAAACACTGTTCCCTCTGCGAGTAGGACGACGGGTCCAGTGGTATGCTCTCCATGTTTTCCATGTCCAGGTCAAAGTCTTCGCTCTCGGGCGGCTTGTTCTCCTCGCTGTAAAAGAAGGAGACGTCCTGGAAGGTGGGGTGCAGTTCGTCGTGCAGCATCTCGATGATCTCCAGGAAGGTGGGACGCATCTTCGGGTTGTACTGCCAACACATCTGCATCAGGTTGTACCTGGACGAGAGCAGGGGTTTACAGATCCGCTCCACGGGAAAACCGAATGCTGCTCATGTCGTGCTGCCTTCCGTTATACTCGGAAGTCGGGATTTCTGAGCTCTGATTCCGAATGGCCCCAAAATCGTACCTCCTACTGGTAAAGTGGGAGAAACCTCACCACCTGAGTCGGTTCACAAGATGATTGTGAAGAGTGGTAGAAGCTGCTTCATTCATCATCACTTCTCACTCATTCCAGTCGCTCTAAATCAGCCGTATACGCAGTATTCTTGGACATATAAAGCAGACTAATGTTGCTATAGTGTCGTTTACATATTTCATGATGTAAATGTGAACTATAACGCAGGTTGAGGCTTTCGTGGAGGCGGCCACTTTTCTGACTTTGTAACTGAAACTGATAATTCGGCTGTGACGTCATTCAGGCCTCTGAGGTAAAGGTCTGTTTAGTTTTACACACACACACTTAAATTTGACGTCATTCGTCACCGTTCCGAACACTGATTCAGTACAGAGAGTGTTTAGAACACAATGAACGTGATACGCTCAAAGCAAAGTCTCACACACACACACACACACACACACACACACACACACACACACACACACACACACACACACACACACACACCGTCACAATAAAAGTGAGTAAGCTGAATGTAATTTTCTGGTTCACTTAAATAAACAAAATATGATAATCGCTAAACTGCAAAACACGTTTATATTTATTTCCCTAATTTTCAGAGCTGTCAGACGTTTGGCAAAACACTGAAATTCAAGGAAAAGGTCAGCCTCATGTGTGAATCTAGTAGAGTGAATAAAACCTTAAAATAGTCCTACCCTTCATATAGTCCCTTCACAAACAGTCAGATAATGAAGCGCTAAAGCTGTGAAACGTACAGTTTGTCGGGGCAGTTGTCGGGCCGGTCCAGGTAGCCTCCGTCCATCACGAACTTGAGGACCTGCTCGTTGGACAGGCCTTGGTAGGGCTGCTCCGACAGCGTGCTGATCTCCCACAGGACCACCCCGAACGACCTGGCAGGACGACAGACGGGAGGGGGGGGTCAGCGCCACGCCTCACACTCGCCCTGTCTGCGCCCCCTCGTGCGCTTGTGTCACTGACCAGCAGTCTGAATGCGCCGTGAAGACGCCGTCCTTCAGGGACTCGGGCGCCATCCACCTGACAGGAAGTAGGCCCTTCCCGCCCTTCCTGTAGTAGTCCGTCTCGTAGATGTCTCTCGTCATTCCGAAGTCTGACAGAACGACACGTTAACGTCTCGCGCCGACACTCTGATCAATCGCGGTTTAACGCGACCAAAGGGCATTTCTTAATGTGGTCATTGTACCGGCGCCGTCGTCATGGCACCCACCTCCGATTTTGACGGTGAAATCGTGAGCCACCATGCAGTTCCTGGCGGCCAGGTCCCTGTGCACGAACTTCTTGGCGTTCAGGTAGGCCATGCCGTCTGCTATCTCCGCAGCCATCTGGACCATCTCCTTCAGGGAGGGCGGCGGACGCCCCGGGTTGTTCTGCAGGGGACGGAATTTGAGTCGCACGCTTTTACCCCCTCGCCCAGCGCCGGTACTCGTTTTTCCCCCCCTCGAGCCGAACCCGCGACCCCGCTGTTTGCCTCCTAACGGGCCTGTTTTCTGCCGTCAACATCCTGCTGTTTACCCCCTCCGCGCGGCGTGTTTGTTTACGCGCGGGCGGGTGGGCGGGCGGCCTTTATCGGTGCGCGCAGCGCGAGTCGGTTCAAATGTGGGAAGGAGCGGTCGTGACAGCGCGGCGGAGCTGCGTTCAAAATAACCCCCGGGACTCCGCTGGTTGTGCTTTTATTGCTTCTGCGTCTCCGGTCCGCGCTCAGCCGTCCATCAACTCCCACCGCATCCGTCCATGTGGCGATTGTGTGGAGATATTTGTTTCTACCAAGGAGGCCAAGGTCATTAAAGAGTGAGGTCATTAAAGTTCATTAAAGTTGGACGCATCATGAATGACACTGTTGTTTTGGCTCCGCGACGAGCCTTTCTTCATCCGTGGTTTCGTCAATGACCGGTGAAAGACCTTTGATTTGTTGACTTCGGGCCTGACTCCACTCATTATGACGTTAATCTGGGAAGTTCAGGGAAATGTGATTGCTTTTCATGCGGAGATTCTTTTATTTTGAAAGGTAACCCGGTGATTTTATTTTGGCGCAGTGCTTGATTTCCTCTCCCTCTCGAGATGCGCTGAAGCGGAAATTGATGCGTTTGGGCCCCGGCCCAAAAATATCGCAGACGCAGTTAAAGGAAGCACACACACACACACACACGCGCGCGGCTGCTGTTCCGGGACCGCGGGCTCAACCGGTAGAATTCCGGGGCGAGGCAGCTTGTGAACTGGCTTTTGGCCCACGTACCTCGGCGTCAGGGCGCAGGGAGCGCAGGTAGCTCTTCAGGTCTCCGTTGGTCATGAGCTCCATCACCACCAGGGTGGGCTGACCCTTCGAGACGACACCCAGCAGACGCACCTGGAAGACAAGCCGGGCTGGATTTCAGACCCGCGTCCTCCGCCGGCGGCGGCGGCGGGACGTCTGTCGGGTACCGACCACGTGGTGGCAGCTGAAGGCCTTCATGACCGAGGCCTCGTTCAGGAACTCGATTCTCTGCCTCAGGTTGGCCGACTCGTTCACCGTCTTCACGGCCACGTGCGTTTCGCCTTCGCCTTTGACGATGTCTTTCGCGATGCCTTCGTAGACCATGCCGAAGGTGCCCTGGCCCAGTTCCCTCAGGATGGAGATCTTCTCTCTGGGCACCTCCCATTCGTCCTCCTCGTACACTGCAGGCACATTTACAAGAATGCGTCAAGCTGACTGAGAACATGTATCTCCAAAAAACTCTGGATCTGGATCTGACTGAAGCACTTTGCCTGGTATTTTTATGTGTTAATAATAATAATCACAATTTGCCAGCTCACAACCAGCCCAGATGTTCGTCCTTTATAACATCAATGACATAGAAAATAATTGAAACAACAAAAAAAGGAACGGGATTATGTGTTTTCTGAATAATAAAGTCTGTAATCCTGGCTTTCTGGACACACAACAATGCACCCTTAAATGCATCAGTTCAGTCAATAATCTCTTCACACATTTTATCAACCAGTTCAAAACCAGTAATTTGCTCGGTTGTAATTTTGCTCGGTAATTTGCTCGACAGCCCCGTTTACACCGCGTTTCACCTGAAAGCGCGAGTGTTTCCTTTGTCTTGATGCATTTACACGTCAACAGTGAAAACATCTGTTTTAGGCTGGAACTCTGGATGACTTTAAAAGCTGTAGCGTCCGGCCTCGGCCAGTAGGCGGCGATGTCCCTTTGTAGAGGCACACACCACGTGACCACTACCTGTTTCTCCAGGCCAGGAGTGCGTTCGGCCAAAACATGACACAATAAGCGCCTTGTACCCGTCCGCTGACACGCCGGTGTAAAAACTGTTTACGTTGTTGCTGATTGCAATAACGGTGAAACAGACACGCGCTTTGTTGGAGGGGGAGAACAGTCGCCCAGCGATATTGCGCTTATTGTGCAACTGTCATGCATGCGCATGAAGCGGAGCGCGACCTTGGGTTTCGCTCTGTAAACTCCAGCTTAGCTGTTGACATGACGACAGCCGTTGCCGTGAAAACGGGAGGTCACAACATAACGAAAACCTTTGCAGTTCATCTGCAAACTGTTGTCGTGGAAACCGGGCCGATAAAAATCAAGCCAAACCGGACTTCGGTATTCATCAAACTGAAGCGTCTGTCTGCTCACCGTCGTTAGCACTCAGGTACTCTGGGTTAGAGGAGGCATAGATGGGACCACTCGGACCCTGAGTTTGACTAAAAGTGGAAAAAAGGTAGATATTAGACTTATTAAAGCAACAGAATCATTACAGTGTTATGACACACTAAGAAGGGGGCACAATTGCTCTTACTTCTTCTTGAACATGACAAATCCTCCAACAGCAACGAGCAGCAGCAGCACGAAGCAGATGATCGGCCCGATGACAATCTTCACGATGTAGAGGGGGTCGCCTGCTCGACGCGGAGAGCGAGACGTGTGAGCGAAGGAAAACCGAGCTTTGACGACGGCGCCGAGGCGGCGAAAGTCTTACTTGGGTCCTGGACGTAGAAGTACGTGGGCTCGGTCCAGGAGCCGTTCCCGGCCAGCGAGGTGGCCCGGATCCTCACCGTGTAGTTCCCCGGGTGCATCACTTTCAGCTTGCAGCCGCGGCTCTCTTTGTACATGTTCCTTGACACGCAATAATGCAGCTCCTGCAAGAGTAACCGAGGTGTTTCAGGACCGTCACCACGGCAACCACCGTATGAAACAAATCCCCGTTCAAAGCCCGTTGTTCAGTGATAAAGCTTAGGCGTCACAGATTTTACAGACATAAGGAGGAACTATTTTGTTTAATTCTCAATGAAAGGCGGGATCAACAGATGCTGGAGCAGCCTTGTTATTCCCGTAAATACTTCAGCAGTATTCCAAACAGCTATTCAATCTCTTTAATAGGAAGTGTTTCATTGCCTCAAATATCCGTCTTTGGACAAATGATGAAGAATTTGACATTTTATAGAAACAAAGCACATTTTTGGGGGGATTTATGGTGTGCACCGACAGTGAACCTGCGTGTCTGTAACCCCGACCATCATCCCCGTGAACAACCATGAAATCAAAGTGTGACGGATGCATCTGCCGGACGGCGCTCTTCTTCACCTCCGTGTCTCCGTGTCTCTTGTAGTTGACCTCGTACAGGATGATCATCCCGTTGGGGGCCGCCGGCTCCTGCCACGTGATGTGCACCGCGTTTTCCGTCACTTTGTACTTGATGGGGCCCGTAATGTCATCGGCTTTGTCTGCGGAAAACAAGAGCCGCGCTCGTAAATTACGCTTCTTTGAAAACTTTGTTTGCACCGTAGTGGGGGGGGGGGGGTCGTGACAGGTCAGTTTTGATGTGGCTTCGCCTCGTATCGATGTCTCCTTTGAACGGAAAATAACCGGATATTCGCAGTCCGGCATTGGTCGTGGATGACGGGAGCGGACGGCTCGGAGCAGACTTCCTCTGCGGTTCGGTCGGGATCAAATCTACGCAGTTAAAGCACATTTCCATCGTTCCAGGAACATTTGTGCCACGTCGGGTGCGTTTGGGAAAGCGAGGAAACGCTAACGTGTGCTGGAAAAGCAAAAACTTAACCCTTTTGGGTGGCGAATCTCGACTCAGTTTTGATCTCAGGAGCTCAAAAGTGCGAAGCAGCGCGGTGATCAGAGATAAAGGCAGACGGGAAATGAGAAACGAGACCCAAAGGTTGCGATGGCAGAAAATTGTCTCGTCTAAATCGCATATTCTCCCGTCTCCCACCGCTTCTACCGTGTCTGCCGCTGCATACACGTTTTGTTTTGTTTTTTTCCCTCCGTCCCCACTTCCTCCTTCGCTATTCGTGGTATTTTGACCGCCGCGTCCCCTCTTCTGCTTTCTCCGATCACTCCGCCCCGGCACGCGCTGAGGTGAAGCGTCGGCTTCGCTACGTGCTGCTTGTGCGCCGTCACGGCTTCCTCGGCGCTGAACAAACCTCCAGCCCTTCTCTCTACCACTCGCTCCCGCCTTCTCTAACGCCGACAGCAACCACGGCTACCTCTTCACGGTCTGATCCACTGGGCTGCGTTTTTTTATGCTCCGTAGCTCCAATCTTTGAACGAAAACGCGGATCGGATTGAAGTTGCTCGCCTCGGCCGCTCAAAGAGTTAACAGGGTCTCGGTACCACACGTCTCTGCTACATTAATTCAAGCTGCGTTGTGGAAAAATGAATGTTTTTCCCTTCTCGCTGTGCAGGATTGAGCCCGCCGGAGAAACGCTCAGCAAATAAAAAAAAAAAAAAAAAGATCCCGAGCCAAGATCAACACCCCGTCGGTGCAAGTCAGGTTACTGCTCCCTAACCGTGGCGGGATGGAGCCCCGGCGGCCGGCCTCACCTTCGGGCAGTGTGCGGGCGCTGACGTACGCCGCCATGCTGCAGCGGGTGCCGTCGATGGGGTGGTTGCAGGCGTGGATCTCGATCTGGTAGCTGGTGAAGTGGCGCAGGTTGGAGATGACCGTGGACTCCTTGTCCTGGACCATGACCACCGTCTTTTTGCTCTCGAAAGTCTCCTCGCCCTCGGGGGCGTCGGTGCCGTGCGGGGGGCTCAGCGGGGTGCTGAGGAGAGGCTGCGTGTGGTTGGCCACGCCCATGACGGAGCGCCGCTGTCTCGAGCGCCTAAAGAGAAGAGACGTCAAAAACGGCTCATCTGCTGCTTCAAAGGTCCGCCGCTACGGGCGCCCAAGGCTCTCACTTTATCTCAAAGACTTCGTTGTGGAGGTAATTCTCAAAGGTCTTGCGGTATTCCGAGTCCTCTTTCTCCTTCTTGAGCTCCTTGTCCGTTTTGGGGCAGGCGCAGCACCGCGTCCCCTGGCCCTGCTCCTCCGTCTGGTTCCACTTCTGCTCCTCGTCGCTGTCCACCTGAGTGGGCACCCGCGACGGCAGCTTCATCCCTGGCGAAAGACGGGTTCAGCACAACCTTGACAAAGACACCCAGGCGCCTTCGTCCCCGAGGCCGCGTTCGCCCAGGCAACATTTTCAGGTGCAAAAGTAAGAGCTCCGGTCCGCGTTGGCCGTCCGCTTACGCGAAAACGCTTGAAAGCGGACCGACGTGGGAGCGATACGGCGTACACGTTGTGGTGTAAATGCAAAAAGGGAGCGTTTCAGTCAAGTCCCTTTATGCGCGCTACAGCTGCAGGTTACATGTGTACACGGCCTATGCCGTGTTGGAAATCTCTCCCACCCTGGGACCCATTTCTTTTGGATAAAGTTCCACTGGCGTGTCGTAGATTTTGGCGTATTTAGACTGGCACGCCTCCCAGTCAACATTCTGGGGTTTTTTTTTTTTTTTTCCTTTGCTTTGTGCTGTGTGCAAATGGCGCGCTCCCTTAAAGTTCCGCGCGCAGGGTTCGGCTCATTACTGCCACTTCCTGGCCCCCGACATACGCGCTACGTCGCTTGGCTCCCCCGTTCGCGCAGAGATCGTGTTCGATACGTCCGCGAGAGGGGCCCGGTTTCGCTACACGTGGTGCAAATGGGGTCCGAGCCTTCGTCCTCTCTAGTGAAGATGGATCGCCGCTGACTGACTCGCATCTCCCTCCCGAGGTAAGGCGGGTTCAAAAAGAGGAACGTTTGGGCTTGGTTGTGTTTGAGCGCGGACGGGAGGGTTATTGACGAAGGTCAACGGCTCCACGAGGACAAATGTCTCAACTCTGAATGAACCCGAGCCAGAGAGGATGATCCCGACTTTATGCAGCCGGCCACATAACACCACCCAAATAAGCGTATCATTAACTCCCTGCACTTGGATTATGAATAGCATATTCCCAGACAATGACTCATTTCACAAGGGGGTCACAACACTTGCACTTAGCGGGGAAGAAAAACCCACAAGAGACGTCGTTTCTTTTCTGTCGAGCAAACAAACTCATTCAGTTGAAATGCCACAAACGCTGAACACTTTGGTTAATGAAGTTCTGCCGGTGGCACTCCCACTGATTAAACCTGCTGCGAGCGAGTCGCGGGAACGCCGCGAATGTCATAATCTCGCGGCAAACGAGACGACTGTCCGGAGTTTGTGCGCGCGGGTTGCGCGTTGGGGAGGGCGACGGGGTTGGCTTCGCGTTCGTCCCAGGTGAGGAGGATCGCGGGGCTCACCCTTCTGACAGTAGTCGAACTTGTACAGCTCGCTGGCTTCAGGCTGGCGCTGGCAAAACACCAGGTAGTGAGTGATGTTCCCGTTGGGGTCGTTGGGAGGTTTCCACTTCAGGATGATCTGGGAGGAAGAGTTGGATGAAGAAATGGGGTCCATAGGAACAGAAGGTTCTGGAAAGACAGTGGAAATGTTAAACAAATGTGTTTCTCCTCTCAAAAAGACACATCTATTTTTTTTTTTTAGTGACCTTCAACCCATTTTTGTTCTTTTTACACACTTGACGAGCTTTCTCACAGAGAACAAATGGTAGCAACTTGACAATAATTCATTTTCAATGTTTTAGTATAACTGGAACATTTTCTAGTTTTTCGGTGGAAAAATCCTTTTTTTTTTGCAACTTTTGAACAATGTGTGTGGAAAACGTCCTTGAGGGGACAGCTGGGGAGGAGGTTAGGATGGCTCGTTCAGTTTGAGGATCATTCACGTGATCTCAGGCTCGAGGAGCAGGCTGAAGAGTCCTTGAGAAAAACACTGATGCACTCATTTCTCCTGTTGGCGTGTGTGTAAATAGGTTTACAGGCCTGTGTGTGCGCAGTATATCTGCTCCACACCCTCCGAACCATCTGAACACGTCTGAAACAGAATCCCCTCGAATGTGGGTTCGTGTTTGTTTGAAATTCCCTTTTTTCTTTCGCACGTAGTTTAGCGCACGAGTTAAAAATCAAGCACTTAAAATACCGAACAAACAATGCAACGTGACATTTTCCTGTCCTTATTCGATCCTGCCCGGCGATTAACGCAAAGAATCACAAATGGAAGTTCACAAACGCAGGGTGGGGACTTCGTTTGTGGAAATTAAACACAGCTAAAAATACATTTGGCAGCAACATTGACATTATTTAAGGACGGGCTGCTTTTAAAAGCCCCATCATAAATCAGCAAGAGCTTCAGGTCCTTTCTTGCGACTACAGATTTATATCTGTGGTGTAACCATGATCGGTTCATAACAAATGGCGCCCTATTAGTTTAAAGGAAAGAAAAAAAAGGAGGAACTCCATCACCGAGTCGCGACGATGGACCCATGATTGACGGGTAAATTACAGGTTGAAGAGACGAATGAATGGCAGAACAAGAGGCGCGGCTGTGCCCGACATACTTGAATAACATTATCATTATTTGAAACGACTACTGTGAGACCAGAGAACATATTATGAGGAGGGAGTGGTGGGGAAACTGGAGCGCCGTCATCAGTAGACCTGAGCAGGGCGATTATGTCGTCACGCCGCTGCGGCGCGCGCTGGTCCGACCGCATTGTCAGACCGACTTTCATCCGCGTCGTCTCGCTTGTAACGACGGCTCGGCTGCTCTGATGTGGCGCGCTGGATTGACGCGGCCGAGCCCCGGAGGGGGCGGACGGACAGACTGACAAACCGCCCCGGGTGGCTGGGTGATGCCGTCCGTGCCGGGAGCCTGTTTTGGGTGGTGTGTCTGGTGTGCCCCAGGGTGGGGGGGGGGACGACACACACACGCCGTGATGACCGGTGGTCTAAACTCCTCATGATGCTCTCCGTGGGTGGCAGAGGACAATCGAGCTCTGGGGCCGAGGTTCCTGATTTCTGCATGACCGCGTGATGCAAATCTGCTCACAAATCTCGGGGGGGGTCCTGTCTGTCTTTCGCTTCCTGTTTTTGGTGCCAAGGACATGTTGGCAGCAGGCGCTCTGACACGCACACGATGACTGGACGCACCGGTCTAGAAGAACGCTGCAGGGAAAACCTGAGCACGGGCTACGAACCGAGCACCAACGCAAAAACAAACAAACAAACAAACAAACAACAACACGGTTATCAGGGGATTGAGCCGGTCTCACTGGTGGCGTTGGTGCGAACGTAGATGATTTTGCTCTTCGCCCCGTGGACCTGGTGCTCGTCAGACGCCGACAGCTGGGTCTTGACCATGATGGCGTACTGCGTCCAGGGTTTCAGAGGAAGGAGGAGATACCCTGGATCTATTCCCTCGGCAGACCGATGTGGAGGATCCACATCTGCTATCACCCAGCTATTGGAGCCACAGGCATCCTGCCCGTCAAACTCGGTTACGTTCTGGAAAGGTCTTTTGAAAACAACAAACAGAAAAATTACTACACGTGGGTAGAAATTGTATTTCAGTCAAAATATTGAGCTTGACGGCATGGGGCAATTATATAATAATATTTTGACCACAGTAACATGGTCAATTGGAAAAGTCATTATTCCCAGTTATATAATATTCTTAACCAGTTCACATGTTCGTTTGAGGTTTTAATTGAAGTCTCATTTTGACTGATGCTTACGCTTCTTTGTAGAGCACCATGAAACCCAGCAAGTCTCTGTAGTCCTGAGGCCAGAATGGTCTCCACTTGACCAGGATTTTATCGCTTGTGGTGCGAATCGTGGTAAAATCCAGCACGTAGGCCTCGCCTGGGGAAAGACAGTCCGTCGTTAAAAGGAGAGAGTGCGCATACCGGGGCAGGACGTTAGGTTTCTCTTGAGATCTAGTGGGGGGAAAGGCCGCTCAAGTGAGAGTGAGCGTGTGTTAGTGAATGAGCCAACTCTGGTCGAGACTGTAAAATAAATCGGTGTTGTCCATAACCCCAAGTCTCCCAAAACCATAACAAAATATTTTCTACAAAAGTAAACAAGCATGGTGGTTTTGGGGTTAAATGGCCTCGTGAATCTACTTAGAAGACCGATATTTCTGTTGTTAGAATGTGGACTTCAACACGATCGATATGATAATATGTTCTGGAGCCATCCTGATGGCAGGTCAGGTCTGGGTTACTATAAATGAAAACATCCAATATAGCCCACGTCAATACCGCTTCTCTGTCAAGATAATAAAAAAAATTATCAAAATTATATTAAAGAGAGATCACGACCTCGGCGTCATGTGTATTGGAGCACAATTACCTCATCCGTGTCTCAGTGCACACAAACGGAATTTACACACAGTTATTGGTGCTTCGCTTTGTTGGTTGTTCCTCCTTTAACCTTATCTTTAAAAAGGTTTACAGGAAGACATTAACAACCCTGGGACAGGAAATGACCGCCATAACAATAACTAGTAAGAATACGAACACAATATGTTTATGTCTGTGTAGACTGTTGTCGTAGAAACGTGGTCAATAACAGTTTGCTGGTGCTCAGTAACAGCGTCCACAGAGTCAGGGGCCTTACACGAAGCCTGGTCTCCGTTTGTTTTGGACGCGATGTCGTTCTTGACCTGCCGCTGCTTGGTTCCCGTCACCTCCTCCATCTTCTGGATCTCAGACATGCAGAGCTTGGAATTGTAGTGGAAAAACATGCGTCCCCGCAGGATGGTCAGCTTGTGTTTGGACCAGTCCCACAGTTGCCGCAGATTCTGGTTGTCCAGCGCGTAAAACGAGTAATTCCTGGAAAAGAAAGCAAAACCCGCGTCAGCCTAATTATGCGTACGGCGCGAGCGACAAGTTTGTGACCTCGTGAGCTGCAGCCGAGAAGAAGAAAAAAAAAAGTTCTTCCACTTGTGTAATTACGGGAGCAGTCTCTGACGTGAGACGGATCGGGTGGCTTAAGGAGAGCGACTCTCACCCAATTTCCTGCTCCTCTCCGCGGATGACCCGGAGCTTGCGGAAGAAGGAGAGGGAGACGAGCGCATAGGAACGGCGCACTGTCAGGTAGCCAGTGATCTCCTCCAACTGGCCCAGGCTGGCCTCCAGCTCGGCCGCGATGTTGTCTGCAGACGACAAAAGAAAAACAAGAGTCAAATACCTTCGGCATGTGTAGAAAGTCCCAAAAGAGCACTCCCGTCTGCCTCTGCTTCACATTCGGGGTAAACATCCTTCATTTTTGATGTCGTGAACTTGCATAAGCTCATATATATGAAAAAAAAACAAACACTTTTGAGTAACTAATTAATTTAAATTTAAACATTCTAAGTCACATTAGAGTTTTTTTTTTAAACATAATTCAAAAATTTATAGAATGACTGTATTACATGTATTACATTGAGAGTAGAAAAGTCAAAATTATCATCATATATATCAATTATCATCCACTAATCAAAATGAAAAAAACTTTGCCTTCTGACCACTGAGAAAGAACTTCTTATGACATCTATTATTTCAGGCGTCTACTCAAGTACAACAAATTACTCACATAATTTGTAGTATGACGTTTTAAATAATTTCAGTTCTTAGGAAAAGAGGAATATGTCAGCAGAGGGAGCGCACAAAGGAGGAGGCGACATCATTCCAGCAACCACGTGCGGATTTTAAATTAAAAGGCCTTTTGAACTTGAACTTATTTACTATAAATCTCTACCTCCGTCTTTCGACTGTTTATTGAGCGGCAGAAAGGTGACTCACTTCCTCCGCGCACGTTGATAATCAGGCTGCCGTTGAGAACAGTGCAGCCTCTCAGGTCCTGGGCCGTTGTGACAGAGTCCACCATTTTCTCCCCCACGCACACCTTAGGACAGGGCCCTGCGCAGGGTGTGCAGTTCAGCCTGTGGAGCAAAGGGGAAAAGACGCCGGCGCAGTTAGAATCAGATTCCTTTGGGACAGTCTTTGTTTTTCACCTTTTCCTGACCTCGGAACACCTCCTATTGCCCACACCCCTCCTATTGCCGCTCTAATAAACACATCCGTAATTCAGATAAGAATAACAGATGCTTAATAAATCCACAAGTCTGGGCGTAACAAACTCCTCGAAAGCCAGACTAGATCATTTTAAATTCAACGAAATGACCCTTTAACGCTCAAAAACAAAAAGGCTGGATTCCATAATGTTTTCGTAACAAGGCTCTTCTGGTAACAGATATAGTGGCCGCTTTCTGTGTCAAACAAAAGGGCTCATTTCCTGAAAAGCCATCTGTGCAATCTCTACACTCATAATGTGGCTGGAAACTATTTTGATAAGATAAAATCTGAAGGCGCACAACAAACAGCCTTTCAGATACACACGGCCGAGATGTGACAGATGAGTTGCAGACACACACACGCGCACACACACACACACACACACACACACACGTTTTCTTTTCCAAAGGCACAATTAGTCCATCACGGGCTGCTTATTCAAGGTCATAACAGCTTTTTTTTTATTTTAAATCACGAGTGGAAATGATTATTTTGTTTGATATTAAAACGAACGATCGGTTGTCTCCATTACGAAGGCTGGAAACCAGGGAGGTCTAAAAGAAGCTGCTCAGTTCAGGTTCTTCGTGAACTTGCAGTTAAATATACGGGCTGGAGCGTCTCCTTTACTCGTGTTGTGTCCACTGTCGTCGACCTGCTGCTTACATCCTTGAAGCTGGCATAACGGGTCTAGGCCTCACGCAACAGGACTCCACTCAACAACACATCGCTCCCTCCAGCGAGGACGCTCGACGCCTTCTGTCTTTTAATTCCCTCCGAGCTGTCTCCAGGAGGCCGTTGACCTTTTACGCGGGCATCAACGGCGGATAAAAACGAAGCCCCGGAGGCTGAACTCCCGTTACACCTTGTAAAACTTTACAGTAGCCGCCAACTGGCGCTCGCTGCGTTAAGTCTCAAGTGTTTTGGCTCACGCCGGCAAAATTGATCAGTTTTACGGCCCTTGCTGTGACGGACCGCTCAGATAAAAAGAAAAGACGGCGTTAATGAGTAGACACTGTCCCGAGGGTTGATGCTCCCAGGCACGGCTACGCTCGAGCGCGCTGCAGGCCAGAGAGACAGGAAGTCAAAGGCCTCGTGAGTAAAGGTCTACGGCTATGATGCGGTCTCCAAACCGTGTGTGAAACCCAGTGGAAGCGTGTGTCGAGCGGAAACCCCTCGCACGCTCACAGGGCCACTTTCAGCTCTGGACGAGGCGCGCCACTATGACCTACAAGTCTGTTGTTTCCCCACAAACAGATAAAAGCGTGTGTGTGTGTGTGTGTGTGTGTGTGTGTGTGTGTATGTGTGCAAGGCGAGGGAACCTGCAGTTCCTGTTTGCTGTACTCGGCAAAGGGATGGGGGGGGGTGCTGTCGATTGCGGTGATCTCGAGCGGTATTTCATTCACAGGAGTCATTTCTCTATTTTATAGTGCAGCTTGGATTTACTGCAGTCGAGAGAACGTTGATGCGTGCGTTCGACTCTGGTCGCATTTGAATCAATTCCACATAAATCTGATCAACGGGCGCTCCCTGAAATTTCAGTATTTTTAAAATGCAGACGGTAAAGATGAGGTTTCTGGCTTTGTCAATAAACTGCTTTTTACGACCTTTAGCAGCTTCGGGGAAAGCAGACTCCCGCAGGCGATGCATGTGAGCGCGTGTGTGTGTGCACGTAGGGAGCGAGGGCAGCTTCGCGGACTGCGCCGTTCCTACTCGTGCGCGGCCACTTACGAGGATGAGTTGACGGTGGTGTAGCCCGAGGGGCACTTGGGGACGCAGCCGCCGTCGTGGATGACGTACTCGTGGCACTTGGTGGCCGCGTACTCCTTGTCCTCCTTACACTGGTTGTGCATCTTCTGGCAGTAGGCGAAGGAGACGCAGCGCCAGCCTTGGTAGGCGAACAAGTTCTTGGGGCACTTCTCCAAGCACAGCCCCTCGTGCTGGATGCCCCGGCAGGCCACGCAGTGGGCGGCCGACCCGGGCTTAAGGCAACCCCCGAGGCACTGCTCGTGGCAGCACTGGTCATCCTTGGTGCAGGCGCGATGCTTGCACTGGACAGGGCACACTGAGGGAGGGGGGGGGGGGAGAGGGGGGAGAAAGGCATGTTAATTTGACAGAAAGTGAGCATGCTCCCAATTAAGTTTCCTCTAAGAGACAATAAAATTCATTCCACGGGGTCAGACAGACTGTGACCGCTGACAACATGTCCGACATTCACGGTAAATTTAAATAAAAAAAAAAAAAGATTGCGGAGCAGACAAAAGACAAAAGAGATGAGCGTGAGCAGAGAAAAGAGCAGCGGCTAAGAGAGGATTTTGCGAGTGAGGCATATGCAAACTATCTTTGCTCTGTTGACTTTTTTTTTTTTTTTTTTTCCCTTTTAGAACAAAAACCTAATTTACTGAGTGACTCACAGACACGTGTGCAGAACATTACGTCTGCAGTGCGAGCCCGCCGCAGTGTGTCCACACAGGGAGCGTTTGTGCTCCGGCCCCTCCACGCACGCAGTTTGCCTCCGATAACGATCGATATCGTGATAGAATTTTCCTTTGCCCACGTGCGGGGTGTAAAGGGAGCAACGGGGGAGGGGGGGGTTAGCAGCGAGATATTCTGTCATATTCTGAGCTTCGTGTGTTTGTGGTACAGAGAAGACACTACTTTGATGTAATCGTTATAAAGTATAAAGTAAAAGAGAACATCTGTCCATTAAACCTGCAAATAAATCACGCAGCTGTGCACCTCTGGTGCGAACGTTGTCTTTGTCTTTGTTCAAGTCGATGACATTGCTCAGAGCTGACAGGAGGTACTGAAGGGGTTAATAGCGCAAGACATCTCAAAACATGAAAAATGTGTCACGTGAGGGCGAGTGTAGTAAAAACAGGCCATAAATTATGTAAAAGAGCCAAAGAAGTACAACTCGTCAGACGTGTGTACAAAGGGTCACTCTAGGGACAAGAGCCACAAATCCGGCTGTTTATGTTGCCAATATAGAAGCCTGAGCACACATGTCTGAATCAACCTCTTACATAACGTGAGCTGGAATAAGCTCGCAGTCAGAAAATTGTTGGACATTTTTACTCCCCCCCCCTCCGTCATTTTTCTGATGTTGCAGCCTCGTGCAAAAATATATAACAGAAATCAATAAACCCATCTTTCCTCAGTCCTTATTCGAAGCCCCTTTGGTGACAACCTCAGCTTCCGGCCTTCTTGGGGATGAAGTCACAGGCTTTGAAACACCTGGGTTTGTTCTGTTCTGTACCAGAGAACCTTGTTTCTCACTGTCTGAAAGTCCTTCTGGTGCTCAAGAAAGTCCAGGTGGACTTTTAGCTATATTTTACTGAGGACAGGCTTCTTTGATCGGATAGTCAACTGACTTCTCCCATTTTTACAACCGTTTGAGGAAGGCAGCAGATCTTTTTGCAGCCTTCCTCAAATTGTCTCTGAGGTCTGGAGGCAGCTGTGAGACCTTAAATAGTCGAGTGTATCTTTTTCTAATCACGTCCAGTCAGTTCAGAGTTCCGAACGCGGTGTGGAAACATCTCAAAAGGTGATCGGAAGAAAGGGAAGACCTGAGGTTCGGGTGCCGAGTATGTTTTGCCTTTCTGCATCAGGCCGCCAGGTAACACAATGTGGAAAAGAAATAAATAAATGACCTTTCTGTCTACACTGTAAGCATGAGCTAGGTGTACCAGTGTGTGTGTGTGTGGGTATGTGTGTGTAGACTCTAATGAGGTCGTGTGCAAGGATGAATGGCGGTTTCTCAGACATAAATACAGCTAAGTGACCTGCCTACTGGGATTAGCTTCTCATCCACAAGAGCCAGATTAAGACTGTTCAGCAGCAGGGGTGATAATGAGCCTCTGACATTAGGGGCTGTTACAGGCCGTACAGTAAAACAGTGGGAATGTGTCTTTTATGAGCCTTAGGTTGTCCAAATCCAAAAGTCAAGAGGGAAAAAACTGGGTGTGGTAAGATTCACAAAAAAAACATGAATCTTAATAATCGCTTAAGTCTTTGTCATAGACTAACATATTATGATATCACTTTTTCTGGGGAGTATGACTCATTTGCATGGTGAGATCAGCCATTAAATTAACAACAGCCTGGACCCCCCTCTCCTCGCCCCCTCACAGAAGTACGTGCTGAAAGTACGCGGAGAGCATGTGTTTTGAGAAGGCGGCAGCAATATGAGAATGGCAACGTGTGGGGGAGGCTACAGGGGGAGAGTCGCCGCTGCTCCAAAAAAAAAAATTAAATAAAGGATATAAGCACCTTTATCTGCTAGACCAAATAACCTGCTCCGCGTCGGGAACTGCAATTCGTTTCCATGATGTGAAAAAAAAAAAAAGCGCGTTCTTATACGGTTTTTGAGGCTTTCAGAACCTGCCCTTCAACTTTTCCTCAAACACACATACGCTACAAGAGCGCACGCAAACACACACACACACACACGCACGCAGACACAGACACAGAGCTCTGCTGTCGGCTCAGAGTCCTGATCCTGGAGTGGAAGTCCATGTCGGAACACAGGCCCAGCAGCAGATCCACCCTCAGCATTATCCAATGTGTTGGCTGGCTGCAGAAGCTAGCCATTCAGATGGCCTCTCCCATCGCCGAGGAAGAGAGGCGCACGCTTTAACCCTTTGTGATCCTCTCTCACCAGGGAGGCACAGAAATAAGGGAGTTGGGGGGGGTCCAAAGGTCTTAAGCTGAGAACGGGGAGCTACTCGGTGCGTCTCCACAAACCTGCAGAGGTGGTGAATGCAAAAACAATTTTACATCCAGAAGTTAGAAAGAAGTTCCACCCTGTCAGTAACGTAAAGGGGGCTTTGAGTCTAAAGCGGAACAATCGTGTTTTATAGTTCTCTGTGGAGCAGCTCTGTGCCTCCAGCGGTGCATCGTGTCCCGTCACGTTAACGACTCATTCGGAATTTTACGGATCTTCGAAAGATGCAGGATTTCCTTTTCAGGACTCGCCTACGTTTCAAACGCTGCTCTGAGCCGGTTTGTGAATGGCAACGCTCGAGACGGAGCTTCTACAAGTTTGGATCGTTTCCGATTGGAAACAAGCCTCACATAGTGAGCGATAAGAGACGGTTGTTGTCTTTTCACACAACTGAGACCACGGGTTTCTTAATTGCCCCAGTAATTACTGTTTAACTAGTCTTCCGTCGGCCGGCGCAGCTTTGAAAACCCGAACATCGGGCAGGAAGGCGGACTTGTTTACTGTGCGCTTGTCATAAATGCTTTTAAGGCCGGCACTGTGACGACCTTTGAGACCGAGGCCTCCCCGCCTTTGCTTGCAGAGAGGAGGACAGGGAGGAGGCGGTTTTGGGGGGAGATTGTCGCCATTTCTTTAAAATATGTAAATCTCCTAATATGAGGTTCTTTGTTATTATATAGAGAACAACCGCGAGCGAAGAATATCGCTCAATTAGATCCGCTTGGCTTCAGTTGGGCCTTCTCATCACCTCCCTTAGTTTTGTTCCCAGTTGAACTCCATTAAATTACACAACAAAGAATCAATGTGGGATTTGGGAATCTAAATGCCAGATCAGGACTTGGACCGGGGCCCCCCGTATTTTGCGGAAAAAGCGTGGAAGGATCTGGCCCAGCCTGGGGTCTAGTGCGTCAGGAAAGGTTGGCTCGCATGCCGTCAGCGGAGGGGCAGCAGCGGAGACACTCGATCCGCGGGGCCGAGCTTGGACGTCCACACAACAAACCCGACGCAGGCCCCCCCCCCCCGGCCAACTCGGAACCGAGAGGAGGAGAGGTTCTGCCCAGACCCGCCGAGAGTGGGCTTCGGTAACACGAAAAGGCAGAGAGAATCCACGTCGCTTTGCAAGGAGTGACTCATGCGGTTCATAACGGCTCTTGTCTGCAAACAATGCGTGCATTCTGCATATGGGAGGGGTGGGGGGGGGGTTCTAGTGCGAGACTCCACGCACGTCCTTGTCGGTAATTAATCGTCACCCTTACCCTAATAGGGACGGTGTTTGATCTCAAAGAGAATTTAAAGTGACGGCAGGGTAGCGGGGCGCCAAACGGATGACGCGGGTTTCAGCCGCTCTCTCGGCCAATCAAACGGCTCGGGGCGCGGGGACGAGGCCGAAGGAAGACCGACCAACGACGCACTACGCCTCGCCGAAATCTCACGGCACCGTCCGCGAATTCAAGTAGCAGCTCTAAAAACAAATGACATCATCCGCTAATTACTTCTGCATGCGCCAGGCGATGGACAAGCCAAAACAATTCAACCGCTTTGGTTTCGCACGCATTAATTAGTGTCTGCTTTGAAAGGGCCTTTCACACCAGCTTTGATTTGTGTCGGTCACACAATGTTTTATCATTCAATGTGTTGGGAGATTTGAGGACGTTTTCCGGGGCTTAATCTGTCTCTTTTTTACGTTAATTAACCCATCGCCAATCGCTTCACCCCTCTCTGTGGTTCTCAGACGATCGCGAGACCAGTAAATCCAGGTCCGACGGCGGGTGCGCCATGTGATACAAGTCCTCTGACTGATTTGCGTTCGTTAAGCCACGGAATAAGCCTGCATTTTATTCATTTATTGAGAAATGGCCTTCGGAACGTTCCCGCTGGGCCGTGACGCAGCCCTGTTAAAACGTGCAAAAAAAAAAAAAAAAAAAAAAAAAAATTGGATATCATTCATCCATAACCCAATTTCCACCATTTTGGGCGATGGCTGCTGTTCTTTGAGATCATACTGACCCAAAAGCCTTGAGGAATTGTGGTGTCACTTCTGTCAGTCGGCCCCAACGGCCCTTAAAGCTCCCGTTAATGCTAATCACAAAGGGGATAATTAACTTTCTATGTTTGCGATCTATTCTGTGTGCGAGTGGCGCTTCATGCACCACGGGCTTCCTGCTCGACACGAAGGGCCGATCGCTTTGTTTGAAACGGGTGGAAAAGGTCGATTCATCAGATTACCACAAGGCACATTTCTGTGGCCCTTAATCATGAGTGTCTCTGTGTTAAGCTCTTCACTCTAAAGTGAGCCCACTGCATTTTATTATGTTAAATGCAATGTTTCAATTTGATTGAAATGACTTTATATGTTATTATCATTATTAAATATAAATGATCATCTGTCCAACAGATGGACTGATCATTTATCAGTTGGGGACATTAAATCCCCTGGCTTTTAACTCCAGGGGCTTGCTAATGTATTAGTCCAGATTTCCTCTCTCAAATGTTTAATGACATAATTACATTTTTCTTTTCTTACTTCTTTCTTACTTTAAAAGCAAATTCAGTCTGCCAAACCAACTCAAATGATCAAGAAGTCTTCTTTATTGCTGATGTTATGGGAAAATTACGTAAAATTAACTAGGAAAAATAAATAAAAGCAATTATCAAAAACATTATGAGCTGAGCAGATTTGTTGAAGTCTCTTTGAAATTCATATAAGACCCATAAAAAAAGCCCAGAATGCACAGATGATGGTAATTAAACCTCAAAAACATGTTGTGATCACTTCAATCAATTTAAATAAATCCAAATGCATCAAATAAAATGACTACAATTGCTTGCTGTAGATCCTAAAGGAGCACGTCTAATGAGCCCGCGTCGCCGTGTTCTTGTCAACGGGTCTGACCCAGCAGCGGCAGCATCAGCGGGACGCCGTCGCCGGTGGCAACGGGAAACCGTAAACAGTTTCATTAACCGGCTTCAGTCTCCGTTAATAGAACAAAAACACACAAACAACATGGAAAGGCACTTTTGGTTTTTAATGCCGCCGTGCCCCCTCGGCCATCGAAAAAGGTGGACTGGCGTCGTCCGTGACCAGAATAAAAACGACAAATGAGCTCGCCAATTGCGTCGTCTGCCCGACAGAGAAATGACGCATGCCGCGGCCTTGAATCCTCATTTCCTATTTAACGTTGACAGTATGTCTGATTGACTCGACCTGTCCGTGACCATGTCAAAGCATTTATGTTTAAAGCAAATGTCACGAAAAAACTTTTTTTTTTTTTTTTTTTGGCCACTGACTTTAATTACTCCTTCATTGATTATAGATCTTTACAGATATTTTATATTTCTGATGGATGCGTTTCTCTTGTGTTTTTTTCTTGTGTTTAATGCATGGACCGACGGTTTTGTTTAAGGTATTTAGAATATGGATAAGCTTTCAGCACGAGTTAGAGACATTTTAGCCGAATATAGTGGACCGACAACTATTTAAATAAGTTGTTTTCTCTTTTAAACAAACAGGGGAATAAAAGCTCTGCTTCTGGTTGAAGTTACAGAAGTTATCGCTTGCACTTTTAACATATTTCATGTGCTTTCTTTTTTTGCGGTGGCATGATCTTTACTGGCTGTTTTTCTTGCGTTCTTTTATTTGCGGCCCTGAGCGCGTGCAGGCTGAAGCATTTCGGCGTGGCCCCGGTGGCATCAGGTGTTGACCGTACACAGCGGTGACATTTCGCTGCTTGTCTCTCCTGCGTGTCTGCTGGAGACACACGTGACTTTTGAGTTGGTTTACTTACAATTCCTTTCAGCCACCACCCCCCCTCCCGCTGGGCCTATAGTGAAACTGGGCACGGCTCGGTATCGCAGAAGTACATCACGAGAATCCGATATTCGTTGAAACTCCAAAAGCATCTGCTGCTTCTGAAGCGCAGTTGCTCTCTGATCGGAGTCGTCCCTCTCCCTGTCAGCCTCACACGGCCTTCAGAGTTATTATGCCATTAGTCCCGACCTGTAACCAATTAGATAAGAAATGGGGGCAATAAACAATTTAAGGATTGCAGATGCATTAAAAAAAAAAAAAAAAAAAAGGAATAATTCTAAAATACAAAAAAAAAAAAAAAAAAAATACATACTACCACCATTTGTATTAAAATATCTAAATAAAGCGATAAAGTGTGGGGGATCGACTGCACGTGAGACTCAAGGGAGTGGGTAAAAAGAAATGTTCTGTGGCAGGTCTAATTAAACTGGCAATAAAAACGGCACGGTGCCGTTTTTATTGCCGTCGGTGGCGAGCGCGCACGGCGCTGAAGAAACGCCTGTCGGCCCAGCTTTTGCGGATGCCTGAAATGTCTGGGATTCCACGGGAAGGGCTCCAGTAGCTGAACGGCAAGGGTTCGATGGGTGCAGCTCGGCGAGGCTGAGTGCCAGAGCGGTTAAGTCAGCTCAGAGAAAGGAACTCACGGTGGGTGAGTGGGCGTGTGTCTACCAGTAGTTGACAATATATTCAGCTTGTTTTTGTTTTTTTTGGTTTTTTTTTTAAAAAGAAAAATGTCGACACATCAGTTTTACTGTCTGAGTTTTGTTTTCTATCTTTGGCTGATCACAAAAAAAAAAAGGTTAACAGTAGAAATAGGGTCAAATTAACTAGAAAGGCCACTACTTGATAAGGAGTGCTGAATATTTTTGCAGAAAAGAGAAGCATCTGTTTCATGTACTGTGACTGGGTTACAAACCAGAGAGCTGGGCTCGATTTTAAGTTGTGCCACGTCCAATCCAAGGAGGGGGGGTTGGGGGGGGGGAGAAAAAAAAAGCATTTTTCCTCTGTCAGTGTCCTTCCAGAAAACTCCATTCATGGGCTGAAACCTACTGATTCCTTAACAATGCCTGCTTATTTTGCTTTTAGAGGTCCTCAGGTTCTGCGTATCCATCATCTCTGTCACTTGGTAATTTTCTGGTAAAAGAGTTTCCAGAGGGAAAACCAAACAGTTTACGCACAAGCTGAGGGAGACGGAGAGCGAGGCATTTCAGCGTTTGCCTCCTAACTGATGTACAGAAAAACGAATGAACTTTTTCTAACCGTGCGTGTATACATTATGCACTTAGTTACAATAAATTTGAAGCAGCGCGATGCTACTTAATAACAGCTGCAAGCATGTGATTTAAAAAAAACAAAAAAACAACAGTAAATACATAAAAGATGCCACATATTTTGAGGATTTGTCTCCGCTGCGTGATGTAGCTCATTTGAGGCAACTGTTCTGATCTAGTGTATGTTTCTTTGACTTCTGTTAAATTTGGAAAAAAAAATGTCCTTTACATCTTTCTGGGCGATGAGCAGAACGCCGAATGAATGGATGAATCATTTGTTTGGCTCGACTTTCGCCCGGAGCCGATGTTTTTGCAGCCGCGCCGCGAACGCGAAAAGCCCCGTCAGCGATTGACTTTTATAAGACTTCAGACAGTTGTAGAAAACGCAAAAGATAATAATAAAAAAAAAAAAAAAAAGAATAAAGTTAGGAGCTCCTATAAAAGCAACTATCACCTCCGCCTCTAAATCATAAAGCTCAGTAAAAACATCCTCCGATTTCCGCCGCACACAGTTTTCCTGGCACCTAAGTTTGTCCTCTTTCCTGCATTTCTGACCTCCAGGGGTCACCTGTTAGTATTTTGGTCTCATAAAAGTGTCCAATAGTACTGAGGGGCCGCCCCCAGTCCCTGCGCCCATTCATAAGCGGGGGCGCGGAAGCGTGGCAACAAAGACGGGAAGCAATTGGGAAAAGTTCTCCGTAAACTTGGACGCACGGTATTGTTCGGAGCGGGAGAATGTCTTGGCGCGGCGAGCGTGTGAGCTGTGACGAGGTTGACAGGCAGTGAGACCCCCCCCCCCCTCCACCACCCGCCCCTACGTACGTGATCAGTGACCTCGCTTTTCCTTACGATGGGGCCGGAATGACGGACGTGTTACGGCTCTGTTACTCTCCAGTTTCCAAGCAGCGCAACCCAACAATAGCTGTCCGTCTGCGGCGCGCACGTGGCCCGTGTCCCGCGGGTGGTGGTGGTGGTGGTGGGGGGGGTGTTCAGAACCCGCATTGACGTTGCTGTTCCACGCACACTGACCCTCAAGCAATAACCGGCCCCATCTTGTGATGTGCGCTGTGATTAAATTTGTAACATACATACCGGGAACACTGCGACACTGCTCTGGACACGGGTTACATGAAGGCAACACCATCTGGCGCACGTGCCACGATTGTACCGAGAGCCGTTCTTTACTTTATGGGTGCTCAGTAATTATGTAACAGACCCCCCCCCCCCACATATGCAGTCCCCAAACTCCAGAAATAATGGGATCATGTTTAATAAAGTGTGTGAAATACAATCCAACGGGGAAATAAAAGGCGTGTGCCACTTACGCACTAAAGGGATGACACCTCATCCATCACATTTAATATGATTTCTCGCTGGAGGCTGCTGATCAATGGAAGGCTGCTGATAAATGACTGGGTTACAGGTTACAGCTGCCTTATCGGGGGTATCAGCGCATACAAAAGCATAATCACTGGAGGGATAACATGTGTGACAGCCAAATCACTGCAAACTTTTTTTATATATATATATATAAAAAATAAATATATATATATATATATATATATATATATATATATGTATACAGAATTATAAAGATGTAAAGTAATGGTATTGAACGTGAATTCATGATAAAGTTTAGACTGAAACTCAAAGATGTCATGCAGATCCAACATCATATTAACTTTTAAAGATTAAAATTAGATGTTTATATGTACAATTTGATAGGTAAAATGTGAAATGGGGAGATGTTTTTGGGGGGAAGGAGGGGTCAAGGTCGCTTATTTACTTTACTTTATTTACTATATATACACACTAATTTACAATTATTATTGTCAATAACTAGACTTGAATGTCTTCCAGACTGATAATTTAGGGAAAATTTAAAAAAAGAGACATTAAAATTGATTATCTGTTATCTTGTTTTTGCCGCCGCTGTAGCTGTTGACGCTGTGTGTTTGTGTGTGCAGCCAAATCTAATCAGACGGTGGTCATTACCTGCAACCTTGTTTTGCCGTTCTGCTGAACAGGTTGGTACAGAAAGAAACAGGAAATGATCATCAGCTGCTCTGGGAACAGCTAAAAATGACCCTTGGTGAATAAGCAGGGGAAGGGAACTGGGATGTGCCTTCAAGATAGGTGTTAAAGCCGAGCCTCGTGATCTTACTGTTTTGTTTTCTGCTGGCATAAAAATGGCAGAGCGCGCACGAACGACCTCTTGCACTTCAAGCGTTGGCTACGATTTGCAAGATCAACTCGCTTCGGGTATTTCAATCCACCTGGAGATGGTGGAACACAACTCACAGCTCTCCGTTTGCGTGAACAGCCGTGCGTGGATGGAGCAATGGCGCCCATTTTGTGTTTTAAAACCTCTCCTCGATATGGATCCACGGCGCAGCTGTGACAGAAAACCAGCCGATTGCTGGTTGCAAACGCTATAGAACTTAAAAAAGTAAGTAGGTCTGCAGATGACGTAGCGGGGAACATCTAAGGAGGGCACAGAACTTGTTGAAAACTTTATGTGGCTCAACTGAACTTTCCATGCTGCACAGATGGAGGTTTTTCTCTCGTTTTCAGGCTCAACTATCTGGTGTGTGTGTGTGTGTGTGTGTGTGTGTGTGAGTGAGACCATCGCCCTTACCCTCAGTCGAGCACAGAGTACTAGACCAGAGAGGCAAGAGTCTTTTCTTTTTTATTCCTCCTTCATTTCAATCTATGAAGTAACTTAAAAACAATGACCGTCCCTTTACTATGATAATGGCATCTCTATGGTGAAAGTATACAAAAAAAACTCCCACCGAGCTGAGACCGCGAGACCGCAGGCCTTGTTCCCTCTAAATTTACACCCATGACTGCAGATCCGAGCCAGGGTTCGCCTGGTTTTTTTAGTTTCCGTCCCACTAAATAAGGAAATCCTCTTTCCTTTGAGAAGCAAAACTAGTGTCTGGACTGAAGCACGTAATCAATAGGACACATCGAACGTTTCAGGTCCTCTGAACGCTGCATCGATACGGATGCGCATTGATAATACGGGTGGTGCTCCTACAAAAGAGCTGCGAATGCGCCCCGCGCCGTTACATAACGGTGCGAGCTAGGTGTTCAGGCAGCACCCATGCGCAAAATTCTTCTCGGCGCTCAAATTTGAACCCTTTGGCACCGTGGGACGAGAGCGCCTGTCATTTTAGGGTGAAAGCTGGGACTTGCGTGATGGGAGCAGAGGGGGGAATGCGCCGCAGTGTTTCGGGCGCTCCTCACCTTCTTTCTTCCTTTTAGGAAATGCGGCCAAACTGGGACGTGGTTCCGCCTGTATTCTAATCTCAACTCTGATTAGTGAAAGTCGGTATTGAAATCTGCTTTTTGGGTGGGTGGGGGTCATCAAATTTGAAATGGTGAGTTTAATTCAAAAAATCTGGTTAATGGAGAATTTGAAACAAAAACAGCTTTGTACAGAATTGGGGGCCATTCAGTGAGCTACCAAAATTTGTACAGAATTTTATTCATGCGCTCAGGGGATGCGATAAATGGTAACACGTGTGAGTCGGGGAAGTATAAGAAAAGTATTCTTACTTCTTTGGCAGTGTTTCTGAGTCCAGCAGCGCTCACTGAAGTGGCCGTTGATGGTGGTGGTCTGGCAGGTGGTCTTTCCAACTGGCGCGCCCGGACACACGTCTCCGCACTCCCTGTCGATTTTGTTCGCCACGATGTAGTTGTCCTCCACCGAGTCGAGGATTTTCGACCAGTCCAGCGTGGAGAGGTAGCAGAGGTCTGGGTTCTTCTCGATCCTCACGGCTCCTCTGGTGATGTTCATCAAGCTGTGGAGGCCGATCTCTCGCAGCTGGAGCATCTCGAATATCACCAGGGCGTAGTTGAAGAAGAGGTTGCTGCCTCTGATCACGGTCAGGTTGGGGAAAAGGTCGCTGAGGCTCTCGAGCCCATAAACGCGAAACAGGAGAAGGTAATCGGTTATCATGACCAGTTTAGGGAAGCTGAGGACTCGAAAATCCTCCGGCTTGGTCCTGAACATCAGCAAGATCTTCAGATGGCCTTCGATGACGGTGCAGTTCTCAAGGACCTTCAGGTTAGCGGCACTGTTGCGGATGTCCTTGCTTTGACAAACTGTAAGGAAACAAAGATGCGGGCTTGTTAAAAAAAAATTACATTTGCAGCATAAATTCATTGGTAAGAAAAAGTTCCCAAAGGTTTTCGCTCATGGACAGATCAACTCTGAACAATGAGCCGGTCTATTCTGTAAAACTGGAAAAACATGTATGCAGAGGTCAGATGTGGTCTCACAGAAGGATAAAATAACTCTGGGTAATTAGAGGGCATATTTTACAGAAAAATATGCTGTTATTTCACCGTCTTTGATGAAGCCCAGACCAACTTTACTGACATTTTGTTTAGTAACCGCATATCTGGCCGGGGTCCAGTGTCAAATATGGAGTCCCGGGTGAGGCTGCGCTCATCCTCGGCTGTGCGGGGATGATTTGCGGACTTAGAATTCATAAGTCAAAAAAACATTAGCTCACGCATAATAATATTTGTCTGCGAGTAATAGCCGCACACGCGGCACGCCGTACATTCTGTCTACGTCTCACCAGGACGTGAGCAATTTGTAAACTATGCTGTTACACACACGGGTTAGGTTTGTACTAGATAATGTAAAAAGTGAATGAATTGTTTGTTGTTTCCGTTAGTATCGGAGACTGGTAGACGTAAATTTTTAATGAAATGGTTCCAGAAAGGTTCTCAAACATCCTATAGACGATGGCAGGGGTAAAGGCAATGCTCTTTGTAGGTGCAACGTGAGGCCTTCCAGGGCAAATTTTAACGTTTAGGAAGAGCCTGGGACATCAGGCCAACTGGTCAGCCATGTGAGGAAGCTGTGGAACTGCTAGGAGTGCACCTCGTTATGGCAGCAGCTCATTTTACACCTTCTGTTGCATAACTGGAAAAGACAACCAGCACACACATTGAGTGTCCGATTACCGAGTGTCCAAACAACAAGCTTTTCACTTCATGACCTTAAGCAGCACGCTCGCTCGGCGGCAAATATCAGCCACCAACTTTGAGGAGTGCTCGCATGTCCTTACAAGGTATTAAAGTGCAAGCTATTAAAACAAACTTGGCATTAAAAGGTACATTTCTCTGAACTACAATGAGGTCTGCAGCCCTCTTTGCGGCCTTGGGAATTTAGTCAAATGGTAAGCATGAATGGCATGCCACGAGCCTGGAACCTTCGACGCATCCACCGCCCGAGCAAAACTTTCCTAAAGTTTCCTTTCTAAAAAAAGACTTTGCGATATTAAAAAAAAAAAAAAAAAAGAGACGTCAGCGTGTGAACAATGAGAGGGACAGAGGTTCGGCAGATGTTGTTATGAAGACAGAGTGACCCCGTGAAGAAGGCCAGTCATGACAGGGCGGTGAGTTCAGGGTCCTATCAGTGTTCACTTTCAGCCAAGCCGGTATTTTTAGCATCACATTCCCAATAGAGAATCTAATACACTCCGGCCCATCGAGGCTCACAGTGGAAACTGGAACATGGCAGCCGTGGTGTGTAAGTGAGAAATTTTAGAGCGGGACCAGAGGAAGAACAAGCCCGGCTGACATCACCATGTTTAGAAACAAAACTCTGGTCGAACATTTTGAAACACCATTTCAGAGCACAGCTGACAGGCCGCGACGAATCACACGCAGAGAGACCCCCTTAAGGTGGCTTTCAATTCAGCAGCATTCTCGAGATTTACACTAATCGTTTCTGAGAAGTTACATTAACTCGAGGATCTTTAAGTCGTTTCCAAACGTATCCTAGAGTCTGTAGACATGTTTGAATTCAAGTGAAAAGCCAACAGGGGCACGAGCTCGGGAGGCGGGGCTTGAGTGTTTTAGGCTCACGCACCATAGTAAACGAGCAGTGAGAAAACACAGATCTTCTCTGATAACGCAACATCTGAAGGCCACCTGGTTCAAACTGTCACAGTGAAAACCAGCCAAATAGTCAGGAAATTTAAGCCATAAAGCATGATCGTGTTTGAGCGCGTGTGTGTGTGTGTGTCTTTATGCAGTTCTCATGTGAGAATCCTGAACAAGAATGTGAACAAAACTAGACCAAATGATCCTTCCTCCTTTCAAATAAGAATCATTCTGATATCTTTAACGTGTGAGCCTGCGACAATATTTGGATCTACCCACAAACTGTTCTGTTTCCAAGTATCGAAAGGCAGTATCGCTTCTGGCGTCACGAGCGAGGCGAACGGGAGACGGGGTCCGACAGAATATTATACCCGCGGCTCGGGGAGAACTGAGGCCTCAATAAACACGTAGAAACAAACACCCGGGGATTGCAACACTTCCCCTTTCAAGCTTTTGCTGATTCCGTCGTTTTCTGGACCAGGTTTTAACTCCGACTCAGACCCGCGTCCGTGTCCGAGCGGACAGATGACATAATCCGTTTGAGGATCGGCTGGAAAATTCTGAGCGTCAATCGGCGTTTATGTGTTCCGTCTTCCCAAGTCGGATTAAAGAAATATCCCGGTTTAAGGGCAAATCACCTTAATACGCCGACCTGCACGCACCAATTTAAACTCGCGGGGCTGTAATTGCAAGTTTGTGGGACTCCGGCTGCAGGGAGCTAGACCTGGCAATCGTTGGAAAGTGGCATAACAACAACTCCAAAGTGTTACAACCGCGTTGCGTAATTGAGTCAAGAGTCACTTCTACGGAAGGGGTTCTCGTATAAACGCGGCGTAAGCAGGGCAGGGGGTGAAAGAGCCTCTGGTCAGTGTAACCACGATAACGCAAATATAATGAAGTGCAAGTCAAGTGTTCTTTAAAAACAGAAGAAGAACGGAGTGAAGAGTCTATAAAAGCACCAGGTTTCCTGTGGAGAAATGGCTCTCGACCAAAGATCAGTCAGGGGTTCAGTTGCCCAACAACTGTCTGCTATTTTTTGTTATTCTTTCTCCAGAAAAAAAAAGAGAAAAAAAAAACAAAAAACAGGGAGCCAACTATTATCTTTAGAGCGTACGAGCGGCATGTTTCTGTAAAAATGGGCGGTGCTGCTGATCAGAGTTTATTATCGCGCTTGTACGCGGTTGTTAAATGCGAACCGGTCAACCAGGATGAGGGAGCCATTGTGAGAGCCGTCAGTGCACAAAGCGCGCCGGAGTACGCGCGCCAAGCACCCCATGACTCTTGAGTCCCGGGAGCGGTTATATTTAGCATCCCTGTACGGGCGACTTTGGGGAGGTGGAAGGGAGGCTTCATCCCCCGTGCAACTGCCCTTCCCGTCGCAGGCGTGAATCAAGACACGCGGCTCTCCGATTGCGGCCTCGAGGTGCGCGGGGCGTTCGGGGCGGAGTGGGAGAAGGTTGTTTTCAAGACAAACGCGGGATGTTAGAAACTGTGACAGAGCGATCAGTTATCACAGCACAACCTGATCAAGTTTGATAAGAGCAGCTGAGGCACTCAGATTGTTTATCTTCCTGCGAATTGATTCATTCTTTTATCATTTTGTACCTATATACCTTACACATAGATCAGAGATGAAGTAAACAACATGAGACCATTGTTTCAGCTTTAACAGTGCCTTTAAGAGCCTCAGTTATTCTGATATTATGAGATTAAACTAAAGAAATAACTACGGAGCTGACCATGCATCACCAAAAAAAAAAAAAAAACAGCTATCTTTACAAGTCTCGTATATCTTTCCATATACCTTTGAAACAATTACCAAAGCCCACTGCATGATCCAGAAGCTGTTGACTGATTTATTCTCGTGTCATCGCGGATCCACGCGCCTATTTTGTCCAAATCATCGCAGTTACACTGATGACAATCACACATTCAGGATCCAGACCACGAGCCAAACCCCACTCAGTTTATCTTTGGGTCAAATGCAAACCGCAAAACTGCGCTCAGCGTTTTTGAGCTATGTCAGCTGCAAACTGGTATAAAGTCTTTGTCGCCGGCTATAATTTAAAATCAAATAACGCAATGAGTAGGGAAGACTGAGGGCGATTTAAGAGATCTCCTCGCTTCCCGAGTTTCTGTCAGTCCAGTAAATCAAAAGAAAATCCATTGGCTGACCATAAAAACAAATAAAAAACACATTTTGTTTTTTTTAATGCCAGTCAGGAAGAAGGGAGCCACTTCACCTGCTCATTCCTGAGGGGAACAGGGATCGCTCAGGAGGAGGTTAACATGGTTAGAGGCTGAAACAGGGGAAATTTTCCATTATCCCGGCAATTTAGGGATTATCATTGGGAGGTATTGAGTTCTAAATCTGAACTGAAACGAACGAGCCCGAGAGGGAGATGGATCAGTTCAAACAGAACAATTTGTATATTTGTGAGCTGTCTGACACACTCCCATCAGAGAAAATAAATAAAATACATAGCGGCGTGCACGTCTGTCAGCAGAGAATGTTCACATGTGGAGATCTGAAAGAGACTCTGTACAGAAAGGTGTGTGCTACCTTTGAGAGCTGCAGGAATGTGTCTCACTTTATCTGAGTTTGTACATGCATTACACAAACGTCTCCCTTTAAGCACCCGCACACATGTGAAACAAGTCCCCCATCAGACTCTACGAGGTGGTGAATGCACCCGTCATCTTTTTTATTGTGCATATCAATAATAAAATCAAACACATTCAACAAGCCACCCGCCTCAAACCAAACACAACATACATATCTGCACACCACCAGTAGTATTCTGTGTTTGAAAGAAAACAGTGGCACAAAGTAATGGAATTCTAATTTGGATTTTTTTTTTTTTTTCCATTTTATAGCAGACAAAATTTAGGTCATCCAGATGTGTGTGTGTGTGGCTATCTGGCTTTTGAAAAGGCCATTTAGAACATTTAAATACAATTTAAAAAAATAATAAATAGGGGCTTTTACTTGCACAGGAGCGAGCCGTTACTCAAATTTTCAACTGCCGGCGATGGTGAATAATTTAAATCAATACACACCGGCACTAAATATAAGCTCTGTTTATTAAGTGAATTTTTCCATTAAGCCGAGCTGGACCGCTACCAACAAGTGGCTCCAAACATTTCCTGACTTCCACACTACTCGGTCCAGAGGGGGCGACGGGGCGGGCGGGGGAGCGATTGCTTCCAAATTGTGCTTCAAAACTCTTGCTTAAAATGGTCTGATGACACGGAGGGGGGGTCAAACACCATACTACCACCACGACAGCACACGCGAGCTTTAAATCTATCTGGGCTCCATATTATTTGTAAAACAAACAGAATATTGCATAATTCAAATTGTGCGCAGGGGGTATGGCTCAGCTCGAGGAAAATGAAAAGCACAGAATTCTTTTGTTTAATTGGAAGTGATAAAAAAGTGAAGTGAACCACTTTGACACGGTTCCTCAAAAGCACTTTTTTTTTTTCTTTTTTTTTTTAAAGAGTTCAATCGTATTTTACTTGATGTATTCGTCTCCAAAAGGGGGAAACAGTGAGGTCAAGCACACATTCTGCTGAATCTGAGCGGTACGAAAACATCTCCGGGCGACAGCAAACGTTCCCATTCATTCTTATCAGTCGGACACGTTGGCTGGTGGGTATGAGGGGATTGTCGGGGGCTCCAAAGAGGACTTATTGTTAAATTCCTGCACCGGCCGCAGCAACGAGCCCTGGCTTTCCAGTCTACAATAACAGGCAATTAATTCTCCTAAATCCTCCGTCTACATACTTGTGGAGGACAAGGTATTTTGTTTGCAGGTCCTGCTGAATCAAATGGCTGATAAGTGTCAACCTTTGTCCTGTCAATGAAGTGGGTGTCTATAAAACTACTTACCTGCCAGATCATTTTCAGACACAAAACAAAACAACACAGAACAACAGCTTTGCGTATGCACCAATCGCCCCTCTTATATTGGAGTATTAGTGATTTCAAATGATGAGAAATCATTAATACTCAAAGCAAAGCCTTAGCGTGTGCACTGATCACCACTATTCCTACTCGTAGTAATGATTTCTCAATTTAAAAACTCAACAGCTATTGCATAGATCATGCTTTGTAGATCCCAGGTACCTCATATGTAATAAAAACAACCCTATCTCCAGAATATGCATACTTACGACGTATCACACCTTAAATTTTGTTGCCCATATCATGCACTGAGTTTACCCAATTACTTATTCCCACCTACAGCTGCACCTGAGGCTCATCATATCACCTTATTATGCACTTGTCAAGCGCGCTGTCATGTTTTTTTTCTTTTAAAAAAGCGCACAACGCGGTGACTTCGCTGGGGTGTGTGATCGCGGGGACTTACTGTCTGCGCTCGCCCGCTGACAGCCCGTCAGCAGGCAGCCGGCGGCCAGCACGAACCCCCAGCACCAGCCGCGGAGCCACATCCCGGAGCCTCGGCGTCGACCTCCCCGCGAACCCTCCGCCCTCGGCCGCCGCTCCGGACCGACTGAGTGTCGTCTGGGTGGTGGTGGGGGGGTCCGGGTTTACTTTTATGGGCCGGCGGAGGGACACAAACAAACAGGCGTCCTTCTCCCGGAAGATGGGCGGAGGGTCGAGTCCCGCGTGCTCAGCCCGACGGCGGCTAGCGCGGCTAAAGTTAGCCGCCTCATACGAAGAAAAAAAAAGAATAAAGACTTAAAAAAAAAAAACAGGGAGGGCGTCGGGATGAAACGTCAGCCGCTCGACCCCCGCCGGGCTTCGTTTGGGGGACGGGCCGCCGCCGCCGCCGCCCGCACCGGACCGAGGAGCGGAGCCGCGGCTAGGCTAACGAGCTAACGGCTCGAGCCCAGGCCACAAGTGAAGTTTGCGCAGCCCCCAAACAAATGTTCAACTTTACTGGTCTAAGTGCGTGAGGGGGGCCACAAACTCTCACGCAGCCCAGTCGCAGCTGCAAAGCTTTCTTCTGCCCTCGAAATAATAATAACAATAATAAAAGGATAAAAAAGGGGTGAAACTCTGCCACTTGAATTGGATCCTGTTGCGTTTGTTGACTCGATGGCAGCAGCGTGCGTGGCGTTAAGTGTCTTGGGTGGTGATGAGGGGGGGAGAGAAAAAGCCCCTCAAGTCCTCCAGAGAGCACAAAACATCAGCATCTGCAGATCTGCATGTGGGAATAATGTCACCCGGACCAGGTCCCCTTCGGACCAGATCTCCGAAAGAGGCTGCGTTTGTGGATCAGCAGCGCTGCACGCACTCCTCTGGGGTTTAAACAAAAAAAAAAAAAAAACAACACCTTTTTTTCTTAGGAAAAAAAAAAGAAAAACACACTAAGGAAACCCCCGGTCCTTGTTTTATTCTCCACCCGGCCGATTGCTCCCAACACGCCTGGTTGACAGGGGGGAAAATGGGTTAAAGTAAAGTTTCCCCCCCGCTCGCTGTTCGTGCCTTTCTCCGTCCGCACACAGAGGGAGGCTGTGCAGCCTCGCAGCTCCTCTAAGCTCCCTTCTTCCCAACCAGTAAACAAACCCTGCCAGGCACCCAGATGGGCTCCGGGGGAAACGCGGACTGGAATCGCGCAGCGCGCCGAGGAGCCTCCCGACGCCGCTCCCGAGCCGGGGACTGCGCTGCTCCCGCCGCTGGAGAAGCTCCGGCCGTCTGGATCCGAGCTTCTTCTGCTCCAGAACCACATCTGCTCCAGAACCACATCTGGCGCAGAAGAAACTCGGATTCCCTTTTGCTCCAGGGAGAGAAAACATGCATTCCCACGCATCCCACCTGCAGCCATTCAGGTGATTTTTTTATTTTAGTTTTATTTTTGGCTGGAAGGGGAAAACATGAATTTCATGCAAATTGCTTCGATCGGGGACTTTCACACCAGGTACCTCACTCCCCCACCCCCGGGACAGCCATGACCCCATGGCCCCATGGCCCCTGGGACTGGGTGCACTGGTAGCTGTGACATCACCTCCTCCCGTAGGGGCGAAATTGGGATCTGACGCGATTATAGAAAGCGACGTCGGAGGAAAATCGACTTCAGCAGATTGGAGGCCTCCCTCTGTATGTTTATAAAAGCCGTTTCTCGCTATCATTCTCCATTTCTGTGCATGAGTAAACATTCTCAGACGACTGCACAGCTGTTTTTTCATAAGATAATCTGCCCCAACCAACGCTGGCTTCACTTCCTCTTATTAGAATCACTCTTAGTTGCTGTGGCGTAAACATATCAAAGCTGGGGGGGGGTTCTTTCAGGTCTTGGGAACTTTACAGCGAAAATCCACGAGGGTGGATGGAGTGGATGAATCAGAATACTAAGTGTCCCTAATTCTACCTCAACAGCTCTGAGGTGTTTGAACACCGATGAGGAGTTCAAACACCTTCAAACAAACTGATAGTGAGTCTCCGTCTCATCACACCTGTCATTTAAGAGGAAATTCTGTTCCCGTGGCCACATCGGATCGGCTCTCGCTATTAACACGCACAAAATGACAAAGTGAAGGGGGAGGTGGACTTTAGCGCGTCAACGCAGCCGACCACAGGGGGGCGACGGAGAGGCTTTGTTTTCTGATCCGGGAGCTCTCGATTCCTGATTCCATCTTCGTGTTCAGCTCATGGATGCGGTTTTCGTGGTTTTGCTGTCCCACGTGTTTATTTGCTTTTCTCGGCCAGGGTAACCGCACACTTCCAAACTTTTCTGCCCGCTTGTTTTAATTGAACGCACGGGACCGTGCGCAGGGAGACTCAGAAACGGGCCGGTCCCACGTGAACCTCCAGCTCGCTCTCCTTGTGAAGACAAAGTATGCTTTCAGTTTTACATGTTTCGGATGCCCGAAAGACCCTCTGTTGTTTTAGGAACCTGGGGGGGGGGGTTCGTGCAATTCAGACATTGTCTAAAAATTGACCACCATTCATCTGACCGTGCTGCGTTGTCACTCACGCAGCGAGGTGAGAGTGGGGTGCAAAAATTGACAATCATTCACATTTCCCAGTCCTTGGAACAGAGGGTGGAGGGCAGGAGGGCACGAGGGCACCAGCCCTAAAGACGTTACCTGTTCACATCCTTCATCTGCCACAAGATAACAACATCCTGCTGTTTGCTTTACAGAAATAGAATTTACTTTAAAAAAGAAAGGGGAAAGAAAGCATCCTTCTTGTGCTTCTTCTTCTTCTTCTTCTTCACGTCGACCTTTGTCTCTGGGTGGTTCGCAGACATCGATTTAGTGGAACGCGACCCCTGAAGGGGCCAACGTGAAACAAAAGAGGGGCTCATTGGTGACATCAAGACCTGCTGTTTACTGTGGACAGGAAAGTGAGAGACGCTCACATGTTGAGGGGAAACTGAAACGGTGGGGTCGGGGTGGGGGGGGGGTGCTCGTCAACTCCCCTTCTTCTGCAGGAACGGAGAGAGAAAGAGAGAGAGAGAGAGAGAGAGAGAGAGAGAACACTGGTGTTGAGATAATTCCTAGAATCAGAGCAACTTTACATCGTACACCTTAAAGATAATCCCGTCTGTTGGAGGTTGGTGTGTTAGGTGGATTAATGTCTCCCGAGTAAGCTGAGAAGGCCGTTTTCCATTTCCCATTCATCAGCTGGGAGCTGCTGATCATGTCTGGGAGAAAAAAAACAGCAAAATACGATTTTATTTTCTTGTTACGTTAAAAACAATTGGACCAAAAAAAAAAAACAAAAAACGGCACAATTTAAGTCACTTTAGAGTCTGAAACATCTAATATTTGGTTGCGGCCGAACAGGTCTCATCAAAGGACGCACACGCGCACACACACACACACACACACACACACACACACACACACACACACACACACACCAGAGTGTGTTATTTTGACTAGATTAGGCTGATTATGGCCCAGAACTATTGATGTGTTATTCAGGCTCACCAAACAAATGACTCATAAACACATGATGTGAACGCCGAACTTGTTTCCCCAGACGAGCGAGAGAACGACAGAGAGAGAGTCAGTTCTCTCTGGAGAGGTCATTCTCTTGTTTTCTCCAGCTTTCTAACGCTGAACTCCGGCAGGCTTGCGGCAGGGCGCCGAGGCGGACCAGGCCCACCGCAGGTGCGGGAGGAGTTTCCAGGATAACGGGATTAAGGAGCTCCGAGGAGAGCATAGACCGCAGACCAAAGTGAATTAGAGGGAGGCTGGATGGGCCTCCGTCCTGGGACCGTCACCATCCGTATTTGATCAGTAAAGATTGTGACAATCAAAGTAATTGATCATAGAACACACACACACACACACACACACACACACACGCGTCCAGGCTGCCTGGTGAAGAGGCCCTTTGCTGACTCAGCATAGATTCACTCCACAAACAGAGTTTATCGCTGTTTTCAGTCGGCGGATCTAAAGATCCACCAAGAGTGTTATTTTATTGGATTTTTTTTTTAAGTGTTATTTTACTGTTGATAACAGCCACTTGTTTTCTTGTTGGAATACAGACCAGGACAATAAGGAAGTCTCGATAAAAACACGGGTGTTGAAATGAATGTTGGGAACCGAGCTTTTATTGCCGCTACATAAAAGGAAAACCACAAAACTGGTTTTGGCGTGGAGCGAGTTTCGTCTGAGGTTCGACTGTCGTTTTTGCGCTGCAGGAAATCCAGCGGAAAACAAGTGACGGCAGGGAAAACATCTCCCCGAGGAGCTGGAAGATGGCGGCTGGAACGACGCCGCATCCGTCACCCCTGTCGACAGCGGACACCGTTTCCCCTTGGGGGAAAAAAAAATACGAAACGGGGAGACTTCTGCCCTCGCCGTTCCCCCGCCGCCGCCGGGTCTTCGTGCAGCGGGAACCCTGGCGTGTGTCGTGCCAGGCCTAAAGCGCTTGCACGGTAGCGGTCGGGAGCGCTGTACTCACAAGCCACCAAGCGAGGAAATCAGATCCGGATGATGCACGATACGCAAACAAGGATGTCCTGGAGGACTGGGGGGGGGGGGGGTTGGCAGGGACATCCAAACGCTCCCAAGAGCTGAAACGGGACATCAACCGCGCGATGCCGCTGGCACGATCAGCGCTTTATTGCCCGTCGCCCCTCGTTAACGCTCAATCGTCGTCGTTCTTAGGCGGGCGGGCGGGCGCGCTGGGAGGCCCGGATCCGCGATCGCTCCGGTGTCGATGGCGGCGGATGTTGCCGCCGCGTCTGTCAGTAATGGCCCAGGCCTGTTTGAATTAATCAGCTTAAAGTGCTCTTACATAAGGAGGTGAAGCTGTTTTTATGACAGGTGTGTGTGTGTGTGTGTGTGTGTGGCGCTTCAGCATCTCGGTATGAAGGTGGCGAGCAGGGGGGCAGGGTTCAGGCAGATAAGGGCATCTCGGTTTATTGCGCCCGCTCAGGCGTCTGACATGTAAACATCGCCTGTTTTCTCCCCGCTGTGGTCTTGCAGAGCAAAGTTGAGCGTCCAGCGATGTTGGAGCTACATCTACAGAATAGATATTGTACTAGCAAAGTGAGGACGCTTTGGCTGGTCCTCACAACTTCAGGAGAGCCTTTGAGGGTGAAGGTTTTAAGGTTAGGGTCTTTGGGTTTGTTGGGATAGTCAAAGTAAGGAGCTGGGGAATGTATTATGTCTATGAAAGGCCTCAGAAAGATAGAAGTACAAGGATGTGTTTGTGTGTGGGAGCGCACGCTGCATACTGAGGGCCAAAATCTGCATTTTACTATCAAAGTGAGGACCTTTGGCTGGTCCTTGCCACTTCTAAGGACAGTTTGAAGGCGAAGACCTGGTTTTGAGGTTGGGGTTAAAATTAGGTTTAGGGTCAGGGTCAGGGCCTGGTGGTTAAGGGTTTGATTAAGGAGCTTGGGAATGCATTATGTCTATGAAAGTTCTCACAAAGATAGAAGTACAAGGATGTGTGTGTGTGTGTTCTTGTACCTGTTACATATCGAGTACCAGTATATGCATTCTACTATCAAAGTGGGGACATTTTTGGGACGTAAGGACATTTTGGGTGCACCTCACAACTTCAGAGGTCTTCTTGAGGGTTAAGGCTTAGTTTAAAGGTTGAAGTGAATATTAATATTAGATTAAGGTTAGGGTCAGGGGGTTAGTAGTGACCATGTCTATAAGAGTCCCCACAAAGATAGAAGTACTGCGATGTGTGGGCGGCCAGTATCTTGAGGCCCACACCTATCCCTGAGTTAATCTTCAACAACGTGCTTGGAAGTCATGTGAGGCGAAACCGGCGGTCTGCATATAGAACATGGGAAAGCAGGCAGAGGTTAGCGTCGAACGCGGGCTCACACGGACCTTTCTGACTGGAAGAACAATGAGGTTCAGCCATGATTCATCCCCGGGCTCTTCCTCGACGCCAGCTCGCGTGCAGGAAGAGAGGCCTCGGAGCGTCAGGTCAGACCGGGATGCCCGTCCCTCTGGGCCCCGCTTCCCCTTCCCAACGCACTCTGCACAGGAACCTCCCCGCTGACGTTGACGGGACAATAACTGGGAGTTCTGAGGCGGAGCGTGATGGATGCGCCGCCCGTTCGGGAGGTTAATGGCCTCTCACATTCGCAGCCAGGGCTCAGCGCTCCACGCGTGGCCTCCAGCCAAGTGTAGGAGGCCGGGTTTTCAAACGTGTAAGCACTCTTCCTCTCTCTGAGGCCTGGAAGTTAAATGTGCCATGACAGCGACTCTCCATCACAATACATTCCAGCAGCTCCCCCAAATAGTCGCATTGGCCCCTTTTCACCCCCCCCCCTCGAGTGCAAATAACACCCAGGGGAATCGCTGGGGAGCCTCCTGCGTCCTCCCGTGCGTGAGCCTTGGAAAATGATGGAAACAAATTCTCCAAAGCTCCAAAGTAAAGTTTGCTCTTGTTAAAGCACGCCCAAACCTTTCTGTCCACAGAGCCCTTAATCCGGGATGACTGCGCGCCTAATTCCGTGGGAATAGTGAACCTTCCGTTAAAATGACATCTAGTGACCCCCCCACCACCCCCCACCAGCGATGAATTTTGCAGCCACTGGAGCGCAATCCTTCCTACACCAGGCTGCGCGCACCGCAGGACGGGCGCAGAAACGCGCGGTGACGGAAGGTCAAATTGAAACCTCATTGCGCGAATGGATTATATTTAAGAGCCTTATTATCATCTTCATCTCTCCACGAACCCACTTTGCCGACATCATCATATTCTCAGCCGATGGGAGGAGTCTGCTCAGATTATTCCGCAAGTATGGAGAGAGTGGCTCCCGCGCACGGATTAAACTCCGGTAAACCCGGGGCGAAATGGCCAATAATTGCTCCTAATCTCAAACCCGTACGGGGGTCAGAAATAATGCGGGGTTGTTTTTAGAAAGCTCTTTTCTCTCCAGTTCTGCAAACCCAGTCAGATTACTTCCGCGGCGCAGACCACGCGTGCGTAAATCCTCCAAATTCTATTGATTTATGCGCCACAGCCCGCGGGAACGCGGCCGGACGTTAATAAGGTCTTTACGCGCAGCGGGGGTCTTCGTCACGTGGTGTGCAGGTAAATCTGACTTAGGGAAGACGAACACCTCATAATCAGGCGAAAAGAACGAGGGAAAACTTGGCACCTCTTCACACCGAAGCGAAACCTGCGGCTGGATCCGCCGCTTGAAAAATAAAATAATAAAAGCGGCCGTGTGATTTTAATAAAGAGAGGCTAAGAGGGGTCCGTAAATCAGCTTACGTGCAAGGTGTGGGAGAGCATTAATGCAGCGTGCACGGCCGGGATTACCGATCAAACAGGACCCAGAAAGTTTGTGCATGAAGCAGCCTCTGGATTTAGGAACACTAACTGTTCTAATGGGATTTACTTTTCCATTCACTTAAAAAGGACCCTCGCTTGAGACGCCAAACAAAGAGACACGTTTCACACCGCAAACTCACACGTTTAATTGTACAATAAACCTTTAATAAATAGTTTGCCATTAGTTTCCCATATTTACAGAATAACCACCAGTTACTGATGTTGCCATACTCGTTTCTTGGCTAAATTTAGGCACACAGAGAGGATGGAGGGGGGGGGTCCAGGCCACGAACCACGTCATACATAAAAACAGGAGTGGCTAACAGGTCAGTCTGGAGAAAAAAATCTATGCAGAATTGCACCGTACAACCAAATAGAGCAAGAGGTGGCCAGAAACACGTATGTACATTTGCTGCGTGTACAGGTGATCTTCGTACATTTACAGTCGTCTGCTTGGAAAGTGGGAAATGAAAGCTGGTGCAGAATCTTCCCAATTAAAAGAAGGATCTAAAGCCACCGGTGTCCCAATGTGTTGGTCCAATAGCAGTAATAATAATAAAAAAACAAAACGGCAACCAAACATTGAAACCTAAATCCTGATATTTAAACCTATATTTAAAGTCCTGCGGCCTCCTGTGTAGCGCCCCCCCCAAAAAAAAAATAAAAATACAAAACGTAAAAGTGGCAGCTTAACTTGAACCGAATGTGCCGTCGAGCTCGGTGGTTTCTGTGGCCGGCGGCTGAAGGAGGGCTCCTACAAAAGAAACTCACAGAGTGAAATGCTTGTTGTCACGCCAGCGGGACTGAAAACAGCTGGACGCTTGATAATGTACCACCTCGCAGTGACTCTGAAGGACAAAAAAAACAAAAAATCTTAAAAATGAAGCTTTAAAAAGCTATTAAAAATAGCAGAAACATTAAGACATGAAAAAGAAAACAATAAGTGACACTCAAATCCATAAGCACACACACACACACACACACACATACAGTATGATAATAATGCAAACTGAAAAACAATTTGGCACAAAAATGAATGACAACCATTTTGAGAAAAGGTGAAATTGTTCCTCATCGCGCTGGAATTTGGCAAATCAAATCCTCTCATTGCAAATCAGAACGTCGCCGGGGCGTGAAGGACAGTGCGTTGGGTTGCCGACGCGACGCGGGGAACGCGGGGTGACGGACGAAGGCTCCGGAGAGCGGGAGACAGCGCCGCCTGCCGGCCGGACAGACAGCTCGTTCCTCCCGGCGTCATATTCGTCCAATTCAGGGGATGGCTACATTTGAAAACGCTCTCCGTTGTGACTGAGTGGGGGGGGTTGCGTTAACTGTTTTTGTTTGTCACGTCTTTAAATCTTTGGTTTCAAAACACAGATCTAATTTCTATGATAAGTCCCACCCCCCGTGAACTTGATGACGCAACAGTTATACTTAATAGAGGCAAAGAGATTAAGCAGATGTAGGAAAATATTAGGTAGGGTTGCTTTTAGAAAACAACTCTTAGTCCCTGCAGACTGGCTGTCAGTGTAATCCAAGTGGCCCCTGTTCAAGTGGCACAGGTTTGAATATATTAAACTAGTCTGACATCGACCAATACACTCCGCGGGTGGCCCGGCTGAAAGGTGATCTAAGTAGTTCTGAGCCAGTCCTACGAGGTGTTTACAGTTGATGGGAGTAAATAACTAGAGCAGATATTAAAGATTCACTGAAATGGTTCTGTGGTTCCGCCGTTGCAGAAAAACTAGTGATCGCGTTACATCACAGTCTGAATCCGACACCTACGGGCCGAGAGCAACCTCCTGGTCCAGATGCGGTAAAAAAACAAAAAAAAAACATAAACAGATGTTGTGCTTCTGCCAGCTGAAACTCTGATGGTGATATATGTTGGGAAACAAAGCAACGAGGAGAGCGTGAAAACAAAAGGCATAGTCTGTAACCGCTCCGATGGGAGCAATAGTGGAAGATTACAGAGCCTTTTCAGACCTCGGTCTTCATACAGGTTGCGTAATTTCTTATTTATTTATATATCTACATATATATTAGGTCACTTTGAGGCAATATTTGTGTGAGAACTCAAAGCACATCTAACCCTCCATTCAAACAGAGAAAATATACAACCCAAACTGCTATTAATCTAGAGATAGGCAAGTAAACATCATTAAAAAACGTTTCAGCTAATAAAGTGGTCTCTCGCCCCAACTACTCTCTGTAACGTCTGTGAATCGTCCGGATCTGAACCGATAAGCTGTTCCGCAGTGACGCTTCCCTGCTGAGCCGGAGTAGAAACCGGGGTCCCTTCTTTAGCGGGCTCCCAGACAGACGGGAACCCGAAGGAGACCCCGGGACCAGTGCACAACGACCCCTCGCCTGGCTACAGATGAAACGTGAAGAATCGCGCGAGGCAAACGTTCGAGAAGTTCCGCCGAGGCCCCAAAATCGCTGCGGGAGGCTGCGTACTCGGCTCCGCCCGCGCCGCGCAGAACTGGAAGATTGGAGTCCAGCTCGGCTCGCTTAAAAAAAAAAAAAAACCCCCCGCTGCGCTCCCCTGATCCGGGCTCTCCCCTGATCCGGGCTCTCCCCTGATCCGGGCTCTCCCCTGATCCGGGCTCTCCCAAGACTCGGGAACCCGTATTTTTTTTCTTTCTTCCAAAAATAAAAGGCTGCTGAGGAGGGTGTGTCCGCTCTTGTGCCGAACATCCCTGTCGAAGCGCTTCAGTCTGACGTGTGCCTGAGGTCAGAGAGCATCCGTGTATTAAAAATCTGTGCATCTCTCCGTGTGCGCAGGGTGGCGGGTGCGTTGCGTTGACAGTTTCTGCTCCCCCCCACCCCCACCCCCACCCACCCACCCCCCCCGTCAGCTGAGGCTATACGCTGCTGTCCTCCAGCAGGGGCTCCTTGCCCTCGGCGCCGCTGCCCTGCGGACTGTGGGAGTGACTCTGGGCCCCGTTGCTGTGCTTCTTGTAGGCACCGGGTCTCATGCCTGGCCCCGTGTGCTCCGGGATAAACAGGGCCACCAGCAAGGACAGCAGCACCGAGCACGCGCCGAACAGGAAGGGGGGGCCGGGGATGATGGCACTCTGAGGAGACAGGAGGAAAGGACACCACGTTCGTAAGCGCCGCTGTTGCGCGTTGTTCGGGGCGACGGTAGGTCGGTAGGTTCGAGTTCACCTCGTCTGTCGGGTTGGCCATGTTGGATTTGCCTCCTTTCTCAGAGGGGTCTGTGTCATTTAGCTCCACGTGGAACAAGTAGAAGACAAAACCATAAAGGGCAGGGCCCAAACCATTACAGAGGCCTCGAATCCCAGTAATCATGCCCTGCACCACACCTGCAGGTCACAAAAAGCACATGGCTCAGCAGTGCATAAACACACATTCAAGAACAAATCAGCTTTATTTTGCACTTGGTTTGTGAACCAAGCTCCGATACATGCAGATCGCGTTATTTGAAAGCTTGCCTTGCTGGTCAGGGTCTGCGTTTCGGGACACGATGGCGCTAATGGCTGGGAAAGTGATGCTGGACATAGCAGCCACGGCTCCAGCCGCCCACATCATCCTAACGAAACAGAAAGCACGCCGGTTAAAACGCCGCGCTCGAGTTCAGAACACACAGGCCAGGACAGGGCAACTCGGGTTTGCTGTTAGCAGCGTTGTCCGCTCCAGTTTTGGACCCAGTGGAACTAAAGCTCTGCTGTTTTCCATCAATCCTGAGAGCCTCGGCGTTGTTGAAAACATAAAAGCTCAGATAGCACTTGGGTCTGCGGTGCACCCTCCATCTGGACGAGAGCAAGGCCTCAGCGACCTTTATTTAATCTAATCTGCCCACTATTGAACTAAAGCAGACCGGAGCAACGAGCAGGGAATTGTGTTTTTCTCATTACCATCTATTATGGCTGTTCTGCTTTGACTCTGCAGGCCAAACAAAGCAGAAATGATCATGATGTCCCCACAGACAGTATGATCTGGCTTACACGAAGGTGCGGCCGACCTTTAACACCAGAGCGTCTATCTCCATCAGAAATTTCCACATGATGTAAAAGGCTTGTTTGCAAGCTTTTTTTTTTTTTTTTTTTCAGAATTTGCATGAGTCAAACCAAATCCATCAACGTTACACTGGTGCCTTATAGGCAGGACTAAAATTAGTATCGGTCCCCGGGTCTATGCTGCCCTGCAGTGGTTGGTCAGAGAAGTACAACAGACAGCGACGTCTCCACGTCTGCCAAAAAAATATATCACTGAATGATGCACCGCTTTTCCACTGAGGGGATTGACCCTAAGTGACCCTACTCTACCCTCATCAAGCCTATTCTACTTACTCAGAGAAAGTGGCTGGTCCCTGGTCCTACTTTTTTTTGGTACCTACTCCGTTGGGGTTCCAAAAAAAAAAAAAAAAAAAAAAAAAAAAAGCCCGGTCCTTTCAGGTACTAAATTGTAACAGACACATTGCAGTCTCTGATTGGTCAGAGAATCGTTGCAATGACAGTAGCCCCGCCCACAGTAAACAGAGCAGCGCTTCTTTATTTGAGTTCCGCTGCTACATTGTACAATGTGTAACTTGTGAACGGTAAATAAAGTTTGTTGCTGCAGTCATCGTCTTTTCATAACGACAGCTCCCAAAAGCAAGTAGAGCCAAAACCATCAGTGGAATTGTGGTTACAAAAGTGCTTTCTCTGCCCTGCCCCACAATTTAAATATTGAATTGTTTCAATAGGATTGAAGTGGTGTAATTATCTGACGTTACTGGGATTAAAGTGGTGTAATTAACTGCACTATATAAGTGCAGTTTTGAACTAGAGGGCTGGACAGCCGTCACATATGAGTTGAACTGTCACCAAGGTTATGTTCAATAGGCATGGATGATGCAGATTTGAGGACAAATCATTCTAAATTCATCTTTTATTGAAGCTGAGAATGATTTAAGCACACTGAGCAGTGTGTTGGGGAGGTTACTGACCAGTGTTGGGAGCCGAAGCCGTACCACGCCAGCTGGAGGATCTGGAAGCCAAGGCCAAGGAGGATGGTGTTCTTGTTCCCTATAGAACGCATGAGAATCCCCAACACCAGAGTCTAGAAGGCACAGGTCATACATGCGTTAAGTAAAGCAGATTAAGGGGTATAATTTAAGAAATGACACTTTTACACCAAAAATAGAGAAAAGGAAGAGAAAAATCTTCCTTTACAACATTTTGTGGGTAAATAGAGCAAGTCAGGGGGGGAGGGTTATCCATTTCCATGCTTAAAACTCCTCATACACCTTTATATGTGCAAAAATAAAGCACTGAAAATAATAACAGACCCAAAGCTCAAGAAATTTACATTAGATACATTCTGCAGCTAAACTACAAACAAGGTGGCTCTTGATACCTGAGCAAGTATGGAGAGGATCCCCACAACAGCAATGAAGGCTGCCACTGTCTCCGACGAGAAACGTATAACCTGAGAGGAGAGAGCAGGTTGAGACAACACCACAGGAAGTTAGGAAAGGAAAAAAAAAAAAAGCCCCGTTTCAGCACAAAGCCTTCAAATTTCTGCCGTGAACACATGGAAGCAGGCTTGTTTCAAAAACACAGATGTGATTTCTTCACTTTGCACAAAGGTTACAACAGGTTCAGTCTGCACTTCTCTTGTTAACTGTAGAGCGTCAATAAAGATTTTTTTTTAAAAAAAGCTGTTGGAAAATTAGGGCGCTAATGGATATATTTATTCTGCACCAAACAGTATTGGATAAAATTACTCCTGCAAGAATTACACGAGTGTGTGTCTGGACAAAATTGAAGCCAAATCTGGAAGCCTGTGTGTCTTTTTTTCCAGTCTGTTTGACAGAGATGTGTATAACTGGCCTGACTGGTTCTTATCCGCTGTTTACTCTTTATCAACTTTCTGCTGAGGGGAAGATTCCACTCAATCTCTCTGGAACCTTTAACTGTAAAAGCTTTCACCACAGTAGTGAGCCACACGCACGCACGCACGCACGCACACACGCGCACACACACACACAGCTGCTCGCTTCTATCTTCTGGTATTTGATAAAATATTCAAGCTTTTTTTTTTTGTTTGTTTTGGAGAGAAACATGGGACCTTAAACCTGCTGATTCCGTCTGCAGAATATAGAATGTATGTAGGTCAAAGTGCATGTTACTGCCTGACATGGCTTTTACAAGTAACACATCCAGGATAGAGGAGTCATATTATTTTAATGTGACAGTTTTTAGGACTAATGTATTGCTTTCAACATTTTGCACAAAAAAAAACAAAAAACAAACCCAATCAAACATCTGTTTATTGAAGAGAATATAATTTGCGGGGTTTGTTTTTTAGAAAAAGTGTTGTACCTGTTTGAGATAGAGGAAGAAGCTGGAGTACTGGCCAGCTTCGGGGAGGTAGGAGAGAAACACTGTGATACAGATGAGCAGCACCGTGGAGTCCTGGCCCACCTTCCGCAGAGACTGAAGGAGAAGACAGCAGGACGGGGCCCGTTAGACCTCACAAACAGCTGCTTACGGGAGCGCGGGGACAATGCGGCGGCATTGCGGACGCGTCTCAAACGGATTTTTAATACCATTAAACCCTCAAATTGTAAAACGCACGAGTGGGCTCGGGGGAATTTAATTTCATTTTCCAAACAGACTGGTTGCAATCACACTGCAACTTAAAACAATTTGATTTAACAATAAACTCCAGACAGCTGACAGCCTTTCAGTGGCACGTTGACATGTACAATTGTTCTCCAAATCACTGATTTGCATAAATTTAAATGTGACCAAACAGAAATGATTAACTGAAACCTAATTAAGCTTTGAAGTGACATGATTAGCAATGCAGAAAGACGGCAATTAATTCTGTTGGTCATGCAGCCAGTCAGACCTGAATAAATGACTTCAATGAGTGTGCAGCTTATCCTGAATGTGACAGTCACGCACGCACTCAGCAGACAGAACTGCAGGAAAACATCACTTGTTAACCTGCCTGTTGGAGAACAGCCTTAAAATTAAGAAAAACCTGCTGCGCCGTTTCGTCTTTTGCACAAATAAGAGAGAGGCATCGTGTTCTTGTGCAAAGTTCAAACGAAACTCGTTTTTCTTTTAGATCGTTGAACGGATCGCTCAGCACCTTCATGTGAGTTACAAACAATTCGCGACCTTCTTCACAGTCGTGTTACCGTTTCTGCCTCGTGGAGAGAAATACAAGCCTCAAAGCACAAGCAAGCAGAACTAACAGGATCTCTTCAAAATATTAGTTACGAAAATGGCGGATCAGTCTGATAATGAGGCCATTTAGGGATTATCAAATGATAGCGAAAATAAAGCTGAGCTTCGTTTAAAAGGATGCAATGAATTTCAGTTAAATGCATTTCCCTCAAAATGATATATTTTCATTCTAATATAATCAGGGCATCTGTGTTTTCATTAAATGATAAAAACTGCATATATTTAAGGCAACTGATATTTAGTTCAGTGAGAGTAAAAAGATGTTTAATAAAGTGACTGTCTACTTACATTCTAGTTTATCATTAAACTACATTTGCAGCTCTAAATATAGACTGTGAGTTGATCAATATGCAAAGCACATTTGATATAGAAGTGAGTCATAAACCCAACTGAAGGTCAACAACAGAGGTGTGCTGTTGTTACTCACAGCGAAGGGGTCTGCCTGTTCCCAGGAGATGGGGGCTCCCCATGATGCTGGCCTCATCTTCTCTGGCAGGGACTCCGGCACGGCCACCAGGATGAAGCAGATGTCGAGGAGGGCGATGGCGGTGGCGAGGATCACTACCAACGTGTCGCCGTAAGCCTCGGACAGGTACGCCCCGATGGCGGGGCTGGTGACCAGGCTGGCTGCAAAGGTAGCCGATACCTGCCGGGGGAAAGGGACAGAGGTATTACTAAGTCCTGATGTAATCAGCGGATTACACAATCTGTCTGGAGGTGTTTCGAGAAATCTCTCCTGTCCTGAAAGGCCCTTACCAGACCGTACGCCGTACTCCTCTCGTGTTCCTGTGTGATGTCAGCCACGTAGGCGAATATTACAGAAAACGTGACGGCGAAGACACCGGACACTGAGATGACAGCAAAGTACCACCTAAACCAAAGACAGGGTGTGCGTCACACTCCAGACATCGACTGTTAAAGAGCAAACAAATAGAAGAAGTTATTTGCTTTTCTCACCATGGGCTGATCTTCATCAGTGGAATGGGCGCACATGTGAAGAAGACAGTAAGCAGCAAGAAAGACTTGCGCCCCCAAACGTCTGACAATGCTCCAATAAGAGGAGCGCTGAGAAAGGATAACAGGCCCTGAGAGGACAGGCGGAGAAGAGAGACAGGATGGTGAGTGGCTTCATCTGTTATCTGACCGAGCACAAGAGTCAAGAAGAATCCGTTTCGGATTACGGCCCTAAATCATGACGATCAAGTGAGAACAGAAATTCTGGGCTCTCTTCACATGTGCTTTCTATTCTCTAAAGACTGTGCGTTTGGAGCACTTCTGCTTTGGACAGCTACTGTTCCTATCTGGAAAACCTGCCACAGATAGTGGACAGTGTTAATCAGAGCGTCACTAAAAAGGGGCGCACCTGCTCCAGAAGTTACTCTGCAAATACTCCAAAAATCAAGAAAAAAAAAAAAAAAAAAAAGCTTGTGGGAAAACACGTTACTGAAAGTCCAAAAAAAAATTTTACCTTGACACCGTGGATGAGCCCATTCATGAGGAATGTGTGCTGGGGAAATGTCTGGTGTAATACCTGCAGAATAAACACAGATAGAGCTGGATGAAAGCACCTTATGCACAAACAGTGTGCTAGATTACAAATGGCACGGAAGCACAGCGGTTTGTCATAAGCTACACGTACACATTTGGACCTCTGTGCAATTTAAATTTGTACTCGGGGCACGTTTTGACAGTTTGCTTTAAGGCGTCAAAAGTATTTTTGTGTGTTATTTGTTCTGCTTTCACTATGAAATGTTTGTTCCTCAGAAAATAGATGAGAACCAATTTGCACCTGTACATTCAGGAGACTCTACTGATGGCAGATACATGTTTAAACCATTGGACTTTGGACATATTAAACAGTCTTCAGACCTGATAATCTGATATTAATCTGACAAATTTAATCAGTTGAGTAAATACAAAAAGCAGGACAGGTTCAAGCTCAGTTCTCTACAGAATTTAGGCTTTTGTGAACTGCTGCTGTATTAAAGGTGGCTTATTTTCCCCGTGGTTCCTTTTCTACTATTAAAAACAGGGTTCACACACACCTGACCGAAGTTCAGGTTTTTAGCTACAGTTCAGTTTCTCCCTTTTCCTTCCCACAGAAATTCTGTCAACTGTCATCGTCTCTACCGTTTATTGTTCATCTCCAGCACAAATAAAACTCACTGAGGATACAACTTAAAAGAGTGGAAGTGACTCCGTCCAAAGATCACGAGGTCGGAGTGCAACAAGTGCAGCTGTAGCTGACATAGGCCGTGCAGTTTAGTGAATAACGTTTGACGCTAGCGGTTTCAAGCAGACGATGGTTACAGAGCTGGAGCTGATAATGTGGCTAAATCCCCAGACTCTCCAACTGAACGTTGCCCCTGGATACTCCTGAAGCCGTGAGCCCAGTGGGAGCACTCCTGTTTCTCTTCAGATGCCCTCTGATGAGGCCAAAACGTAAACCCCGCGTCTGCCTGTGGCTCTGGAGGGCTGTAAACCCGCTGCAATTAATGCTTAACAGACACACATTCGGGTGCCTCATCAAACAAGAAGAGAACGCTTGTTTAACCCAAACGCTTCGCGTCATGGTGGTTGATCATTTATGGAAAACGGCCGTTTCTGCGCAAACAAGACGACAAAAGACAACAGCGCAGTCGATTTTAAATCAGTTATACTCAGAGTCCTCAGAGTAAAGCTGTTCACGCTGTGTGGCCGAGTGAATGTGTACCAGTCGCACGGCTGGTAGTCATCTGTACTGTAGCCCGACAACACAAAACAACCCCCCCCCCCCATTAAGCCTTTTCAGAAAAGAATGTTTGCTCACAATGCAACAGTTTGATGCCCTTTTCATATTTCTCTGTCCATTAGAGGCTGAGAACCCACATCTGCAAACACGTACCCACAGAGATACAAAGGTTGCGTCACGCCGGGCCGCTCATTTGATTCGGTATTTAATCGGTCATAGGCACTGATGGGCCTCTAAAGCTTCCTTTCAACAGGAAATGGGATGTCGGCGCGGGCGGGGTGGAAGATCCGTGTCCCCGAATGCGTCCTGGCTTACCGTGAGCATGGGGGTGGTGAGAAGACCCCATGCAAAAAACTCCAGGAAGATGACCACCACAGCATGGTAAACACTGGGCTCGCCGATTCCCTGAGGCTGCGTGGAGACAAACAGAGAGCGGGTTAGGAGAGGAAAAACAAAGTCTCCGGGAGCACAAACAAATATAAACCCAAAACCAGAAACCGGTCCTCTGCAGTCGGCTCGGGTCTATACATCAGGAGGAAAATGCGGAGCGATCCATAACCGTCTCCTGTAGACACCGCGAGTTATTTTCAATTTACAATCAATACCCGCTAGACTCATATTTTCCATTTACTTCTGCGGGCCCGAGGTTCTACGGCTGAGCGACGGGGATGTAGTGATGATCACGCAGGAAGACATTAACAAACAGAAGGCCTTGTATAACGCCGGCCCGTGTTTACATTGAAGCGTTTACTGGCGTTTCCACCACTGTGATGAAAAGAACAATGTCTGATTCTTCCTGATGCGCTCACGTTGAATGACCCAAATATAACCCAGCATGTTTGGGACGGCTGCTCCGTCTCATTACATAATGACACATGGTTTCTTCAGAGCATTTATAATAGAACCTTTATCGAGGGAGATTAATGTTCACACCGAAGGGGCCCAGAAGAATGTTGGTGGGATCTGTTTTGAGGAAGCGGTAGGCTCCTGCAGTCCACAAAGCCCAAAGGAAAACATAATGTGGCATTAAAAAAAGAAAAGGGCTGACAAATATTTGAGCCGCTCCTGAGCGTGTCTCCCGGCTGGGCTCAACAGATCGGTGTTTGGGACGAACTTAGGTGTTGACTTTAAAAGTGCCGTTTGCGTCCAACCCTCCAGGCCGAGCCGCTTCCCTCCGACATCATCACCACACGACGCCCGGGCACCTCCACGCCTCGCACCGTCCCCCCGGGACGACGGGCTGTGCCCCCATCGGGACATTTAAGAGACCTCGGGATGAATTAAACCAGGAGGAAACGCTCTGCTCCCGTTAGCCAGCCGGCTAACGCCGAGCTAACTCAGCGGTTTAAAAAAAACAACCTTGTCGACCTCAAATAAACGAATGGGCATTAAAAAAAGGAGCCGAATGGTTGTTTAAAACAAGACGAAGGGCGACGAGCGAGCCAGCGTGGACTGGAGGCTAAAGGGCTGACGTGTAAACGAGGCTGACTAGGCCGCTGATGAGCCGCCTCCCCCGGCTGAGAGGAGCCGGACGGACCCCCCCCCCCCTCCGGGGCTCCGGCCCGCCCGGCCGAGCCTCCGCGCCCGGCCGACGCCACGTCTCCCTCCGCGGCGAGGCGCGCCGACAGGCCGGGCTCCGGAGCGCCGGGGCCGGGTCGGGCCGACGGAGGCGAAAAATAAATATTGAACTCACACTTCCTCCATCTTTGATTATAATTTTCTTTGCCAGAAGAATGCTGCGGTTGAGCCGCTTCTTCTTCTTCTTCTCCCCCGTCATGGTTCGCTCGTGTCCATCCTTGTTGTCAGGGGGCCGTCGTCGCGCCGACCGGGGCTGAGGGAGGCCGGAGGCGGCGGAGCTCCGGGCGGGCTAGCGGCGAGCTAATGCAGCTGCGCCCCGCCTCGGCCCCGCTTCCTGGACTCGGCCACGTCCCGCCCCCCGCCGCAACATCCCACGGCCGCGGAGCAAACGCGCGCCTCTGATTGGCTGGGGGGGAGGTGGGGGGGGGGCGGGGCCGGTCGAGCGGCCAATGGGACGGACCCGTGAGTGGCAGCGGGCCGCCTCGGCCTCGGCCGGGGCTCCGTCCGTCCGCCTCCCTGGAGCCTCTCGCTTCACTGGGAAGATGTCGGGAACCTTCAGGAGGACGCAATCCACACAGGGGCCGCAGTTTTTTTAAAAACAAACTGGCTTCGAAACTGTTGACATTGTCAATAATGTCAGTGTAGGAAGTCAGTCACATGTAACCAGAATCAATGGGCTCCTTTTGGGCCACGGAAACAGTTTAAATATAAGTGAAAGTGAAAGCAAAACGGATAAACTGGGTCAATTAAAGCAGATCTAATCTAATCTTTATGTATCAATTGGAGCAGATTTGTTGATAGGGCTGCAGTACTTTATTTGACCACTGAGTGGTTTAAACACACGATACAAGTCCATCCATCCAACCATCCATCTTCTACCACTTGTTCCTCCACTGAGGGTCGCGGGGGGGACTGGAGCCTGTCCCAGCACACTTGGGCGAAGGCGGGGTACACCCTGGACTGGACGCCAGTCAGTCCCAGGGCTGACCCATATAGACAAACAACCAATCACTCTCACACTCACACCTACGGGTAATTTAGAGTTCTCAATTGACCTCATCCCCAGTTGTTCATGTCTTTGGACTGTGGGAGGAAGCTGGAGTACCTGGAGAGAACCCATGCAGGCACAGGGAGAACATGCAGAAATACATCCGGTGCAATATATAATAACTGTGAATTTTTTCCAGAAACCAGTTTGAGATGATATGAGCTTTGTTCGCGTGATACTTTATCCTGCTGGAAGTGTCCATCAGAAGGTGGCGCACCGTGGTCATAAACGGACTGACGTGGGCAGCGGCAAGACTCAGGAAAGCCATGGTGTTTAAATAATGATCAATTGGTTCTAAGGGGCAGAAAGTGTACCAAGAAAATATCCCACGCCATTACAACACCATCAGCCTGAACCTTTGATAAAGGGCAGGATGGATCCATGCTTTCACGCTGTTTATGCCAAATTATGCCCATACCATCTTCATGTTGCAGCTGAAGCAAACCTGAGTGTTCATCATGGTTCTGTTCATCACAGAGCTAAAAACTATTGACATGAAGCCAAAGGGGGAAGCTTCCTCACTATTATTCTACGATCCTCTTAATGGTATTGGAGATTACAGGGCGTGAGTGATCTGTATGAGGAGGATGTGTTCTGAGAGTTGTGTTCAGTTTAATACACAAAGGAAAGGCTTCACAAGCAGGACAAGTTTTATTTTTTAATTGAAGCATTAAGATTAATTGATTGTCATCAGTGCCAAAGAAAACAAGTTTTTTTTTTAAGTATAAAAGTGCCTTCCAAGGATCACAATGTCAATGATCATCAAAGTCCGTTCCTTTCATCTACTTTAATCAAAGGCAGATATCAAAGAGTGAAAGCTTTATATGTTCCTGAAAGTAACAATCAGTGTGCACCCATAAAGTGCAGAGATAAACTTTCCACCAGAGCGATCCAGATTGATCAAGAGGCCAAATCTAATCATGAACCAACTCCCTGTTGAAGTTCGCGGTCTGAACGGAGCCTTCTACGAGGTGACGCTGCCGATTTGAGCGAAGGAATGAGCTTTATCTCAGCGGGAGCAGCTGCAGACTCGACCGCCAAATATTCTCAAAGCTAGCATTTCAGAAATTTAAAAATGCCAATAAATGTCAATGAAATAAACGTTCAAACTCCTCAGTAGCATCTTAAGCTGTTTCTTTCTCTCTGGGTTTCCGTCAGGCCCGCATCAAGTCCAGTGGGGAATTCGTGGTGACAGTTGTTTATGAAAACGAGTAAGTTTAACATCAACATCACCCAGCTTATTACTTATTTTAAATAATGCTGTGTATTTTGGAAACGTGTGTGCATTTATCTGGTAGCTGCTGTGTAGGTGGGTGGTTCCTCTCGGATCATTAATCGTCCTCTTTGTAGCCCACAGCTGGAAGTCTGCGTCACCTGCGACTCCGTGCGTCCGCCTCCTCCTCCAAACTTCTCCAGTGATCTGTGTGTAGGAGATGTGGTGGAGGTGAGGACCACCAGCCCAAACGGGGGCTTGTTTTCACATCTGGTAGTTGGAGCCCCCCCCCCCTTGACTTTAATCCTCTGTTGTCTCTCAGGTTTACTCCAGGGTCAGCGAAGAGGAGCCCTTGGGCTGGTGGCTCGCCCAGATCAAGACGATGACGGGAGAGGTAATCCAGCTGTTGAGGCAGGAGGAAGAGGGCAGCTCTCTTTCCTGGAGCTGAGACTGAAAGGAGGGTGGTTAAGAAGCTGCTTTTCTCTGCGCTCTTCTCAGGGGTGTCAGGTGGAGTACGTGGCGGGAGGAGAGGAGTGCGTCACCCACGCCTCCATCAGGCCCTGTAACCCCAACCGGTTCTACCCGGCACAGTCGCACGTGCACAGCTGTCGGTTAGAAGACCAAAGGGCCGGCCTGCAGGTCAGTGCCGAGGACACACACTCCACGTGTGTGTGTGTGTGTGTGAACATGCTGCCCTCGGTCTCGTCTCACCCGTCCGTCTCTCTGCCCGTGGAGGTGAAGGAGGAGCGCCCTGCGGAGGCGCCGACCGAGGAGCGGCCCGGTCAGGCTGCGCTCGGGGACGCCACCAGTGAACCGACGGAGGGAGCTGCCAACGCCAGCGGCCGCCCCGACGACGTCCAGAACCCCCCTCCTGAACACACCATGAAGGACGACTACGAAGCGCAGGAATTCAGGACGGGCCCAGACGGCATCCAGCTGTTCAGATGCTTCGGCGGCCGATGGGTCGCCATGACTTAATGGGCTGCTGGCCTACTTCGTTTATTAAATATATTTGTGAACAGTTCATCGCGAATCGCGTCTTTATTTCCTTTAAAAACTTTGAAGAAAGCACAATAATCCAAGTGTCATCAGGACTTACAACACATTCCCAGTGGATACATGAGCAGTTGCATCTGTTAAGAGCACAAATATAACACTAATTAAAAATACCTGTGCAAATTCCTTGACTGTGACTGTGTACTTCCACATACAATATTCAGACTGACTGAAGGGAACACAGAATCTGGCTCGGATTAATCAGCTGTTGTCTTTATTTTTCCAACTTCATTTTTACACGCAATTGATAAAATTGGAAAACCACTGTCTTGTTTGTTTTGTCATGATCAAGTGGCATAAGAAAAACATTAATAGATATTGAACCGTGGTCTCCATGGTGTGAAGCTCTCCTCCCCGTCCTCAGGATGACTCCACTGAGGCCGTATTGAGCCGTTTTTCTCAGATCAACTGTCAGGAATTTGTTTTCGGAATTGTCGACATTCCACAGAAAATCGGTCACATGTAAGCAGAGTTTAATGTTTTCCTTAGGACAAAGAAAGGTCGACGTTGGAGAATGCAAGAGGGAATCTAAAAAAAATGATAAATGGGGTCATATTTAACAGATCAGATCTAATCTTTACGTGACAGTTGGAGCGGCTTTGTGGACATGGACGCAGTACTTAGTCCGACCACTAAGTGGCGCTGTTGATTTAAAAACACACACCCTATGTCTGGCATAAATAACGAGGATACAATTACTTATATTTTTTATTTAAACCAATTATTTATTCGTTTCTTTTATAGACAGTCGCTGATGGGGTTGTCTTGTTAAAAACAATCTGGCCAGTTGAGCTGAGCCATCTGGATCTTTTAGTTCTAGCCATGACACATGAAAACACACCACGGCCCTCACGATGGAGGTGATCCCTTTCAAGGCATGCAGGAAGTGATCATAAAAGGAATATCGCATATGAACGTGTGGTAAAGCTCTGTAGTTCGACCAGCAGAAGTCCAACCTCCACCAGCTGGAGCAGGAGTTTGTGTCCGACGTGGGGTCCGGCTGGCCCACGCTCCCTCTGACCCCCAGCGTCCTCACGTCTGAAGATGTTTGACCTGCTGCATTTCCCGAGCGAGACCGCGCGGTAAAGACCGCGCGGTTCATCGCCTGTGTTCAGACAGCGGAGGGTCCAGTGGAGAGGACTGGGGCTTCGGATCCCTGAGGTACGGGGAGGTGTGCTCCCCACAGACCCCTGCACCGACCACAATCTCACCGAGGTCTCCAGCCACAAGCAGCCAGCATCAGAGGGCTCATAAGGAGACTCCTTTGTTTTTTTTACACAGTTTCCAAACACCAAACTAGTTTGACCTGTTAGACCCTGTGTCAGATACTATTACTGAAACTAAATTAGAATAAAGCTCCCTTGATTATGTTAAATTGGCATTTGCTCATTAGTGATTAATGAGTAATTTATTAAGTGTAACCTATATAATTCTCTTTAACTACTGGAATGTTTAATGACCAAATTACAAGTTTGTTCTTGCTGTATGAGGAGGATGAAGAGTTGTGTGCTCAGGGAGTTCGGAGCGATCACAGTGGGTTTATGTGCTTTTACTCAGTGTGTTCAGTTTCATTTGCAGAGAAAAAACATTTCAGACGTGCAGGACAGATTAAAAAAAAAGAAAAAAAAAGAAAAAAAGCACGGAGGTAAATTTCATCGGTTCATCTTTGTCCAAGAGGCAGAACCTGACATGGACCTACGTCCATCGGTGCTGACAGTTGTTTATGAGAGCAACTAAGTTCAAGGCTTCTATTAACAAATCCCAGTTTATTATTTACTTCAATACTATGTGAATTTCAAAACTTGCTTCGGGGGGCGGCCCTGAGTGCTGCTCAGCAGAAAAGTGATAAACAACAGCGAATTCACCTCCGGAAACATCTGGTAAATACAACAACTGTCTGACTTTGAAATCAACAATAACCGAGGGTCACATGATCTGGTGTGCGTGTGAACGCGTGGCTGGAAATGTGCTGATTATTATGAGAAGCCTTCATTTGAACTTGAGCAGATGTTCTCTTTTCTCATCTCTTTGGTCATTCTCTTCACTTTTTTTTTTTTTTTTTGTCCATGTGTTTTCCCTCTGATGTCACCGTCTGATGGCTGAGCTCTGAGGAAGCCTGAAACTGATGAAACCCCTCATAGTTGTATCTGTTCATGCAGCTGCTGATCTGAGGTTTTGTGTTTATGATGTGTTTTACTGTTTACTGGGTTAACAATGACACTGCAGCCAAAACCACAGTACAAAACCAGAGTCTGACTGCCCACTCATCTATCTATCTATCTATCTATCTATCTATCTATCTATCTATCTATCTATCTATCTATCTATCTATCTATCTATCTATCTATCTATCTATCCATCCATCCACTCATCTATCTATCTATCTATCTATCTATCTATCTATCTATCTATCTATCTATCCATCCATCCACTCATCCATGTATGTATGTATGTATGTATGTATGTATGTATGTATGTATGTATGTATGTATGTATGTATGTATGTATGTATGTATGTATGTATGTATGTATGTATCTATCTATCTATCTATCTATCTATCTATCTATCTATCTGACCATCCATCTGACCATCCATGTGTCTATCAATCCATGAATCCACTCATCCGTCTATCTATCATCCATCCATCCATCCATCCATCCATCCATCCATCTGATCATCCAACCATCCATCCGAATCCCAAATTCTTGCCTGAGCATTTTGAAAAGAAAATATTTACAGTTGTTTTTAACGGAACATAGTTGTTTTTAAGAGAACGTGGGGAATGTTAGGAACCCTACAGTAACTGGATGTTCCTGGGTGTGCGTCTCCTGAATGGAGCTTCTTGGAGGTCCGTCATTCTAATCGGCTGCATGTTTAAGGTCATTTGAATGATCTCGAGTATCAGAAATGTGCACATTTTTATCCTTTTGCGCCTTTGTATGGCATTAAAATCCCTCTAACATGTTTGTTACGGAGCATCACATGGAGTCATACGTGATACTAAAGTCTGGTTTAATTTTTTTTTACTTTCAGAAAATAGTTTAATATTATGACATTTGCATGTTATTTGAATAAACATATGGTGAAACTAAACAGAGGTTAAACTAACTGCCCCCCCACACAATGAATACAGCACTTCTGTTGTTCCAGCATTAACAGTATTGAAGTGGAGCTTTTTTCTGCCCTTTGAAATCAACAATGCTGCTTCAAGTACCTTTCTCTGGTAGATTGCTCTTCTCATCTGTCTAGGCCTTCAGTAAGGCAACATTTCTAAAATAAATCGATGCTGCAGCCACGCTGACCCCAAGTTCTCCCCGCTCGAAGCCACCAACACATCTGTGAAGCCTAAAAAAATGGGGTTCAGACGCACGCTTCGCCGCCAGCCGTTAGTTTCCTGTGCCTCATCCGATCCCTTATTCACAAGTAGCTGCTTCCTGATGTGGACGTGCAGCTGCCATCTGCGAGCGTTAACGCCGGCGGATTGCGACATCGCTGATGGCTGCTGTCTGACGCTCACCACAGCAACCGTGCCGTGGATGCGGTTGTTTGGGATCAAATTACCATCGCTGCTCAATTTCTGTTGCGCGGGAGCAGCGAGGTCACGGCCTGCAGCGCTTACACGCGCCATTACCAGCGCAGTCAGTGAGATTCATATCAGCACAAACGGTGCAAAAGGTGAAACCACGAATAGATGTAAAGGTCACGGGCCTTTGCAAAATTAAAAGATAACCAGTAACAGACTGTGAGACTCCCCGATGTGCATAGAAGAGATTGATTTTGACTTCACGATGGACCACTCCTGAATGATAGAGGGGTGAAATGATGCCCACATTGGAACATGCCTGAATCCTTGGAAATACACTAAACACGTTTGTTTTGAAAAATAATGTATGTAATGTAAATCTACAGGCTTCTGTTGTGTCACAGAAATCATGTTTTTGTAGATCCTAGAGCAGTTCTTTTCCTTAATACGGCTGACCACATGTGAGCAGATTCATGCCATGAAGTGTTTCAAGTGTTACATACGTACAAGCAGCAAAAACCGCTACGACACAAAGCACAAAGACCAGGGAAAATGTTTTGGCTTTTTCATTTACTGAGATTTATCTCACAGTTACTGAAATAATCCAATCCAACTGATCACTTAGATCAGCGATCAATGGGGTGAATTAAGCCGTCAAGCGGTATAAAGGCATGTACTTACACAATCTGACCACTAGTGGGCGCTGCCACCGTGGATTATTCCATCACGTATTTGTGGATTCAGTTTAACTACTGACAGAAACACTGTCTTTAGCTTGTTTATTCACTTCCATGTTCAAATGAAATATTACATAACTCTGCTTTTTCGTATTTATTTTTTTTACTTTTTGTAAAAGAACAGTCAGAGGCACAAATGGTATCTCTGTTGCAATACTTTAATACGATGATCAACATCCATGACAAAGAACTTCGTATAATAGCGCAAATATTTCTTAGCAAACAGTTAAGTGCAGATATAACAACAACAGTTTCAGACAACTTTGTAAAAGCAGAAAGTACATTGGAAATATTGCACACAGATGACATGAAAAAGTGATACAAATATGCAGGTATGTCACATGTACACACGACGCAGCAGTCAGTGGCTTTAATGGTGTTTTACCAAATGAATTTCAGATAGTTTTAAATGGTCCTCTCCAAAGCTTTGCGCAGTAGAACGTACAGCTGGAAAAACTCTGCTCCTGTGATCTTTTCATATTACCAAACCTACAGAAGCAGATTTCCTCCATCACAGGATTTTACAGATCAGAGAGGATGTGTGGCCACATTTATATGGCTCCTGTGCACCCACCGCTCTGATTATAGGATGATTAGCTTCTGTTATTTGGAGAATGGCCTTGATGAGGTTTGGTGGAAAAACAGTGGCAGGCTTTCAGAGCAGGAAATCTGATGATGCCTGCAGCTGGAAAAACACTGATAAACCTTTGCGCAGACGCAAAAACAAAAAGTAGGATATAGTTCCAATATTGAGGCAAACACAAGCACAAATCATCGGCGAGCACGCGATAGCAGTGGATGCTGTCTCTAGAAGGCCTAACTCCGGTTCCTGCTGAACTGAGCCAGTGTCTGACATCCAACTGTTTTCAGCTCAGTAGGCACAGGAGGTTGAGCCCAGACACCCGCACCGCCCCGCCTCTACCGCGGGGGGCAGCAGAGAGCGGCCCACCGTCGGCCGCGCTGGTTCGCCCCGGATCGGCTTTAACCGCCTCATCGGTACAGAGCGGCACCACCGGAACCCGGCTGTCGTCAGAACACAACCCAAAGAGCTCCGCGCTTCAATGCTAATTAAAAAAAATTCTATGATGTTTCACACAATTCATCTTCAGGCAGCTGTCGACCCCGAAGACCTATTTTGAAAGAACTCAACATGGACAAGGACAAGGTCACAGTATATGAACAAATAAATTAATAAAAAAAAAATAAAAAAAAATCTGTTGTAGTTACTCTTCTAAAACCTTGTTGATTTGATAATGCACAGGTTGTGATATTTATAATTATTAAAATATTTTGAATTATTAACATTTAAATTGACCAATTTAAGCCAACCTCTCAATGCACACTACAATATATTACATATGGACATAAAATCAAAGAGGAAATGTTTACTATTATTGTAAGTGCTGCTTGTTCTAAATCAAGGCTGGAGTGTAGAATTTACATTTTTAAAATAATCACGAGGAGTATAAAAGGATGGAAAGAAATAGAAAAGGAACTTTGAAATAAGTTGCATTCCTAACTGAAAAACAAGACAAGGACCATTTTCAGGCGCAGTGAATAGCAACATAACTCACATGCACAGACAGACACACACTCGCACACAGACACGCACACGGACGCAGACGGTCATTACCGTTCTTTTTATGACCACCCAGACAGTAAATGAACTCAGGAATCTATTGCCTCGTGCTTCCTGATAGGACATTTCCTCCACTTCCTTCCTGGATAAGGAAGCCCTCCCTTCCCCCTCCCTTGTGGCGTCTTCTCTTGTTCATCTCTCCAGAAAACGCTTTTCCTGAAGGACTCTCAATTTGCGCGTTCATCAGTCCCGTCCTCCCTCTCGACGGCGTCACATATTTATAAGTGCTTTTCTGCCCTGTTCAAAAATACTCTAATCTTGCGCAACAATTTCATAGACTTTTTCAGCCTTGTGCTCCACCATTAACATGAATGCTTTGACAGGAACCTGTAATCATTATAATCATTATCTGCATCTGTACCAGATGTTTCCAACTAAAAGCTGCATGTACTGGGGGCAGGTAACGGAAATACTCCACTGTATGACGATCTTCATATCTCTTGTGTCTATGTGGGTTTTCTCCAGTTTCCTCCCACTGATCAAAAACATGAACATTAGGATGATTGGACACTCCAAATAACCAGAGTGTGTTTGTAAATGGTGTGTGTGTGTGTGTGTGTGCGTGTCCTGTGATTCACTGCTGACCTGTCCAGGGCGGACTTCTTCCTCTCTCGACCCCGGTGATTCCGACCTTTGAAACACCAAAGCGGAAGGAGCGAGAACGGGTGGATGGCGCATGTGCGCGCCCTCGACTCCTCGGTGCTGGTAAAGCTTGCGAGGAGCGGAACTTAGCCACTGTGAACACACACTGAACTGTTCACGGAGCGAGCCAAGTCCTGCCCCTCTCTCAAACTCAGGGCAGACCTCAGTTCCACCGGGGAATTATCTGTCAATAGTATGTTATTATTTAGAAAAAAAAAAAATTAAAACTTTCAAACAAAACACACCCTTTTGTTTAGACTTTTTTTTTTTTTTTTAGGATCTGAGAAGCTTTTGACTCAACTTGGATCAGAAAACGAGCCCGGTTGGGGCTCGGCCAGCAACATTTTAAACCTGAATCCAACTTGCTCTGGTCTGAACCTAATTCAGGGGGGGGTTTAATTAGGGAATAATATGTGCAGCAGCAGCGCGCGGTGGGCTCCAGCGCGGTGACCTAAGCCGACGTGGGTGTCGGCGGCGCAGGCTTCAGGTTGTCGGGGGGGCGGCCTGACGCCTTCAGCTCTAGCTGGTTGGAAATCCCTGGCAATGTGATTTACATTACATCACAGCCAAATCACTCTGCCAGGAATCCCTCCAGCTAAATCCACCATTCTGCGTCCTGACTGGGATGACAGGGATGTGGGGGGGGGGCTGGAGGAGGGAGAAAGGGGGGAGAAAAAAAAGATGACGGGAGGTTGAGGCCTTCGCTGCCCTCATCGCGTGGTAATTCCGGGGAATACACACAGCGTCTCTGTTCACACCGAGCCTTCCCTTTCACTGGCACACCTGAACAAACACGACCGCGGGCGGAAGCTCGGCACGCATGAGCGCGCGCAGGTGCGTCGGGGGCCGCCACGTCGCCGATCAATCAGACTCGCGGCGGCGAGACGGGGCGTCACAAAAGGCTCGCATTTCTCCAGTCCCACCCGAGCGACCCGGGCGATCTGAGAGCAGAGGAGGAGCTTAGGAACCGTCCACGAAAGGAGCTTCACATGCTCGGGTTGGGCCCCAGAAGGTAGCGTTCATCAAGATTAGGCCAAATCACAGCTGCCGGAGGTCCAAGACAGTATTCCAACAACATCGGTGCAGTAACGCGCCTCGCTAGATCCTTCTCAATGAAATTGTCGGTCAACCGCAGGCTTTCAAAGCTGAAACCCGTGCTGAGGAGCGTTTTGCGAGGACAGATTGAGGCTAAGATAATGTGACGATTACACTCGAATCAGGTTAAAAAAACAAGAAGACAAAAAAATCAAAACAAAACAACAACCTCAAAGGAGACAAGACTAAGGTAGCAGTTTAGCAGCAACAAGAAAACCAACTAAAATGCGATAATTCATGTGGCAGAAGCGTGTCTATTATACTGAAAATACGCAGATTTGATTCAGCTACCGGATCCTCTTTCTCATTCTGCAGCCCAGGAACAGTAGGTGGGTGGATGTGGCTGGCCTTGGCAATATTTATTTCATGACGGCGTTTGATGGAATAGAAAATATGACTAACAAATCCAAAGTAAACAACAACTTCCTCTGAGACTGACATGCAGTTAAATATGACTGTTTGCCTCTGGTTGGAAATGTTGCAATAAAAATATACACCGTCACCTAAACCCTCATGCGTCTTTGAGCGGGGTTATTTAATATATCTGCAGCCGCCGTGAGCTTGCACGTTGTCAGTCTCTTGGTCTGTTTTCTCCCCGCGGTGGTTTCGCTCGTGAGAACAAAAGTCATTTCTGTTGAATCTCCAACTTTGCTGTCTGCTAATGATTAAACAGACGTACGTAGAACCATCCAGTGGGCCGTAAAGCTGCTGTAATCAATATTCAGCGGTTGAAAAATCAATGCAAATGTGCTGTCACGACCACAAATAAAAACTAATTATCTTCTAATTGGGGTTGTGGAGATCATTTTTCTCCATAACGTGTGTTTGGGGTCAACTTTTCGGATGAAAGTCACAAAGCCGCAGCAGTTCTTGAGTGACTGGTGCACAACAGCAACACAACATTTATCTTATCTGAAATTAAGGTTCATTAATGGTGATAAATGTGCTGGTTATGAATTTATTAGTACAGTATTAGAAGAACAACTCCAAGCAAACGCTCTCTCTTCCGCCCCCTAGTGGTCAAAAATCTCCACACAGAATGAAGGCCTCGTTGGAGTTTGCTGAAGAACAAAAAGTGGTATTTTTCATGCTCGTGTCGAACGTTTGTGTCCTCATCTGTCAGAGTGAAAAGGTTTTCTCTCTTTTTTTTTTTCTGTTTGAAGAGCCTGTCAGGGTAACCCGATATATCTGTCATCATCATCGTTTCAGCCTCCGTTCGTGCTCCCTCCATCAGCCGCCGGCCTGAAGTAGTACTTTTGGATAATGGCGCGCGCTAATGCAGCCCCAACACGCGTTATTACAGACACGACAAGGCGTCCCACCCCGCAGGTCGCCGGAGGGGGATTTTCGGAAATGAAGAGATCAAAAAAAAAAAGAAAGAAAGAAAGAAAAAAAATCCGAACTTCGAGCAGAAAAGAGACGACTCAGGTGACACAAAGTGTTCTCGCCTCACCCGAGGCTGCCCCTCGGCTACGCTCGTTTGACGCTAAATGACCGACAATTAAGCTGGCTGAGCTCCAGGCTCCCCAAACAACAGCAGGAAGTACGACCCCCCCCCCCCCACACACACACACACACACTCGCGCACACGCACACACACACACACACCACCCCCACCCCTACCACTCGCTTCGTCTGTAAAACACACCAGAGGGGTGACACCCGTCCGTACAGCAAACACCAGCCCCCGCCGTGGGTTAATGAATAGCCCGCGAGGCTGAGGCCTCGGCTGTTTACCAGCCGGCTTTTCTCCTTAACGACCAGGAATACTTGGAGAGCCGCAGCTTTCCCCACGCACCTGCCTGACCCCCCCCCGCCCCAATAACAGGCAGCGAACAGCCTACATCGAAGCACACGCATGTCCGTAGCACCCCGGACCCCAGCGGGCTGCCTCCTCGTTCTGGAAGGCATTAACCTGACATTCTCCGAGCCTCTCGCACCCTCCTCCACTCACCTTTCTTCACCCCCTACAGCTAACAGCCGGGACCGCTCTCTTGTGATCACCCCGTGATTTCCCCCAGCTCCGGCGTTCCGGCCAGACACATTTCTTTATTCTGGGACAAGGCCAAGGGCACACATGATTGGTTAGGGTCTGTCTGGAGCTCTGCGAATGCCTCCTCTGTCCCGGTCTGACCTTCTGCGCCGCCAACGAACGGAGAGGATCTTCGCCAGAGAGCTACGCTACGATCTCGCGCGCGGCGGATCGGTCCGCCGCATCGTGCAAGCGTGGAAGGGGAGCAGGGGAGAGGACGGAGGCAGGGATAATGGGCCTAAAACTAAGGAGAAATCGGGCTGCAGATAAACAGATAAGCTGCAGGCTTTGATGGGAACTTTCTGTCATGTGTTTTCGTTTGAACAGAAATTAAGCCGATATTCGATTATCCACTTTCAATTTCGCCGTTTGATTTTTAGGAGTTTTTCACATGGAGGACACCCCTGAGACGCCCCCCTCCCTTCCTTCATGCCAAAACACATCTTTCCGCATAGGCTGCACGTAACGCAGGGCCTTGTGTCACACTGTTTTTAATAAAGAGTCCAGTGTGTTTCCATGATTCCTCAATTAGTTTGAATGATTTGCAATTATTTTAATGAGTTCCCAATTCTGGAAAAAAGCATCTCTTTTAGTGTTTGATATCTTAAGCTTACTTCCAGTCCTCCCAGTCCAGATAAATTCCTAGTAAATATGGGATGGAGTAATGAAATCCATGTTTCACAGCTCCCTCTCCCTCCCTCTCCCTCTCTCTCTCTCTCTCTCTCTCTCTCTCTCTCTCTCTCTCTCTCTCTCTCTCTCTTTCTCCTTTTAAAGATTTATAGCATCCAACTGTCCAGACAGCACCAACATCACATATCCAAAAGTCATGTTAATCGTCAGGGAAAGTGTAAATCAGATTCCCCTCCGATGTGCGCCCAAATTGAAGGCCGACCCAAAATCACCGTGGTTTATATTTGCCTGTAAAATAAATCAACAGAAATGGGCCTAATTTTGCTGCGGTTTAGCCGCCAGAGCCCAATCACTTCTGCAGATTTCTCTCAGATCCACTTCCCGGCAAATCAGGAGACCAAACACCTCTTCAGGAGCCCTTCGCCTGATTTCTGCGCCCCCTTTCACGGTGCCGCGCACCTCCGCAGAACCTTTTGAAAACGTGCCTGGCGATCAATAACCAATAAGCAAACGGGGGCTCTCGGTGCCTGAACCCAGGCCGAATCCCAGATTACCAGGAGGATTGCAAAAAAGAGCGAAGCCTGGCTTCATAAAACGGAGATGCTGCGCACATTTCGCCAGTGAAACTGTTTATTATTTTTACGAAGCCGGTTAAAAGGTGCCCGCTGGGATCGGCCGCAGGACTCCTCGCAACCCCGATTACCAATAAGCTGCAGTTAATGGATGGACGGGGAGTTAAAAAAACAAAAAAAAAAAAAAAAAAAAGGCCTCAGGAAGCTCCGCCGCAAAAAGGTCCCTCAGGAGCGCACGCTTAAATTCGTTATATTTTCTGCTGAGAACTGTGAAATCGCCCGTCTCCACGTCAGCAGGGTTGAGTAAAACACACCACGTTAGCTCATTCACGCTCCAGAAATACAGACGTGTGATCGAAATACGCAAGTTCGACGCGTCTGAAGCCCCACGGTGACAGGCAGCGTTAAGGGCGGATTCCTCGGATCGGGGGGGGGGCCCAGCAGCGAGATCGCGGGCTGAGACCCGAAGACGAGACGGCGCTCGAGTCAAAACAGGAGCCGCCGCCGCCGCCGCCGCGGCGGTAGCGCCAATCATAGTTTCCCACACGTAAATGAAGGTATGAGGCGTTTACAGGCGCTGGAAAAATGCAATAAAAAGCTCTCCGGTGAATGCAACCATCTGTCTTCCCGAGGGAGACTTCCTGTAAACAAAAGCGAGGAGAACAAACACTTGTCCAGCTCTCTGCCACTGCCTGGGATCGGCCTTTCATCTTTGTTTTCTTCCAGGCTTTCCCTCCGCTCCGCCGTCTCGCCTGCTGGCCTCCGTTTTCATAACCGCTTCTTCATCCTCGCCCCGTTTGTCTTCCACCTAATTTGTCCCCCAGTGGAACTTTCTGAGCTTTGTTCTCCTTTCCCCTCCAGAACCCCCCACCCACCGCCCCCACACTTTTCTGCCTTGATGGATCCATCTTTTTTTCCCCCGATAACGCCACCGAAAGTGATCTAAATATCGCCGTCTCTGTTTTTTGCCGCCGCCACAAGCGCCCTCATCTGTAAAAGCGGGCCTCTCCGGCTTCCTCCCGGTTGTCAGACTCAATCAACTTAAATCAGCCGAGGGCCTGGACGCCGTCCCCCCCCCCGAACACCTCCGCCGCTCCGAAGCCGACGTAACGTCGTTTCACAGAGCGGGTCGGGGCTGCGCCTTCCCTCCGCCCCGTTGGCCCCCGCGTACAGACGACTGCCCGCGGACCCTCCGCTTGACCCGCGGGTCCCCGGCGAACTGTCAGCGCGCCAAAATCGGATTTACGCTAACGAAAAAAAAAACCAAAAAAAAACCTCCACATTTAAATCGTTTTTCCAGAAAGCCGGGAGAAAACTTTATTAATTCTGTACATCGACGTCTTCGTGTGTTTATATTCCAGAAGCAGTTTGTCAGTGTCTCGCTACTGCTCCCGCCGCTCCTTTGTTCAGAGTTACAGCCTGTCAGGGAGGTTAACGCGACGCCGGCCTGCTTCTCTGCCTGACATATGGTCTAAAGCAGGTGTTTTTTTTTTCTTTTCTTTTTTTTTTTTTTCCCCCCCTTTCTCCCCTCCCTTCGCTCCACGTTTCTGGACAGCATCAACTCGATCTGTCGTGGCGGCTGGGCAGCTGCGCGTTCGGGGGGCTGAGCGGAGTCAGATGTTGGGAGAAGCGGCCGCTTCCGACGTTCTCCGGCTTCGGGCTTTTGAGCGAGGGAGGAAGGAAGGGCGGCAGACCCCCGGGCGGAAACGAGAGGGGCAAAGGCGGGAGAGAGGGAGAGAGGGAGAGAGAGACCACGAGGCCCGGGCTTCATTGTTGGGCTCTCTCGACGAAAGAGAAGGCAACGCGGCGGATCGTCAGGGGCCGCAACCCGAATAAAACCTATCATGTGATGAGCTAGTCCTTCGAAGATGAGCACGGAACGCTTCGGCGGGCAAAGAAACTCACGCGGAGCAGGATAATCCCAAGCAAGCCGCATCTGCTGTTCAAAACTTGGCGTACACATAAAACAGCCACATATTAGAATTGAAAAATCCTGAAAAAAACGAGGTCCTGGAATTGTATAACCTGTGACGCCTTGGCTCAAATTTGACCTGCTACAGTCAAACCCCAACAAAATCTCGCTTTTCACAGAGCTCTTAAACCCGTAAAGTCGCTAAAGCAAAGCCCAAGTGCACAAAACCCATCCCGAGCCTCCCTCCTGCCTCCGATCTCTCGTTTTTTTTTTTTGCCTTTTCCCCCCCCTCATTTAACTTCAGCCACCACGTGCAAATTTCACTCACCTTTGAAACTTGCGCGAGGCCGAGGTGACTCTCTCTCAAGAGCCTCGCAGGCACTTCTTTATAAAAGAGAACAGGAGGGAAGCCCCGGCGCCGCACGCTCAAGCTGACGAGATCCAAGAGTCACAGAGTTCAGCCCGGAGACAACACAGGTCACAGCGTGCGCGTCGACGTGTAGCCTGCACAAGAAAAAAAAAAAAAAAAAAGGAAAAAAAAAAAAAAACAAGACTCCGCTCCGAGCAATCTGACGCTCCACCTCCTCCGAACTCCTTTTTAACTTCAAGGGTGTGGACAGAGTCGGAGCTATGACTACGACTCCAGTCCACATCATTCACACCAGTATGCTTTCTTACAAACCACACCCAGTATGAGAGAGAGACACAGAGAGAGAGAGAGTGTGTGTGTGTGTGTGTGTGTGTGTGTGTGTGTGTTTTTCCTTAAATAACAAGAGCGAGTGAGGAAACTTCTGGTTTTAGAGTGAAATAGATCCAAGTATAGAAAGGGAGCCGCAGCCGTCCCAGGATGTTTATGTTATTTGGCGAGCGGGCGCTGTTGCGAGGCTGGTCGCGGACGCGCGGTGGGCTGCGACTTTAAACATGGAATTACAGATAGAGGGGATTAAATGGCGAGCATGGCGGTGTTTGGTTCGTGCCTCCACATGTTCCACTGTATCTACACATCCGGCTGCGCATTTGCACCGTGTATGTGTGTGTGTGTGTGTGTGTGTTTGAGTGGGCACGGTTGCGGCCTATAGTTTCTAGGCCCGCCTGCGCCGCCGCGCTGATGGTTAACAGCTGCCATCTCTTTCCTGTCTGAGTGGGTATACAATCCGTGCAGTGATCGTACACTGTGCCTACATCTGGTCGGGGTTAAGCGAACACGTGCGCGGTCCCGGCGCAGTTCCTCTGTGTCTGCTGTTTATTTGATCTCACTTTATTATAACAAAAAGGCCGTCCGGGGCTCCGCTCGCGAGCGGACAGGTTTTATGACGCCATAAGTGAAAAATATGATTCAGGCTATTCCTGGCATCATTATCTCTCCCTCTCTCTCTCCTTTTTTTTTTTTTTTTAGTGCTCTAAACTTCTATTCAACAAGACGTTTCCTGGAAATGTGATTGAAGTTGATAAGCAAATTCTGTTAGTCCCTGGCCGGGATCTAATAGAGCGTATCAGTGCGGGGCCTCGATATCAGAACGAAAACAGGAGCCGATCCAAATCAGATCAGGAAGCAATATTCCACAGGTAAGACGCAAAATGCGTGCGTGTGTCAATCGGTAACCGTGTGTTCCTCGGTAACCGTAAAACATGGCCAAGGCGTGGCGATTCAGACGAAAGCGTTTATTGGGCTGGAATTGCCGTGTGTGTGTGTCACCTCCACAAAGATAAAGGTCAATAAAATCCCTCCAAAAAAAGGAAAAAAAAGACCAGTCGGATGGTCTGGACTGTCTCAAGGGAGCCTTTGTCCTTGCCGCAGGAGATCCCTTTCGTTACTTTGTGATCGTGTTTTATAGGCAGGAAATGACATCAGCAAAAGGCGCTACGAGGATGTTTGGCGTCGTTGATGAGCAACAGCTCTTAATAGAACCAGTAAAAGAGGGAAAAAGAGCGAGATAAGTCAGTCCAGAAGCAAGAGGACAGGTCAGGGTTCCCAACAGCAGAACAATTACAACATGAAATAACGAGTGTTGGTGGGAACCAGGAGGCTGACTGTGAGCAGGGTTGATATCCTTCCGCACAAAGTAGTCCTCAGTTGACTGATGATCACATTTAGCTCATTTTGTTAGATCAATATATGTTTTTTGTCTCCGCCAGCCTCGATGCGTCAAATGCAGTTCTGCTTGTTTTCCAACCTCCGCATTAACATCGATAAAAAGGTCAGTCGGGACAAGGCGCGACATTTGGGAGGTCGGCGAACGGGGCCGACTACCGCGGCGCGAAGGCCTCGGCCAGTTATCAAGTGACACCGACGGCTCCGCGACTGGCAACAACCCGTATCCCATCTTATCACCCCCCTCCGTCATTCCCAGGCAGGTGAGGGGAAGCTCAGCGGGACAGCGGCGCTGAGCCCAATTCTCCAGCGCCCGACCCGACCCGCTGAACCAATGCTGAAATGTCACCAGGGTTTTTTTTTTTTTTTTTTTTTTTAATTATTCTTTTTTAAAAAAAGGTATTTGCTCTGGAGGGCTGCCCGCACGGCAAGTAAAAACACCACCGCCGGGGAAGAGACAGGTTGTTCCAGAAAAACTTTCACTGGTGCCACAGGAGAACGCCGAGTGCACCAAAACAATGCGTTTATTCATATTCCCCTTCTTACCGTTAAATAGTTCCTCCCAGAATAACACATGTCACGGGAAATAGAGTTTTAAGGAAGTTCTGGGTATATGCTCTATACTGTGTGTGTGTCTGTGTGTGTCTGTGTGTGTGTCTGTGTGTGCGTGTGTTCCTGTTTTCCTGTGAGGGTATGAATGAATCATCCTGGAGAGGCCCCACCCTACGTGGGCGGTTAATTTGGCCGGGAGTCTTTGGCCTCTGTCAGTCTGCCCGTCGCAGACGGAGCTGCTCTCATAACTGGCCTCTTTGTTCCAAAATGTCACTCCTCTCAAAGAAACAGAAGGAATCCCGCCGAAGCCTCTCGCCCTCTCCCTTTTGTTTCCTCGGCCCGCGTCTCCGATCGCGACACGCGCTGGGGCTAAATGGCAGGCCGGCGTCGGAGGCGTCGTTTTGAAGCTTTTTAATCTTCAATGCAGCATTATTTTCCGCTTCCTCTCTTTTGCCAGAGTCTTATTAGCTCCACTTTATAAAAAGCAGCGCGGGTCCTGCACGAACGTTTGTTTTCATATCGGCCCGTAAAACTCGCTCGCTCGCTTTCTACCGCTTGTTCCTCCACTGAGGGTCGCAGGGGGACTGGAGCCTGTCCCAGGGCAATGGGCGAAGGAAGGGTACACCCTGACCAGTGAATCACAGGGCTAACGCACAGACAAACAACCATTCTCTCTCACACCTACGGGCAATGTCGAGTTTTCAATTAGCCCAATCCCCAATCGTGCATGTCTTTGGATGGTGGGAGGAAGCTGGAGCACCCGGAGAGAACCCACGCAGGCACAGGGAGAACATGCAAACTCCACACAGAAAGTCCCCAACCTCCATTCCAACCAGGAATCGAACCCGGGGCCTTCTTGCCGTGAGGCGACAGTGCTAACCGCCAAAAAAAATTGATTTCCATTAGGTGCACGTGAAAGCCTTTAAATGGGAGAGGAACCCAGATTGGCTTTTGCTGAGTATTTTCTTTCTTTCTTTCTTTTTTTTTTTGTTTTTAAATTCACAAGTGGCTCGCTCCAGTTAACAAGAACTATTTACTAGAATGTTTGTGGTTTCAAAAGTCGGGTTATAGCGGCTCATAATCCTCACCAGCGTTATCCTGACAATCGCTGAAGCAGCAGCAGCAGCAGCAGTGGGTCCCCACTGGAACTGGGCTTCGTCCCGGCTGCTTGTTTCATTCATGCAAATTGGGATCATTTCTGACGTCAGTCTCTCACGTGGGCTGGACCTCAGGTGATACGCGACAGAAATCTGCAACACATGGTTTGCTGTTTTTCCGGAAAAATTAGAAAAGATAGGAATCAGTTTCTTCGGTGTTCTTCGCCCACATTTGGGTTCAGTTCAGTACAGGCTGCGATTATGGTCAAACGTTGGAGGGAATATCAAAGAAATTGATTCGTATCTTTTCTCATTTTTTTCAGAAATGAGGCAAGCCATCTAGTTGATCAAGAATTCTCGTGTCTGTGTGATAATATGCACTTTCTGTTGTTTGTCCTTCCATTTCCACTTTATGCTCTTCTATCTTTGTGAGGACTGACATAGACATAATGTATTACCCAGCTCCTTACCCTAACCTTAAACATCCCCACTGACCCCCTAACTCTGACCCTAAACCCAATCCTAACCTTCACCTTAAAACCAGGTCTTCACCCTGTAACAGTCCTCTGAAGTTGTGAGGACCAGCCCAAATCCTCACTTCCCAAAAATGTCCTCGCTTTGATAGTAAAATGTGGATTTTGGCACTCGGTATGGAGCAAGAACAAGGACACACACACACACAGGCAGGCACGCACGCAAGGCACACACACACACACACACACACACACACACACACACACACACAACAGGAAGTTAAAGTCTCCAGTCAAACTGATGTGCATGTTTTCGGGCTGCGGACGGAGATCCGTGTGGACAGAGGAAGACCACGAAGACCCCAGAACCTTCTGGCAGCAAGGCGACTGTGCTCACCACCGCATCTTCCTGTTGTGCTCAAAGAGTGAACAGTCATTAGGTGCACATGGCACTTAAATTAAATGATTGCACGAGTGTGGCTGTAACTAGACTGTAAAAGTGCACAACCCTGAGCACACCTCCATAACACCATTGAAATCTACTAAATGAATCTCCTCCTGCATGTATACAAACCAGTCAGACCGGAACCAGACAAGACGCTCTGCACATGCGCCTCCATTCTTTATTTGCCCCGCGAGGGAACTTCAAGCATCCTGAGCTGAATTGAAATCTAATTGCGGAAGTCGAACAAATGAAGAGGTAAACAGAGGAGCTGCAGCAGCAGCAGACGCTGGGCGAACGCGGTGGCCCCCGGAGCGGCCCGGTCCTCCCGCGTCGTGTTCCTGGTTGCGTTGCGCTGGCGTGATGCGATGCAGCCCCGTGCAGCTGTCGCTATCAGGCGTAAACACACCAGCCAGATCAAGTTGTGCCGAAACCGCATTCCCCAGTGCCCACGCCTTCTCACTCCCACCTTCTCAAATCGCGGAGCTAGATTAAGCACTACCTGAGTCACACGGCACAAATGTTCCGCTACTGGGAAACAAACAGGCCGCTCAAGAATTATTAATGCCAATCACAACAGATTCAGACGCCCTGAATCGATTAGGATTAAAAATTAATCAAGCATCACAGCCCAGTAGGTCTACATTTACTGACTAACGGAACAGAACCCAGATCCTGAACCTGACGCGCTCTAACACTGATTGTTCATCTTAACATCAGAACGATTGATGAAAATCCACCTGACTGGAAAAATCCCCAGTTCAGACCCGTCCCAGGTGAAAAACAACCTTATTTGCTGCATTGCAACAAAAATAAAAAGTCATTTGCTTGACCTGACGGAAAGGTGAGGATCATGAGTCATATCCTCGCCCACGGGTCGGTCGATGGGGTTTATCCTGACTAATCCGGCTGCGATTACGGGAACAAGAGAGACCGATTCGCTGAGCCGCTTCTTGTGTCGGGCTTGAAAGGCGTGTTTTTGCCGGGTTAAGAAGTGAATTTTAGTGCGGTTAAAGAGAGAACTCTGTAGGTGTTAATATCTTTTCCCTTCTGTTTAATTGTGGAGCAAACTGTTTCCTTTTTTCTTTTTCCTTTCAAGCATTTCTGAGTCAGACAGGCAAAAGTATACAGCTGCTCGATTACATATCCCAGCGAAGAGATTTTCATTTGAACAGTTGAAGTCTATCCTTTCTAGATTTTACACATTGTTAAAAACTTTTTTTTTTTTCTTAATAAGATAAACAACAAATGTAATCTGTCTCAAAAGCCGCAGAAATAATGACTTCACTTTTGTAACCCGAGACGGCTTTTATATCTGCTCAGAGGAGAGCGAGTCAGATATTATCGAGTCCTCGTTTCACTCGCGCTCATGATGCATCATGCCTTTTAATTAAGCCTGAACAAGGAACACGGGAACACGTGTCAGCATCAGGTCATGCTCCTCTGAACAGTTACGCTCCGCATGTGAACGTGACGGCTGTTAACCCTTTCATCCGGCTGAGGCAGGTACCTCTGCGCTGGCCTCAGATCCTTCAATCCAACCCCCCCCCCATTCAGTCTAGCCACCCATTTATTACCGTTGCCGTGGACCCTTTAATTCGTAGTTGATGCTCGTTTGATCCCCTGCGTCTGTCCTGAAGCGACCGTCGTCATTTGGATGCAATGTTCAACAGAACAGCTACTTGTTCCACATGTGGGACAGTTTTATAAGCAATGCAAGTCGTAAACTGACAAGCATTCAAATTTACATCAGAGTCTCTCCGGACACGTGTGGCAAATTAACCGAAGGTCATCATCAGTCGAACCAGATGAGACCGAGGAGGACGAAAACAACAGATACATGCAAATATGTGTTGTTTTTTTTTGTTTTTTTTTTGCCTGTGTGTATTTGGACTTGTCGAGTTAGGCTGTTTTTGAAGCTGGTTTTGTAGCCTGCAGTGCACATGAACTGGATGTGAGGGATCCTGCATGGCAGGGTTAATAAATCCTCCTGATCAGATCTGCAAACCGAAGTTTATGAGCACGTTAGTATTCTGGAGACATGCTGACTCAAAGAATGTGGTTATTCTGTTGTCTCTGTGTGCTGGTGCCAGAGAACATCAGGCTTCCACAGCGCATTGCTCCCAAAAGGCTGAAAGGTCAGAGTGGGTCTTCCTCCAATTTGGTAACGTGCAATCATTCAAACAGAAGAAAGCGTTTCCAATCAGTGGAGACAAAAACGATCATTACTGAATGACATCACACACCTCCAAGACCGTCATCGGGTCTCTGACCTGACTGAACGTACACGTTCTTTATTAAAGAATTTTCGCCCCGCAGCCAGAAGGAGGGGCCTTAAATTACAAGACTGGCTACCGACTAAATGTGTGAAATGCGTGAACTCCCGGGCGTAAAGGAACACCGTCCTCAGCGACGACGTGCCAATGAATGACACCTTTATGTACCAGGGCTGTAATGCGTGCATTCTCGCCCAACAAACGAGGGCGTTTGAACGAGGGCACAAAGGCGTTTTGAGCAAAGCCGAGTCTTTTATTCAGGCAGGTTTTGACAATTCGCCGATGACTATCTGCTGTGAATCCTCTCTAAGCTGGGCTAAGTTTCGACCACGCCTGACACCCAGTGGGCCGATCCCCCTCACTTGTCCGTGCCAGGGAGACGAGGAAAAAAGGGTGGAAGGCTGAAAACGCTGTGAGTCACATCCGGGCTCATGTTAGGTGGAGAGATGTTCAGTAGCTGAGCAGAAGTGCGTGGGTTTTCTTTTTATTCTTCTCAGATGATGGACTCCAGATATTTTATTTTTTCCCATGTTAATTCCAATCACACGATGATTAATCAAACTACTGCGTGTTACCAGACAGTATGATGTCTGGCGTGTGCGTAAAGATGCTCTTGCATCTGTTGACCCGACAGCTTGTGCAGAATTTCAGCAACATGTTCTGCACCGTGCGGATTAGTAACTGGGGTGTATTTGGATTTAGAGCCAGATTAAATGGTGGAAAATGTCCACAATTCGTATCACAAAACCAAACAAACCCACGGCCACACATGCGTCCATGAAAACAAAGTGATCTGAATGAAGAAACAAAAGTAATCTGCAATTTGAATGGAATTTTTTTGGTATAGTAATTTGCTACACATTAAACTCCTCAAATGGTGTCCAACCTCACTGATTAATTTCATACCTAGAATATTTCCTCTCCGTTTTCACACAAAGGGAGGAAAAGGAGATGCATTTCCAGCTCTGACCTGTTTGCTCGACCTTGAGATTTTCTACCACGGCATTGCAAGGTATTTAGGAAAGAACCCCCCCCCCCCCTTTCTGCCTCACCTCAAATGCACGACCCTCCCCTAGAAAAACCAGAAAATCCAAAGCAAATTTATCAAGTTTCAGACTAAACAATTACATCCTTATCTGCCAGTGCACAATGCTGCAGGATGCATGTGAAGTCGGTCTGAAGATGGCTTCTCAGATTGATTTCTGTAAAAAAAAAACTGAAAAAGAAAAACGCAAGTTTTTGCATAGAAATACTCCTGGAAAATCACCGGGGTCGCACCTGAATCCTTTTGTCCGTGTGGGCGACACGCGCGCGCCCGCGCAGGCGTGCCTGCGTCTGTCCTGTGAGCCATGTGCTTGTGGATATCTGTTGGCATCTGGCTCTTATTTCCTTTCTCCATGTCGCAGGCGCAGAGGCTTTCAGCATGAGTCACAGCCCTGAGACCTCCCAGGCAACCGGGTTGGCCTCTAAAGACACAATACATTATCAGTGAAAATGTCACGACTGTTTTGCCGAAATGCAGCGACGCAGACCCAGACGAGAGCTTTTAAAATAGTCTCGGCTATTGTTCTGACACCGCTGGGGCTCATTCCACAATCAAGGCCGACGGTTGAACGAATTTACGATATTAAATTGCTCTGATGAATAAATTGCCTTTTAGGGTAGGACACGACTGTGTTTGTGTGTGTGTGCATGTATGTGTGTGTGTGTGTGTGGGGGGAGTGGTGGTGGGGGGGGGGTCCTGCAGCCACCGTGGACATGCTGGATTTTATTCAGCCTCTGTCGGGATCTGCTCCGATCTGTCACGATGCCGACCCGTGATCCGAAGCGAGGAAAATGGACCTCACCGGCGAAGGTCCGAACGAGGCTTCAGGGCGGAGTCAAGGCCCCGCGTACGGGCTGGCGCCCCCTACTTCAGCGGCCTCGCCGCTTTTGAAGCCGCCTGCCAGGACGGAGCGTTGCTGCTGCTATTTCCTTGAAGCTGGACGTCTGTGGAAGTGTGGAAAACAACAGCGGGGCCAGAGGCCATTCTTTGTTTTCATTCTGTTTTGGACCGGTCTGTTCTGCAGGGGCCTTCTTTTTATTTTTTTTCACAGAAGGTGTAGTTAAAGTCAGCGTAGCACTGACTCACCAGAGATTTGCACGAACGCCTGTTAATTATTCCCAAACTGTAAAGAACTGCGTCACCATGACGGAAAATGAGTTTTCCAAGGTTGTGTTAAAACTATTATAAAAAAAAAAAAAAAATATATATATATATATATATATATATATATATATATATATATATATATGTACACAAAAAAACATAGTAGTATTAATATAACTAAATGATGTGCAACAATAAAGTATAATAATCTGTGTGGCTTGTGCTGTACACAGAACTAGAAAAAAATTAAAAAAGCCTGCTCACCTTGTCATCACTTAAAAAAAATAAAGCGAAATTAAAGTAATTCCATCTACAAATAAATAACAGCATACTTTAAATTACCATTGTCACGACTTGTTCCTGTCTGAGGGTCAGACTGGTCCCGGATCGGTCCAGTCAGGCAGCTGCTCCTCACTTTTAGCCCCGACTCCTAAAACTGATGGCGGCCAGATGGTGGGGCCTAAACACACACACACACACACACAGTCCCACACACACACAAGGGGATGCGTGACTGCCGCGTCTTCCGCTGGAGAACAACTCCGCGCTACCTCAGCCGAACCCGAGCCGAGGCCATTTGGGTGGCAGTGGAGGAGCCCGCGAGGGGGAAAAACATGAACTGTGGCTGCAGGGTGAAGTCATGATGTTGTGCAACATGTTTTTAAGACACCGAGCTGCAGAAGAGGAGATGCAAACGCAGGCAGTAATTATCTGTACATAACGTAGAGGCAAGGCTGCGTACGTGGAACACGACGTGTTCCCTTAGCTTTTCTTAATGTCAATCACTTTACAGAACTCAAAAAGTGCATGAAAGGAAAATTACACACACAAAAAAAAAAAATGTAAGTGGTTTTGAAAAAATTCCCCAAAGTTGAGATGTCAACAGGCCTTGAGTTATGCATGTGTAAAGACTGTTATTATCAACTCCTATTAAAGATCATTACATTACTGACGGGCTCTTACAATATGGCGTTTGACCAGCTGAAGCGTGCAGCGCGCCCGCCAGTGACAGACGTACGGGAACTCCAGACGGGAGCCAGAAACGCACCGTGTAATTTCGTTTGGATCACGAGACGCTTTTGCCATAAAAAGGGCAATTTTTTTTTTTTTTTTTTGGGGGTGGGGGGGTGAGCGGGATTGCCATGTTGTGCGTACGCCGCGCACAAAATGGCGTCTCCTGGCGAGCACGCGGCTGCTAAAAGCTGCTGGCTGAACCGCTCGCTGCATTCCTCCATGGGTATTTATATCAGATGCTTCTCCGCAGATGTGAAGAGCTGCTGGGGGCAGTCGCGGTTCTGGTAAATGGGTCTGATGGAATCCAGGTGATCCTCCCCAAACATATGAAGTCACGACAATACGACCGCTGATGTACTTATTTTGAATAAAAGACCCAGGCTGCTTTTTTCCGTTTGTCTAAATGGGGCAAACCAGCAAACCTTTACTAGATCTAGAAGACCCTCGTCACCGGTAATCTCAGCGGGGGTGTGGCTACCTCCGCTTCCGAGGCTGGGCACGTTCCCTCATCGCGGAAGTTGGCGATGTCAGGTAATTTTCCCGTTAATGTTCCCAACAGGGATTTCCTTCTGGGCATGATCACATGGAGCAGGACTAAGATGGAATAAAATTGGTTAAAATGTCACCGATCGCTGGGGTCAAAGGTGACTACCAGGTATAAACTAAACAGGACTAAAAGCGACTGCAAATTAGCCCATCGCCATTGGCAACAGCATGCGACACCTTGTTATCCACTCCCACAGCAGCCACTTATTTTCTCGCTTTGAAAAGTATCAGATTAAACCTGCTCACACCTTGTTGGGGGGGGGGGGCTTGTGTCAGCCTGGACCTTAAATGCTCCTGAGCTTTTCGCCTGAACAAGTAGGTCACGGATGCCTTTCCATGCGGATTAGGGCGGAGAATCAGGTCTCAGGTTGTGACTCAGCCAGGAGGATCTCGGCGGATGATCAAGCCTTTCTCGTCATCTGACGCCTTTTATGATTCGTGTCTGGGCTTCTGACAGCGCCGGAGGAGCTGCCACGTCTTTGGACGTCCCCGTCTTTGTCCGGGGCCCCTCTAGAATGTTTGGATTTCATGTAACCTGAGAAATTATCCCAGCCGGAATCTTATCTCCTCAACTGTAACCACAGGCTAAATCTGTTTTCGAGGCGCATAATTGAGTTATTTTCTCCATTTCTGGGCAGCCAGAACCGTAGGGGTGTATATAGGATCTGCAGTCTCCTGATTATTACAAACCAAAACTTGATATTAATAAAATCGGGCCCACGGGGATTATGACTGGTCTTTTTTTCTGTTGAATTCTATTTTTATATAGTCCCCTCTGGATGTGTTTATTCCAATCCAAACCCCTCCCCTACTTCTGGACCCCCTCTTTCTGTGTTCATAAGGATATTTCTACTAGATTTTGTATTTTCCTTTTACTTGGCCTTCGACTTTAACGCGTAACAAGTGCCTTTGGTCCTCGGATTCTGGATCAGCGCAGCCTACGCTGTGATCAAGCGAAACCTAATCCTGAGGTTTTTCACCCATCTGAACACAAACAGCAGACGCCAATCCGGAAAAAAAGTTGGACGGGATTAGGCTGGGAGGTGGGACGCGGTCGACGCTCTCAAATGTCTCGCCTCCGTCAGATGTTTTTTGGCATGCGGCCCCGACTGGGCAGACAGCGTATGGCGCGAGCTATACTGCTGCTGTCACCGTGGAGGCGTGACTCATTTCCTCTGATTCTGGTATTTATAGGTCCCAACGAATCCGTCTGCCGGCTGCGGCGGTGTTTGTGATGTAAATATTGGACGGGAGGATGAGACATCCTGGGATTATCCTCTGAGTACATGCAATACATTTTCCCCCTTTTTTTTTTCCTTCCCTCCACGTCAGCCTGGATGTTCTCGCTCGGCGCCGTCACCACGTCGCCTGTTCGTGTATGAGTCGGAATGCAGAAATGTGGGACTTTAGACCGTTTTTCTCACAGGAGTGGTGATCAGGAAAAGCAGGGGATCGGTAATAATCCTTAAAAAAAGGATCGGAACATTGTACAGAGAACAATCGCAAAAGTTGGCCTCTCCATCAAATTCAAGGCCAAACTGGACTAGCGTGGTGCACGAGGACTTTTCTGCACTGGAGCTTCATGTCCTGTTCAACTCCAACTTTATTATGACCACAAACGTCTCTAGGCGCTTTACGGAAACCCAGAGCCTGACCCCCACCCCCGCTCCCCTTGACAGGAAAAACTCCCTTTCAACAGGAAGGAACCTTGAGCGGGACCAGGCTCATATGGGGGCGGAGCCTCCCGCTGATGCCTGGCTGATTAGAGGAGGAGAGGGAACAAACAAGTTTCCTCCCTCTTCTCCCTCCACCTGTCAGTCCTCGCCGCTGTTCATAAAAACAACCGACGTGTCTGCACGGTGAGATTTCTCCTCTCGAACCTGTGACCTATGACCCATGGTGCCGGTATCCGACGCAGCGACGTTGTCTTTGATAATAATATAATAATAGTTTGCATGTTCTCCCTGTGCCTGCATGGGTTCTCTCCGGTTACTCCGGCTTCCTCCCACAGTCCAAAGACATGCATGATTGGGGTTAGGCTGATTGAATACTCTAAATTGCCCGTAGGTGTGAGTGTGAGAGCGAATGGTTGTTTGTCTCTGTGTTGGCCCTGCGATTGGCTGGCGACCAGTCCAGGGTGTACCCCGCCTCCGCCCGTTGTTCTGGGATAGGCTCCAGTCCCCCCGCGACCCTCAGTGGAGGAACAAGCGGTAGAAGATGGATGGATGGATGGATTAACAACAAGCCTTTCATCCCTCATTGACTCCAGCAGTAAATCATTTCTTCTTAATTTAAATTCATTAAACAAGTTCCTCAAGTGTCTCAGTCTTTTGAAAAAAAAAAAAGAAAAAGACATTGCCACCACTTCTACCAGTGGGAACCACCTCCGTCACCACAACACAGCTTCAGAGGAGGATTTGACTCCTTTTTGTAATTTCAGTTTTGCTCGAAAACTCAGTTAGCTGCAGCTATTTTCTGGAAGGCTTCCCTGCCGCTTATTCAAATCGCGTAGACGTGTGAGCCCCGTATAATGAACAACCTCAGTGTTGCCGCTGAAGTTGCCAAAAATCAGGAGCAGTTCTCAATTATCTGAAGCTGTCGGGTGCCGCCAGACGATTTTTTTTTTTTTTTCTTTTCCCCTTTTTTGTTTGTGAATGTGGGAGTTCCACTCAGGATTTCACTTGTTTTGGAGACTATTTAGAAAGAAAGGAAGCATTCTGTTAGGTGTGGCTGCACACACAATACTTGCTATTGTTACAAGACGTCAATAGAAGTTGAGAGCATTATTCAGAATAAAGCATTTTTTGCTGACAGATATGTATTTTAACTTTACCATGCGATCTGGTTTGGATTTGACTTAGTGTTTGGAGCAAAGACTGGCTTGACAAATGTGAATGCAAGTGTGTCTGAACAGTTTTATTACCCTCTCTGGATGCAGATTTCATGGCTTCCCATAATACAGATGAAGTGAATCTTCCTCTTCCTGAGTGTCATCTATTAAGGGATTAACCGTGGGACCGGCCAACGCTGCTCATCATCCCGCCTGCGCGGTTCCCTGTTTGTAGCTGCACCACCTGACGGGCCCCTCCAGAAGCCGCAAATGCTCTCGTTAAAAGTCTCTCGCTCTGATTCGGTGCCACAAACGGTTTCCTACAGCTAATTTCGCTCGCTCTCCGCCCCACCTTTCCCGAGCTCCCTCAGCTCATTTCTCAGTGAGTCACCGTTGTGGTTTGGGCCGCGGATCAAGACAATATGTCTCAAGAGAAATATTAGGTTCAACTTGAGGAGGGAAAAATGTCTCGTGTGAATATTTTTGCCTGCGTGAGAGGAGGGTACGACCGAGGCCGTGATCCACCGACTGATCTGGAGAGTTTGAGAGGTAAAGCCTGGTGCGACCCGGATGGTAACTTATCATCTGATCAGCTCTTCCCAACCGGGCGTTTTCTTCAACGGGCTCGGGCGAGTTAATCCATTTTACTGCTACGTCTGTTAAAATGTTTCATGTTCGGCTGCGCCTTCGTGACGCTGTTGACTGTTAAAGGGAACCAGATCGCGTTTCGGCTCCGCTTCGGTTGGTCGTTTCAGCGGCCGGGCGGAGGTGGAACAGGCCCGAGTCCTCGCCTGCAAGCCCGTCGTAAACACACCTCGCTGTGGGGACGGCGGTAGAAGGCGTAACAAAATTATACGATCATGAAGTCTGTACTCAAACATAGATGCTGTTTTTATAGCTACAAAATTTGCGGCAGCCAAATTATATGCAGATGATAATCCCATTTATCCTTAAATCAAATTATTCAAAATAATTCCTCTTTTAATGAAAAAAACTGCCAATACATTTACACACCAGGTTGCACAATCCTCCCTATTAAATTATTTTCCCTTCATTCTATGAAGACAAGATTAGAATTCTCTTTTAACCACAACTTTTAAAGAGCAGATGTTACAATATGTTCCCTAGACATTAACATACGATTCAAGATGATCCAATGCAGATCCCAGATTGTGTTATTACAACTTAGTATACTCCCAGGATCCTTTATTCAATGGTGTCAAAATCCTTAAAAATACACAACAATGTGTTTCAAAATAAAATACCAAACATCCAACTTGTAATTATATCAAAAACACAAAATACACAGCCTCAAAATATACTAAGATAAAAGACTGCATTTTTTCATTTTCAAAATAGGGTTGAAAACATTCGACTGGCAGCCTATGGGAATACAAGCACATTTCTGCTTGTAAAATATAAAGAAAATGACCCCTGCTTGCTTCTGTTAGTCAACTTAACAAAGGCTGGTCTCACCATACAGGCTGCTTTTCTGCAGCTTTTCAACATTTGGCTTCGATCAGCACATTAACAACCATTTAACGAGGCAAACGGAGGATATCGGTCTCAGGTGTGCAGCCTTTTTTCAACACCTCAACATCGTCAACGAGGAAGAAAAAGTCACCCACTTGCTTCCGCTGCTGCAGTCAAGCTTGAGCGGCACTAATGCTGCGCTGAAAAGGAACTCTTTAGAACCAAACTTGCAACATTAAACCCCCTCACCCTCAAGTAGTCAGAGCCCAACAAGCCCATTAGCCCACCACTGACCGCCGAGGCCTTTTCTACACATCTGCAGCAGCACCGAGTCTTCCTACGGACTGTGTTTGATCAAGGGACGTTAACACCTACTGACGGCATTTTTGTTCATCACAACTGCAAGTAACAGTTTCCCGACATCCGGCCGTCCCCGTTATAGCTGTCCATGCCGCTGATATCCTCTTTTAATGTCGGTCCCTCTGCGGAAGGGAAGAGCGCCATCCGTTTACTGGAAAAGTCAGCCGTCCCTGTGGAAATTTCAGCTTCGGCTTGGCACGCTTTCCAAAAACTCAACCCACATAAACTCGTTCTGTTGCACATGTCTGCGTCTCAAAAAAAACTGTCACTGTTTTGACTTTCTGTTTTCAATTCCTTCCACATTAAATTAGTGTACAGAAATTACTCCAATATGGTATTTAAACTAAACTAAACCAGATTTATTGAACTGTCTAGCTTGGGTACAAGAAATGCTACTTGTTGTAGCAAAACACTTTTGGATGTCTCATTTAAAAAACCCAAACTAATTAAAAATATAGATTGAAATAATTTAAGAGACAAATTTACACCATTTTGGTCTCTGGTTGCTTCATGGATGTGACAGTATTTAAACATTGGCCTTGTGTGTGTGTGTGTGATTTAAATTGACTGTAGTGAATGAATGATGATCTTAAGCCTGAAGCATGGGGAGCTTACATCGGGAGACACAGTAGTGTGTTTTAATTAATTTCGAAGCATCTATTTAACTATAAAGGGATTGTGCTTTATACTCCATTAATTCAACAGGATGAAGGGCATGAGCTCATGATACAAAGCCGGGAAAACACACAAAAACCTGTTCACTCGTTTCAGTCCCCGCTGCCACAGTCGAAGCATTCATGGTGGGTCTACGGTCTTGCTGTTCTGTTCCATCTGAGTGGAAGGCTCTGCGGGCTTAAATATATGCGTGGACATGAAAAGATGCAGCACAGAAAGCTGTTTGAGGAGAGGCTCTGGGCTCATTTCCTGCTCTCCATGGAGGTCTGCATATGGGGCCGAATCAGGGCCAAAAGGTTTCATCGTTTGAAAGAATGAAATTCAATCAAGAGCTAATGGTTGAAAGAGAAAACTTTTGATGTTGAAACACAACCAAGAGTTATCATTTTTTACATTTTTAGATTAAAAATTAATATTTTTTACAGCTCTGCATCTTGTATTTTCAGTTTCAGAACTTTTCTACAGTTCAAGTCGTAATTTTTCAGGTTCAGATTTATGACCGTGGTCTGGCATGTGTGTGTGTATGTGTGTGTGTATGCGGGCGTTTGTGCGTGCGGGGGGGTGTTTACAAATGATAGGCGTAAAACGATGCGTGCCAGTGGTGAAGGCTGAGACTGTGTCTTCGGCTTTGTGTACGTGTCAAAAATGATACGCCTCCATGCCCCCTGGTTTGACCTGTAGCAGCAATAAAAACCTCACACGCGCTGAAAGGAACCATCGCGCAGAGGAAAGGGCAGCAGCCAGCCAACATATTAAAACATCAATATTCTGCCAGAAAAAAAAAAGCTTGTGCCTTAACTTGATCCCTATATTGTTGCCTTTATGCCTTTATGAAAAGGTGTGTTTCACTTCCAACAGCTATATGTTGTGGACATCATGTTTTAGGTCCCCAATAATGTAAAAGTTAATTCTACTCATTATGGGCCAAATGTCCACAGATGAGGACATGCAAATGCTATATTATTGCAAATTTAATGTATTTGGGCATCGTTTTCCCTCAAAAAACACTCCTGTCAAAATCATGCCAAAAAATGATGCTCAGTTTTTACACTTATCAGCTCCCAATAATCCCAAATAGCAAATTAGGAATACATACCAAAAAAGAGCTAATAGTAGAATACATAATACAATAGTAGAATACATACCAAATACATACCAAAAAAGAGCTAATAGTAGAATACATACATACAATAGTCGAATACATACCAAATACATACCAAAAAAGAGCTGATAATGTTATTGATTTTATTATCCTAGTTCATTAACCCAACTCCTGTGGACCATGCATGTGATGAAATTGATCAATTTTTACATAATTTTAGTGTCCTTAAACAGGAAACGATACTTTTGTTACTTTTATCGTAAGGTTTTTAAATGACTCCAGTCAGGTGCTTTTAATGTGTGTGACCCTGTATTTACAGCAAAACAACGTTTTAGACTGAGTCTGCACTAAAATCTAGCAGAGCACATCGTTTTTATCTTCTGCGGTTGTTCGGTTCGAATGTTTCAGCACTTCAGGGGCACAGCTGGACATATGTCCTCTTTCCTCACCTCTCTGTGAAAGGTGACATTTACGGATGCTTCCGCACACGCATGCTGAGCTGCACCTCGACCACCATTCCGTACTTAGAAGCAGTTGCTTTTCATAAGAGGAATGTGATAAGAAAAATGTAAAAAATACGTTGAGTACAACTTGACAAGACACGCAAACAGTCTACTGAATGTGGGCGTAAAAAAAGCCTCCAGTGTTCAAGTCCAAGTGTGTTTTATTCAAGTCACGACACCAGATGAGTGTGAGTCGAGACCTCTTTATATGGAGTAAAAAAGCCTGAACCCAAGTACCGAGAGCTCAGCTCTACAGATGGAGACAACAAATCAGGGACACGTGCACTTTTCTGACATTAATGAAACAGAATGTAACGAATGAACCTCAGTAGGCAAAAATTATTAATAGACTTTTTTAGATGTCTGGCTCAATCGAGGCAACAAAACAAACCTTTTGTGCTCAATTTTCTTGCAAAACAGCTGTCCGTGCGTTTCATACGTCTGACTGGTACAGGGACACGCATGCTGGACCCTGAGCTCAGGTTAATGGAGAATTCTTGAGTTTTCATGTTCTCTCCACTCCTGTGTGGGTTTTCCCTGGACATTCTGGCTTCCTCCCAGACACTCGGAGGAAAGGCGAAGTGGTGACTCTAATTTTAGAGTTTAATGGTTTTAGAATTAGTCTCTAATTTTAGATTAATTGCAATTGAACTTGAGGAAGTTTCGTGTTTAAGGACACCATCACTAATGGTGCAAATTGATTGATGCATTGATTCACCATTGTATTCATAGTTATTTACTTATGGTCCTTTAGGGAGATTTTATACTTGTGTGAGAGAGAGAGAGTGTGTGTGTGTGTGTAGAGGTGTGTGAGACAAAACGGGTTGAGTGACTAGTGGGTGTGCGAGAACCTGGTGACTCAGCCACCAGCAATGTTCTGTCTCAAGGTGGATGAGTCATTATTTTCCTCCATGGGGAGACTTCTATATTCCAATGGATCATATCGGTCAGGATCAAAAGCTGCAAGAGATCACACTTCTTTTTTATATCGACACAAAAGTTCCTCCTCGCCAGTTCTCACCGGCGCAGAAAACGAAAAAACAAACACGCTGTTTTGAACTGAAGAGACGTTGGTTTTGCCTTAAAGTTGAAAAAAGATCTACAGTCAAAATTAAATCAAATCAAATCAAATCAAATCAATCTTTATTTATAAAGTGTCTTTTACAATCAGAAATTGTTTCAAGGCGCTTTCCAGAATCCCAGGGCCTAACCCCAGACAAGCAACAGTGGCAAGGAAAAACTCCCCTTTAACAGGAAGAAACCTTGAGCAGGACCAGGCTCATGTAGGGGGACCCTCCTGCTGATGGCCAGATGGGTAGAGAGAGAGAGGAGAGGAGAGGAGAGGAGAGGGAGAAGGAGAAGGAGAAGGAGAGGGAGAAGGAGAAGGAGAAGGAGAAGGAGAAGGAGAAGGAGAGGAGAAGGAGAAGGAGAAGGAGAAGGAGAAGGAGAGGAGAAGGAGAAGGAGAAGGAGAAGGAGAGGAGAGGAGAGAAGAGGGAAAAGCTCACCAATACTCGCTTGTACACTCCCAGACTGAAAAGGCCCAAATTTAAGGATCCCAGCCTCATTCTCATCAAATTCCCTCTCCCTCTCCCAACTTCAGCTCCTCCCTGCCGCCGTTCCGCTCTTCAGCGCTCCGTTTTTTTGCGCCATGCAGCACGCACGCAAGCGAGGAAAGACGCGTAATTTGGCGAATCCTCTTTCCGCGGGGCTTTTAGTCTGACGCTCCCGCGGCGCAGGTATCGACACGAGAGGCGTAATTATTTTTAATGACGCCACGGCGGCATTCTACACCTGCTCGGCCGCTGAAAGGGGCGAATCTTATGTACCCTCCAAGTCGAAGCGGCGGTAACCTTTCCGCACACACCCACACACACACCCACACACACACCCGCACAATAATTGTCAGCACGACGCAGAATGGATGTTTTATTTATACGCGCTCGTAACCCAACCTCCACTCGGGGCAGGATGTACGTTTCAACACGCCGAGCCGCCGCCGCCGCCGCCACCGCAGCAGCGCGGCTGATCGGCCGTTGAGAGCGGCACAATGGGAAGGACAGGAAGAGAACGAACAAAAGGCCCATCGGGAGGGGGGGGGGCGATTCGCAAGAGGTCAGAGGTCAAGCACGACCGATGGGCAAACGGGTCGTTCTCTTTGTCTCCCTCAGATAAGAGGAGGGGGCGGAGGAAGGCGCGACCGCCGCGAACGTGTTACTGCCGCGTGTTTTGATCGCCTCTGATCGTCCCAGGAGAAAAGCGAGGTGGTGTTTAACCCTCGTCTCAGCGCAGCTTTCATCTCAAGAGCGGCGTTCATGAATTTTTATGAACTTGCATTTGAATGTATTTTGTCTCATCTCGCGCGCGTTCCCTCAGAATTTGTACAGCCTGTACGGCCAAAGTCTTCACTCAGACGTCTAACGTTGGGTGTGTTATTAAATCAAATTAGAGACGGTGGTATTCTTTATCAGGATGCCTCTTTACGAGTGTTACAGTAAAGCAGAGCGATCAAGTCAGCCGTCTTTCTGATGTGGCAGACCCTTCAGAACAATCACAGTTGAGTGTTTGCCAGCTGAGTGACTGTAAACACGCGCGGGCAACACACACTCAAAAACACTTGAATTTGAGAGCTTTTGTTCAGCTTCTCAAGTCTTTTCAGAAAATAGTGTTCTCTGTCTCTTCATCCTGAGTGAGGTGATAAATGTGTTGGTGGCTAATAAGTGTCTAGGTATGTAAGTAAATAAGTATTTTCTCTTTAATTTGATCTGTGCGTGTACACATCTGCATGCACACACACACACACACCCCCACACACACACACACCCACACACCTCACCTCAGAGAAGAATATATATATACAGAGAGAGAGATTCTTGTGTGTGCTTTTGTACTCGCTGCATAGTGAGTACCAAAATACTTATTTTACTATCAAAGTGAGCAAAGTAAGGACATTTTGGCTGGTTCTGACAACTTCAAAGATCAATTTGAGGATGAAAACCTGGTTTTAAGCTTGAGGTTAGAATTAGGTTTTGAGTCAAAGTCAAGATCAGGAGGTTAGTTGGCACGATTAAGGTGAGGGTAAAGAGCCGATAATATATTATGTCTATGAAGGTCCTCACAAAGGATGAAAGAAGTACAAGGATGTGTGCGTGTGTGTGCGTACGTGGGTGGGTGTGTGTATGTGGGCGTTTGTGTGTACCTGTACGTCTTTGCTGAACTTGCAGTCCTTGCATTTGCATGTTGTCCCGCCGCCTTCGACCTCATCTCATAGAAAAGAAAAGAGCACATTGCAACTATTAAACAATCAAGGCTGCATTTCAACACGAGGTCGATCCATCCATCACGTCTACAGAAGCTCATTACGGTCATCAGATCGTGTGCGTGCAAAAAAAAAAAAAAAAAAAAAAAAAAAAAATCAGAGGTCTTTTCGCCAAAATAAACTCAGATGTGGAAGGAAAGGCCGGAGAAATATTACCGCCGCCGACGAGCTCGGCTACGAGGGCGATGCGAACGTCGTGCTTTCGGCCACGGAGCGGAACATTTTGTACTGAACCCAGCCGTGCGAATCGTGTCTGCGGCCAAATTACGACGATGCGTGTCGGGGCTTAAACCCGCCACCTGTCGGGCTCCGCGGCAGACGCGTGCGTTCAGGGTAGGTGGGCGTTACGAGTCGCACGCGGGAAAGATCGCTTGACATTAAAAAAAAAAAAAAAAAAAAAAAAAGAATTATTATCAAATAATATGATATTTATCAACTGGGATCTATCAAACAGTACAAAGAGGTGAGGGGTCGCAGCAGGCGTGTGGAGATGCATGGGGCTTCATATTTATGGTTGATGGTTGAATTTAATGCAAAGAGGCTGTGTGGGAATAGCGTGTACGTTCCTCTGCGATGTTTTTCCCCTCTTCATGGATGTTAGGTCAAAATGGAAAGCGAAGGGTGATATGATGGAAAAGAAAACGACTGAACTCAGGTGTCGGCAAACACGCCCGGGTAATAAGCTGTTCCAATAATTGCATCCCTGTCTCTCTCACTGACGGGCATCTGCGCAGATTTTTGTGCTTCTGACGTTGCGGGAGCGCCTCTCCCCCGAGCGTGTCCAAATCTGTTAAACGTAACGTCTCGGCGATGTCTCCTCGAACGCTTGACTTGTTTCGCTGCAGGACTGCGCCGAACGTTTTTGTTGTACGCACAGCCGAGTAAACGGCGCGGGTTTTGATCTGCAGCGACCCTCGGGCGAGAGTTTGACCCAGGCATCAGATGGGTTGAGGAAATGTGCCTGGAACATTCCAGCTGTAGTTGATTTCTTTTGAATTCAACTGATATTTCATGAAAAAAAAAAAAAAAAGATTGCTTTGTCTATTATCCTTCCATGCAGATGATGATCTTGAAATGTCTTTATATTTGTTTACATTTCATATTTGCCCAGACTGATTCAAACCTGTGCCAAGGATGAAAATCATTTCAGTATTTTTAGTTTATTTGGACGTCGCCATTGGTTTGAAGTCCATGACGATTTCTGTTGAGCAAAAATTTTGTTTTTATCTATCGGATTTTAAATAATCCCAGAGTCTTCTTGAGATTTGATGATGCAAACTGCTGAGCATGAAAGTGAGTGGTGGATTGAACTTGATGGCCTGTGTGTGTGTGTGTGTGTGTGTGTGTGTGTGTGTGTCTGTGTCTGTGTCTGTGTGTCTGCGTGTGTGAGTGTATGAGCTCAGTGTAGAACATCCAGTCCTGGAACAGTGATCGGTATTGATTTTACAGTCCTGCGAAGATTGATTATGCTTCTCTGTCGTTGGCTACACACACACACACACACACACGCACACACACACATGCACGCACGCATGCCTGCATGCACACACACAGACCCGTTTATTTCTACCTTTGTGAGGACAATCATAGACATAAATAGACCTATCCCTAACCATCTACTACTACCACTAACAACTACACCCCAGCCATAACCCCAAATATAACCTCAACCTTAAGAGCAGGTCTTAACCCTCAAACAGTGATGTTGTGAGGACCAGACTAAATGTCCTGACTTCTCAAAAGTGTCCTCACTTTGCAAGGAAAATTAATATTTTTGGTATTCAATAAATAGCAAATCAAGTACACACAGACAGACAGACACACACGCACATAGACACAGACACACACACAGAGCTGATGTCATGACAGGTGTCACCAGACTGAGTGGCTGCATTTTAAGTGTTTTTGGCTCCATCAAAAATAATACCTGCTTGTCCCCAGGTGGTATTTCTCTCTCTCCCTCTTGTTTTCTCTCTCTCTCTCTCTCTCTCTCTCTCTCTCTCTCTCTCTCTCTCTCACACACACACACACACACACACACACACACACAGAAGTGTGATCTCTTTGCTTACCTCCACGCTCGTCCAGCCAGCGTCATCGGTGCCTGTAGCTGTGCCTTTTGCGTGTGTGCACACATATTTATTTCAGAAACATCGCTGACAGTCTGTGTAAATAAAAACAGAATGCAAACATCTGCAAACAAACTGTGTTGACTGAAAACAGTGTGGAGACAGTTTGGAGACCTTTCTTTTTCCCAGGATGGTGGAGCGAACGCTCTGTCTGCACATGTGAATGTCCTTTCAAGGAATCCCAATAAACACGAGGGCAAACCACTGTCTGAACTTGTTTGTGTGTGGAATGTGTTTTTTTCATTGAATGCGCACATGTTAATGAAAAGTTCATGAAATAAAACTCTGAAAAATAGATACAGATTTGAAGAGGGGGGGGTTTGTTGGCACTGGCTGAAGTGGGAAGGAGCAATCAACTGAAGAGGAATTCATTTAAGTGCTGGCTGGACTTTGATAAAAGGGCAGATTATATTTCGACAAGTCACTTTTTCAATCTCTAGTTCTATTGTATTTTATTAATGTATTCATTCATATTAAATCCTCCTTTAATAATCTCTTTTCAAATTTCGAAAAGTATGAGTGCACAATATGGAGCATATTGAATATCCTGGAAATGTAGTATATCTTTCCACATATGTGAACATATGCACGAGCAAGCACGCACGCGCACACGCACGCACACACGCATGCATGCACGCACGCGTGCGCGCACACACACACACATATCCCTGCACTTCTATCTTTGTGAGGACTTTCATCTTAATCCTAACTCTAAACCCAATCTAAGCCCAATTCTAACCATAATCTGAAAACCACCTTTCAAACCTCAAACAGTCTTTTAAATGTGTGAGAACCATCCAAACCATCCTCACTTCCTCTGACTTCCCCTAACTTTGCTAGTAGAATGAGTTGAAGTAATTAATGATTTTGTTATTCAATGTGTTGCAATTACAAGAACACACACACACAAACACGTAAATTAGTTCTTTTTTTTAGAACATTATTGGGTTTTCACATAGACAAGGGTTTCCTCCTTTTCTCTCTAACCCAACCATTCCTCTCTCTCTCTCTCTATTACCCACCCACCCACACACACACACACACACACACACACACACACACACACACACACACACCACTGGGAACAAGGTGGCGGTGGCGTGGTTTCCTGGTTGCGTTGTGATGTGAGGCACTTCTTGCTGGTGAAAAGGTTTCTTTGTGTCTGATAGTCTCACCCCCTCCTCCTTTTTCCACTGCCAGCAATTACACCCCCCCACCCCAACCCTCAGCTGACAATTTGGTGCGTTAAGCTGCTGTTGTTATTCTTCATCTCACTATTAGAGGAATGAAAAAAAAGAAAAAGAAAGATTAAAACAAGGGAATTAATGAGCAAACTGTGGCAACAGGAGGTTTGAATTTGGGCAACTGCCCCCCCCATCTCCAACAGTTGCAACATGGCGGCTCAGCAACGTGAGAAACGGTCTCGGGCTTCCACTGTCACCTTTTGCCCAGACCCAGAGCCATATAATTTAGGCCTCAATTATAATTTTAATTTCATCACCATCAAGCCAATGACCTCATTTCCAGACCTCAAAGAAAAACATGAGACGCCCTAAATCTGAGTCACCGGCCGTCCTCGGGTCCTCGGCTCAGACCAGCTGCTCCGTTCGCACGTTACTGAGCGTCGCCTGTGGAGCATCCGTTGCGGTTTCCCGGGCCAGTGCAGGAGCAGCAACATCAACAGTTTAAGTTGTACTTTGAGGGAAAAGGTAATTTTTCTATCCTCGCAAAACGCTGCCCAACTCGGCTGCCAAGGAAAACTACCACAGATCATTCATTCTCTTAACCCCCCCCCAACTTACGCTGTATCGCTGCTTCACACCCAAGCGACTCTCTGCCTCCCTCTTCAGGAACATCGGGCCAATGCTACACCCTCCCCGTGCTCAGAACAAGCTCTGGCAGTCAGATTAAAACCATATTTAAATTCATATTGGGCTCTGAACAATTGCTGGAGAGCTGAAGGGCTTCCACAGGTCAAGAAACTCTTCAGTACCTCAGGTAAGGTGATACTTCTTTCTCACGCTGCAGAAGGCCGTCGTGTTGACACTAATGAGTCGAAGGTTCGCCGACCCCTCCCCGACATGCAATTCAGTGGAGCCCTTCGAGGGTTTCGGCTCATTACCCGCGAGAGAGCTGGACGGGCCGAACTTTAGTGCTGCTCAGCTCTCCTGTTGTGGCGCGGCATTTTGATGAACGGCTTTGCATCACGGCGCCAAAAACCAACCAGAAGAGGAAGCGGAGGGAGAAGGAAGGAGCCCGGTCCAAACATTCCGGATGTTTTTTGGGGCCGCTCGTTGTGATTCGACATGAAGGCAGGCGTGATCTGTCAGGGACTTGGCCTTGGTGATGAAGAGAGAAATATAACATTCACTTTTGTAAAATGTCAGAGAGAGAGAGAGAGAGAGAGAGAGAGAGAGAGAGAGAGAGAGAGAGAGAGAGAGAGAGAGAGGCTGAGAGAGATCTGCTTGTTCCTGACAGTTCTTCAGGTAATTGCTTCTGCTTCACGCAGGTCAAGAAACGTACTCAAGTTGGTCCTCCAACGGTCTCCACATATTAACTTGCTTTTACAAGTTAATATCCGATGATCACCCTTTGAACGGTGATCATCGGATATTAAAATAAAGTAATCCATGATTACCCTTTCAAACAAGAGCTCTCTCAAGTTTTTTCTTTTTCAGTTTCTGGGTTGACGATTCATTGGTGTGGCCGCGCATTCAGAGTCCACCATAAAGATAAACAAGATTTTTCTCCCACTTGAGTATGTGGAGCACGGCAGCTGAAATATCTCAGATGAAATGAGCTCTGCAGAAGTGACAAAGGTGCTGTTTGTCTGTCAGAGCCCGAGAATTCTACCCAGAAAAAAAAAAAAAAAATAGAAAATGCTGCTGAGTGACAATTTGGATGGAAGATACAAGCAACGGCAAGCAAAGCGCCCGAACACCAGAAGGAGGAATGGATGGAAACCGGGGCATTATTCAAGCGGCTCGAAGGCTGAAGGCTGAGAGCTGCAGACGGAGAAACTCTGGATGCAGAATCCTTTTTATTCCTAGAGAATGCTCTCACCTTCTAAAGGAGGGAATCATGTGAAGCTTATCCTCATCTGGTGTCCTGAACTCTGAATTTAATGGGCATTTAACTGAGTTGCACATGTCCAAATTAATTAATAACAAAATTCTAAAACAAATGTTTTTAAAAGGACTCAATGTGGTTTTAATGAATGAGCACAACATCTTTGCTATTTGTCTTTTATTAAATAAGAATAAGAATCACAACAAGTTCAAAACCGTGCAATAGTGCAGAGTTGAAGTAGGAGTGTGTAAAAGATGATGGATTATGGATGGATGGATGTTGGATAGATGAATGATGGATGGCGATGGTGATGGGGAGGGAGAAAAACCGACTGGACAATCTGGGCTGTGCTGCTCTCTCAAGTCTGTACAGGATGTGGATGATCAGAGGATGATGTCGGCTAAGCTGACATCAATCATGACACTGCCCCACCTCACACCTCCCACCCCCGTACACCGGGGCGGGAGGGGGGGGGGGCTTAAGCACCTCCTCTAGTCGCAGACTATTGCACCCTGGAGGAGCACTATCGCAGGTCCTTCATCCCAATGCAATAAGACTCTTCAGCGCAATAACGCGGCACCGTTGATCTGCAGCAGCACCTCTGTGACTGCAGTTGCTTCACTTCAGGCACACTTTTAAGACTACCTGGCGAACATAGGGAGTGTGTTTGTACTGTGTGTCATGTTCACAATGAACTAAGTCTTTTTAACGCACATTTGTCTACTGTTGTGATGCTGTGGCAGGTTTACCTGATGCATAATAATAACCACTTAATACATTTGATCTTATCCTAGTAATAATAAAAATTATAATAAAAAATCATAATAAAGTCATTTTTCTGATTTTACAGACATTGACTTCTTTATTTTTAGTACTAATGAGGTCTTCTCTTTGAAACATTCAGTCTTTAAATAAATGATCCAGAGTTATCATTTTTTCTCCTGCTCTTCCTTCCGTCCTTGATGTCAGATGTGGGGGAAAGGATTTTTGAACAGTGTTACAGATTTAGCAAATGTGGAGCTGAGAAAAAACATGAATCCAGTTTTCAAGAATTTCAGCTCACAGTGAATCTTAAAGTGAATCTCAACATTTGTACCACCAGTTTACCACAAACCTGGAGCTACAGGACACATAATTGTGCATTAAAACCAACATGTTGATTAGAGTATTGGTTTAAGTGAAAAGGAAAAGCTCTCTCCACTTGTATGAAGAGCACTTCAGACAGTAAACATGGATTGAATGGGATGAAAACACGTGTCAGAACAGAACACAAAAGCAAGAACGCACAATCACTTCAATGAGTGAGCATGAGTGCTGTTCGGTTTTGTGTTTCTGGCTGCTATTGTACGTGAATCAAGCTTCCCACTGCCCTTGTACCCTTAATCTCCCCACTGCGTTATGTAAAAACACTCCCTTACATGCCATGTGGCTTTAACATCTACAAGTTAGTACTTATTAATTAACAGTGGACGTCCCATTTTGGCCCACTGTCATTCTTAGAGGGGGCAGCTGCTCTTCAGAGAAAATGTCCCTGACATTTGACTCATTTCCGATCTTTTCTGTGCTTATAGTCGATCACTTCAAAGCTTTTCCACACCTGTCTTGAACTGTGTGCTGTTCCATCTGCCTCCTGCCAGCTGTCGTAATGAAAAACACTGTTGCTCCAGTATTGTCACAACGTGGCCACAACAATAGGATGCGCCACATCATACTTGTGGCATGCTTCAGCAGATGAGAGCAGGAGCTTCTTCAGAGACATATTGTGAGAACCTTTTGGACCACGATTATTATAATGGGGAGATCTCTCCTGTCAAGATAAAATCACTCCGATTATGTCAGTCAGGCGGTTTACCCTTGTGATTATGTCGGAAAAGGATGTGCTGCAGCTGCAAAACTAAACAATTCCAAGTTTCCAGGTCTGTGCTTCAATTGTACCCAAACTATATTTAAAGGAACTCAGAACCCATTCGCTATTTTTTTTTATTGTATTGTTATACATATGCATCAGTCCTCAGTGGTATTACTACATGCAAATATAGCAGCTTTTATTGCTTAGCAACAGAAATAGACCTTTTATTTTGTTAGTTTTACATTAAATTTCATTTAAATTAAATTAATCAGGAACAGGGCAGGTTAAATGTAATATATTACATGATATCAAAGCTCTGTCATGTGATTGCCGCACCACGATGTTTAGAACTTAATGAAGTTACGCAAATCATGTTGTAAACTTTATATAATTAGATATAAAGGGGAAGTGATATTTTTTTTCTGCAACACAGACCTGAACTGAATAAATCAGTAGAGCATTTATAGCGATGAACACATTACATATTACATTATTTATATGGTTCTACAATGCCTTTTGTTACTCTTCTTGGTTTTATTTTATGTATCTCTTAGAGGCACATCTCTTTTCTTAAAGTGAAAATGGTGTGGTATGGTATTTATTTATTTATTTATTTATTTATTTTAATCATGTTCTGCAACCTCAGCCAAACCTTGACTCCTCTGAGACATTTTAGACTGGTCTCAAAACTTTTATCTATCTTTTAGTTTAAGTGGTTCTGATTCAGCTTCACTTGATGAGCTAAAGCGAAACTTTCAGCCTGGTTTTAGAGCTGCATACCACCGACACACCCCTCGCTAAAGCAGTCATTGACCTTTTGAGAGTGCAGCTCTCGACACTCCTAATAACAACATTCTGGATGGGCAACAAGGACATAGCACTTCACTGTCAAAAACCTGTCGTCATAGGTAACTATTCATCCTCCATAGGTCGCAATAACGCTGCACCCTGTTTTGTTGTCTCTTTGCTGTCTCCTGCTTGGTGAAAGGTCTTATTTCAATGTAATATGGACAGCATACAGAAATACTAACAAATGATCCAAGACGCCTCGCTGCTGCTGCCACCTGCCTCGAGAATGTGGACTGGTGGATGTGTTAAATGAAAAAAAAAAATCAATGCCGTAAATCAATTCTAAACAGATGATGTATTTTAGAAGTTTTTTTTCTGGTGGGCATCTTTATGGTTGTTTGTTTTGGTCAGGTTGTGGACTAACAGTGTTTTTCCATTACACAGTTTCAGCACTGCTTGGCTCTACTTGACTCGATTCCGCTCAGTTTCAATCATTTTGCGTTACAGCTGAGTCTCACCTAAACCTGATAACACCACGCAAAGCGGCCCAGACCTGTGATACCACCTTTTCTCTTTCTCTTAAGCCTTTCTCAAAATTCAGTGTTCTGAGACCTCCTGGTAAACCTTCCATTTTGGGTCACGCCGTCTAGTTCTAGTTCTCAGTTCGGGACTGAGATCATCTAGACTCATCCAGTGATGTCAGTCCCTGGCCAGTCTGTGACCTGCAGTCCCATTTTGGGCTCAACTCAGCTCCCATGGAACCCGAACTGAGTAGGTTCCAGTATTCCTGTATCTCCTAAGGGAAAACAAAATTTCAGATGGTAAAAAATAAATAGGATCAAATGAAGTGAAGCTGGATAGGTGTTGGGAAAGTCCCATAAAGGTCCCATAATAAAGGGCTGCCCGAGCAGTTTAGACTGGTCAGTGAATTATTAAGACTTTAATCTTAATGTGCCTCAGGCATAAAGGAAGCTGCAGAAGAACTTTATTTTTAGAAACCCAAGTGATCATGTTAAATGCAGCTGCAGAACTCACTTTCACACTTTACCTACTGAGTAGTAAATTGATTAAAAAACCCCACAACAATCTGTTTTTTGTCCATGGATTCATTGGATATCTTTATTAGAAATAAAACTGATTGGGTCTGACAAATAGACTGCAAATGTAAAACCGCACGGCTACAGGTGTAGCCTTAAACAGCCTTGAAACGTGAAATTATTTGCATGACAAGCTCGCACAAGTGTGTTTCACAATGATGTCACAACCCCCGTTACAAGAAACAACAGCTGGATACACTGTGTGAGATGATGGTGAAAACATTTATTGCCCAAGGTATAAATGTTCCATGTGGGACGCAAAGGAAACGTCAACACCGAGTCTGCCTCAGCGGCTTTAGCCTCGGCCCTCACTCATCACATTGGGTGGGAAAGAAAGGAAAAAATAAAGAAAGAAATGTGTTGATGTGCGTCAGTACTGTACAATAATAGTAATACACATTAGGTGTAATGTTACACAGAACATCAACTTTGTTTAATGAAAATGAGAGTCAACACAGACAAATTCAGTATTGGAACAAATGTTAGTGTGTTTTTGTAAGTTATGGTGGGATGACCATGTCAAATTCAGCATTACAAAAAGAGAGAAAACATCACAGCAATTCCAGCAGCAAACGGAATCAAAGGTGGACAGAATAGACTGGCTCTGTGCAGGAACACATTTTTTGGAAAGCCCCATTAACTTTTAAAATCAAATGAAAAATAAGGCCATAGAATCAGATTCCATGGGCGTTGGTTCAGTGAAAGCCTTGGGCAGCGTTCCTCCCGGAGGCAGAAAAAAGTACTTGAGCGGCTGTTTTAACATGCATTTCTAATCCCAATGGATCACGAAACCCATTGCCCTGTTTGAAGCAGCCTTTTCCAGTCCTGGCTCCAGAAATGTTTCATCCTGAAGTCATCGAAAGCTTTGTACATGAGCGTCTACTCGATGATATTTTATCACAACATAACATCAAAGCATTTCTTTTAAAATGTGGCAACATTTTAACGATTTTTTCCCCCCCAAGTCAGATGACAATCTATATTTTACAATGACACATGTTCATCATCCATTAGTTTGTGTCTGGACCGTCAAAATTTGATGATGTGTTGCTTTGGTTTGTTATGATTCCATTAACAATTGATTGCACCCTGGTTTGCTGTAAAGACTCAGTGGATAAAAGAAAAGCAGTGAGAATCAAAACGTAATCAAAACTTCGGGTTGTAGTCGAAGCTTGACTGCTATGAGGCGTTGGTTGATGGCTTTAAGCTTCCTTTTTCTAAATATTCAGGCTATTTCCAGCTTCAGGGCTCATTCCAAGATTCTACTGGGTGACTCAGGTCCAGCTGATTTGTCTTAATCCTGATGGGTCTCGGAATACATAGAATCATGAACTGCTATTTTGTATTCCATTTGTGACCAACTGCATTCAATATATTTGCCAACATTATTTAATTAGTCACCTTCATTCAGTTTTGTTCATTAATTCAGCTGTGAATGTGTCCAACATCCGATACTCTTCCATCTTAGAGAGCCTTGGGCATTCTGATAAAATACTCATTAACATTTTCTGTTTTTGGGACAGATTTAATTAGCTGCATTGTTGTTGCGCTCCTCTGCAGCCACAAACTTGATTTCAGCGTTGGCAGTCCTTGAAGCCATGCTGCTGTCTCTGACCTTGTGCTTGAACAGAAACGGAAACGTTTTCCTGAAGGACTTTTGGAAAGTGGCGCCCATGAAGCCATAAACTATGGGGTTAACAGAAGAGTTGGCATAGGACATGCAGTTGGCCCATGTCTTGATCTTATAGGTTGTGTAGTTGGGCTGGTAGTTTGCAGAGAAAGACTGAAAGAGGACAAAGATCTGGATGGGGCCCCAGCAGATTGCGAAGAGGAGGACGATTACTACCACCATCCTTGAGACTTTGCTCCTGATACTAATGGTTCTCTCAGACAGGAGGTTGACCTGAAGAGCACAACACCTTTGTTAACGTCAAGTTTTGAGTGGACAAACCTCACATTGGCTTAAAAAAAGAGTGAAATTTACACCAACACCGGGTGTTACCACAAACAGTCCAGCGAGCGCATCCGTACCTGGTAGTTATTGTCGACTGGCTCCACCGTGGGCTGGCCCACTCTCTTCACCATCAGTGAGTAGCAGAAGGAAATAGTGAAGACGGGCAGCATGTAGGCAGCTATGAACTGGTAGAGGATGAAGGCTCTCTCGTGTGTTTTAGAAGGAAATCTCTCCATGCAGTACTGCCTCGGCCCGTACCAGTAACCCTCCTCTAGACGCTGGTACACTAAAACTGGGGTGGACAGGATGAAGGAACCTGGACACGACAAGATGATGATGATGATGATGGTGATGATGATGATGATGATGATGATGATGATGATGATGCATGTAAAACATCAATAATAAACTCAGCAGTTTTGTTAAGTTTGTGACAATCCGGAATCGGGAAAAATGGGTGTAGCTGATGTTATTGACTCATCAGGACACACCAATCCAAATACAGACGCTGACGATCATGGCTACTCTTGGGGTGCGGTGGCGGAGGGACTTCAGTGGGTAGACCGTGGCATAACAGCGGTCTCCGCTCATAGCTGTTAGAGTGATACACGTGGCTTGCACCGTCACCTGTCACAGGAGAAAGACACCATACATCAATGAGGCATTCCCCTCCCCTCTTCTTCTCTCTTCTCCTCTCCCTTCTTCTTCTCTCCCCTCCTCTCCCCTCTTCTCCTCTCTTCTTCTCTCCTACCTATTTTATCCTCTACCTATTCTATCTTCTACCTATTTTATCCTCTACGTATTCTATCCTCTACCTGTCCTCTCTCCTCTCCTCTCTCTCTACCCATCTGTCCATCAGCAGGAGGGTCCCCCTACATGAGCCTGGTCCTGCTCAAGGTTTCTTCCTGTTAAAGGGGAGTTTTTCCTTGCCACTGTTGCTTGTCTGGGGTTAGGCCCTGGGATTCTGGAAAGTGCCTTGAAACAATTTCTGATTGTAAAAGACACTATATAAATAAAGATTGAAGTAAGAGAGGGTTTCTAACATTTACAACATTTAGATTTATTTCAGATTTTAACAAGGTTGCACCTTTTCACCATAGTTCATTTTTTCTGGGATAAACTTATTTGATCGGGCCCAACTTGAAAAGACACACACTTGTCTCTCTAAGGTATGTAATGATGGCTTTGGGTGAGCTCCAGACATCCTGTGAGCAAATGGGAGAAAGATCCAGAAGGTCAACCCTTGCTGCAGTGCTCTGCCTTTATGGGCTTTATGCAGAACAGACAGATTAATGAGTCTCCTCACTCCTCAAGAGACACTTGAAAGCCCACCTGCAGTTTGTCCAAAAGCACTTACAAGACTTTCATGCAGTCAGAAACAAGATTCTCTGGTGTGATGGGACTGAGATTCAAAGGTTTGACCATTATTCTATGTGGCAGTAGCATCCCAGTAGTGAAACCTGGCGTGGGGGGTCCTGGCGTTGACCAGGACAGTGAGACTGCTCAGGGATGGGGGAAAGCTGAATGGAGCAAAGTACAGATATAAATTATCCTTCATACCGTACTTGATCATAGTTCAGAATAACAGACTCTCCCCAGATACAGGTGAACATCATACCCAAGAAGACTCAACTAAATACCGAGACTCTGACTACTTACGTCAATGCATCAAAATTGAAGTTTTTTTTTTTTGTTTCAAAAATCAATTCAAACATTCTGTAACATTCTGTTTTCCCTCCATTCTCTGTAGAAAGCGAAAAGGTCCAAAAACCTTCACGCTGGGTTTAATTAGTTATCTTCTTTCCTTCATCATAATCAATGTTTCCAGCGCTGAATATTAAATATTGGGAGCTTGAGTGGGCAGTTTTGTAAAGAGTGCATGTGGACCTGGGGGAATTAGAGACACGCTGCAAACCAAACTGATCAAGCTTGATGCTTTTACAGGGAAAAGAATAAAAAATAAGCTCCTGTGCTTTATCCTCTCCAGCCAACTCCTGTACATAATCTTTACCTATCCTCTCCAGCCAACCCCTGTACATAATCTTTACCTTAATGAGGAGTCAAAAAAAGAAAAGCCTCTTATTGGTCATGTTTCAGCACCACTCTAACTCGTCTGAGGTTGTTGCTAATGAGCTCGAGGTCTTTTTAGATGAGTGTAAAGGAAAGAGAGAGTGAATGGGGCGTTACACTGAGCAAATGGAAGGCAAGGGAGCAGAACAGAGACTGTGTGTTAAGTGGTTGGCATGAATTTCAGTGAATTTTGAGGAGGACCTTGAGAAAAATAAAATGACGTTGCTCAAGATTGGCAGTCATTAGGTGGCAAAATAAAAGGCAACCAGCAGCCAGATGAGAAATGAAAGGTCAGAGGTTGCCTCCATCCTATCCTCTGAGTGGAATCTAATTTTTCCCCTCTCTTCTGTGTCTGTGTTATTTCTCCAGCTGCCTTTCATCTGACACGGTGGAGCCTGCAACCATTACCCTCCAGAGGTTTGGGGGTATCGCATCAGAAAGGGGTTATGCAGAGTTCAGTGACGGGGCTGTCGTGGAAATGAGCTCCACGAGGGCCTCAATATCTCACGCGTCTGAAATAAGACCCACCTCAAAAGCTCAGCCCTTTTAGAGGGGACGCAGACCGGTTATCATGATTAAATGGAAGTGTATATTTAGCAGCGGAGACTCTAAAATACACTGGAGTTCTAACAATAGTTTGTCCCTGTCCTGTTGCTTTACATTTAAAAGAATGAGAAGATGACTGATGGAGGTAAAAGAGACATTAACAGACATTTAGTAATTTTAAGCAGCTGTTATGCGAATTGCAAATCGACATAGAATTTGCCGTGACTGTCTGTGTGTTGCATGCATGAGCGGCGTCACGAATCCACTCAAGTGTGAATGCAAACGTGTGAGACTGTCAGCAGGTTCATCGGGGAAAGAAAACCGGTCCATTCATTCCAGAAATTCTTGAATGATGTTTTGGAGTGAATGCATGTGGAAGGATGCAGCCTCATCACACAAGCGTTGATCTTCTAGCCGGATGAAATGACAATCATGAGACTCGACTGCGACGTGGAGGGCCTGACATGTTAGAAGCATTGCACCTCCAACAAACAAACAAATAAACAAAAAATTCCTCAGGGCTTTAAATTGTGAAAATGTGAGAATAATTTGTGCCTTAATTCAGTCATGATTTTCGCTGTCTCTCCCGGCTACTGGGCTCTTCTCACAGGACAATGTGTCAAGTCAAAAAACGACTGTGCATGCTAAATGAGTTTTCGTTAATGAACTGCAACACTGAAAAAAAAAGGGGTAATGGATTTCACGTGTATTTTCTTCCACATTATGTTCTGCACCCACGGCACTTCATGCTACAAACTGAAAATGAACAGAATCCATCACCTGGAATCACTCTGCAACTTGCTCCTTCAAGAAAATTAATATGTAATTTAGGGATGCTCTATATTGGCTTTTTTAATATCTGATGTCCAGATATTGTCCAACTCTTAATTTCCTAAACTAAATCATTTTGGGTAACTAATATCACATCTCTCATATTTTTATTTATTTTAGGTATGAGGAGAAGTATTTTAAAAGTTTGATGATATGTGCATGTTGTGTAAAAAATGTTTTATTAAAAATGTAAAAAAGTCACTGATAATTTCCAATATTACATTTTAATACCAATATTGGCTGATAATATCAGTAGTATGATAATATGTAAGTGATATGCATAAATGACTTCTTCGAGATGTTATGTGATAACTAGTGTCTGTCTCTTTTTTCTTTATCAAAATAACTTGAAAAGCTACTCGTCCAAGGATATAACCTGCCTTCGCACATGTGAAGCTGGGCTAGGCTCCAACACCCTCCCCATGACCCCAAAATGGGAATTAGTAGACAAGATAAAGAAGAATCTTCCAAAGCTATCTTCTTGATGTAATTTTTAGGAAATATTGATTATGGGAGAAGGATCAGGTGATTGAAGTTTGGTGGTTATGGATTCCGTTTATATTATAGTATGGGTATAAGTCACACAGTGACCTGGGGGAGGCCGGCTCTGAGTGCTTGCCGACTGATTATTTGTGTTTTCGTGTGCATGCTACAATCAAACCTCCATCAAAGAATACTACTTTATTTACTATTACAGATTTATGTGTTTTAAAGCGGTGTTGCATTTCACTCATATCTGACAAAATGCACTAGTCTAGACAAAAAGGAGGCAAAACAAATTTCATCATCCCTCAATGCCATTCATAAATAATGTAAATGTGAAGCAATGCAATGCCTTATGGCAAATAGATGTGAATATTTAATGTTTCTCGGGGTCTGTGCCGTCCCACAAGGGTGATGGATGATCAGATTATCACCTCAGACTGCTGCACTATTTCCACACGATTAATATGACCTGCTGCTACAAATGTCACCACAGCTGGTGATTATTGTTTCTACGCCAGTGACAAATGCTAGGGTCCAATCCTTCTTGTCAGACTCCTGATTAATAAAACTAACAACAACAGCTTAAACTAACAGAGTGTCAACACAAATTCAATAAAAGAAAAATCCTGTCACCTGTTGTTTGTTGAGAGGGACCCTGGACGGCCCATTCTTCTGCTGCTCTGGGACTCAGAGCCTTTAGTCCAGCCTTTTCCAGCTGCTCGTAGGACTTCCTGTTATCAGCCACTCCCTCGATACGACACCGGCACATGCCGTGCATCTGTTTCATCTTGGATAGTGGCTCTGACCTTCTGCTTCATGTACCAGCCTCAACGGGATGGACATGCAATGTGAGGAGCTCTCTTGTTCTTATGTAAGTAACTTCTATCTCCTCCTTCTGCTTGTTTAGGGCACCAGTGGGGCCTCTGATGACTTGTGAGGCGTAGGTGTTTATTATTCGGACTTTTTTCCCTTTTGTTCAACTGACTTCTCGGGAGACTTCTGTCTCTCTGGAAGGATTTGGCTGCAGCTGAATTGTAGTGCAGGCTACGAGAACAAGTCCACAGATTGGTTCGCCTGACCCCGCAGTCTCGAGTGACTGCTCTCAACCAGTAGTATAGTATACCAATATGTTGGTACTGGGGGGAGGAAGGGGGGAGGTAGATAGCTGAACATCATTAGACAGTCACAGACCGAAATCTCAGCTTGAAGGAAAACATTTCCTTCATTTCAGCCACAGCAGCAGTGCCTCCGCAACATGGTGGAGACACTAGAGGGCTGACCCTTATGCGAGGTGAGCTGCGCAAGGTCGCGGGAGCACATCAGCCGCACAGCACGGCCAGACCTTAATGGAAAGAGTTAGAGGGGCATCGAACAGCTCAGAGCGTCTGAGCATCGCCTCATGTCCCAGCATCACCACTGCCGTGCACACGCACCATCCCATGTCAAAGGCTTAATGTTCCCTGTCCAACATATTCTCACTCCAAACTCATCAACTGCTGACATTTATGGTGCTTTTCCATTACAGCACCGCTCCCCTCGGCTGGATTCAGCTCAACTTATCCAATTTTTCCATTACAATTGTTCGCCACCTCAACGCGGGTGGGGTCACCACTCTGGGTCGCTCTGTCCAGTTCCCTCCGGATTCTCTCCTCAACCACCGCGCACAGAAATACTGTCATTGGTTCGGGTGTAGCCCTTCATTCACAGAAGTGGCGGGTTTGATTCTCGTGAACACAGCCATTCAGAGTATATAAGCCAAGTAGGTACTGAAAAAGCCCCTGGTACCAGGTACTAATGGAACGAGTAAAGTGGAGTCGGGGCTAATGGAAATGTTCCATTAGTTAGAATTAGTTGGAGTCACCACTTTACACAATATTGAACTGGTGCTCTTTTATTGTGAAATTCAACGAATAACAGAACCCACAGCATCAGGAATGTTCAATATATTTTGATAAAGTCTATAATCTCGCTGCAGCGTGTATAAAGGTATTATTATTTAGCAGTGCCACAAACTTTCAGTTTTCTAAATAAACAAGGAAAAAGGCAATAGCTCCTTATAGCTTTGTTTAAAATTCACCCCTTCCAATTCCCTGCCAAAAGGTCGGGCACTTTTTTTTGTCACACAAATCAGAAATGACAGCAGCGACAGCAACTCGCTGCACACATAAGAGCTCTCTCTGAAATGTCACCATGTTGGAAACGTAAAGTGATTAAAGACGTAGATATGATTTAGGAGCAAATCCATCAATGTAAAGTGGCGTTCGAGTTGTGTAATCGTATCTTTGGGGCCAGGTGGAATGCAACCATAACGAGATCTGCAGTTTTTTTTTACCTGCTGCAGAAAGGCCACAAATTTGCACATGAAGTTGCCGAAGATCCATCCCGGTAGAGGGTAGAGGGTGGCAGTGAAAGGGACGCAGCAAACCAAGAAGATGATGTCAGTGGCGGCAAGGTTTGCTGTAGAGAAAACAACCATCACATGGAAGACGCATTACTGCTTACATTTTACAGACGGCTGGCGCAGTCAGATACATCGTTGTGGGATTTACATGGAAGATTTCACTAAATTCAGTCCAGTTAAAAAAAAAAAACAAACAAAAAAAACCACAACAGCTCTTTGCTTTAACATCACATTATATATCATTATTGTCATCTTTGTCTTCAGGTTTTAAATGCAACATTTATGTCATGTCTACTGCACCTCATTAAAAACATTCTCAATTTATCATCACTGTTGTTTGTTATCGTCTGATTTATTTGAGAGCTTCTTTATGCTGATGATCACATACAAAAATTTGTCGCTTCTTTCCCTTACGTCAACAGTCATTTTGTAAACATTGCCAGCAAATCCCATCACGTTAAAGGGGCAGCAGCATTATTTTGACAGGGCGAGCTGCCGGCTCAGGTGCAACTGGAATGGTGCAGAATATTAAACAGTGCTGGTGCTATGGGATGTAAGACCTCCAGCGGGATCAAATTCCTGTCACATACAGCGGGTAATGGGAGAACCTCGAGCGCAGCCCTTGCTCTGTTTTCAGAATTATCTGCATATGCACAAACACACACACACACACAGACACACACACACACACACACACGTATGTGACCTGGGGAATTCTCTAGTATGAAAGTCAATCCTTCCACAAAAAAATCTTTAGAGTTGACACACAACAATTGCTCATCGGACGCCGTGTCTATCACAACAAAGCTGTTTTCAGTGGTTTTAATTGCTTGACATGTTTTAAGTCCCGAGTTTGTTAACATCGCACAAATGATTCAAAACACAAATATTTCTGCTGGTTTTCCGCTGTTAAACTTGTATTAATGTGAGCGAGGGGCTGTATATGAAGTCATCCATGGCTGTGATTAAACCCCCTGAAGATTTATGAACCCGATGTTGGCGCGAGAAGAAGCATATCTGCAAAGATTAAAGAGTCAGAAACATGAATTAAACATGTGGAGGATACAGTGTGGAGTGCAACCCAAGTGGATCTACTGAGATTTCTTCATCACAGTGGTCATTGGATGCGCTCGGGTCTCTGTCAAAAAAACTGTTAGTGAAGCAGAAAAAAAGAGCTCACCGATGTAGAAGTTGGTGGCCGTCCTCATCTGCCTGTGCTTGGAAATGACGTAAATGACCAGAGAGTTGCCCACCAGTCCGACCAGCATGATAAGGCAGAAGAAGAGGGGGACCAGCCAGGCATCCGTGAGGAAGGGGTGCTGTCCTCCTCCCTCATCTTTGTCGCCCTCCCCGTGTCCCCCCAGAGACGAGTTCCCCTCGGATCCGTTTGCCCAGAGATGTTCAGTGGAGTTCCAGGACTCCTCAGACGAGTGCATGGTCCTGACGGAGGTCAGCGAAGAAGGTATGGAGAAGGTGAGAGAAGGTGCGGAGAAATGAGCCCTCTGAGAGGTGCGCGTGACCTTGGGTTTAAAAGGGGGAGGATATCGAACGGGAACGGTGATATGATGAGTTTGAGATGAAGCTCCGGGAAAGTGATGAAAAGGAGAAAAAGGTGATGAGGAGTGAACCGGATTGTGAGCTTGGGGAGTGTGATTATGAGTGGTTCAATGAAGATAATGCAGAAGACTGAAAAGGAAATGAAAGAAAAAGCCCGTCTCGTGTTTGTATAAGAGTATCGGAGAGAGTAAATATCACGGTCTTTCTGACTGGGAGAAGCACGCCTCTGTAGAAACCAGCATCTTCAGTGAGCTTGCTCATGAAAAAACAAAGATAACAATCCACTTGCAGCTTGCTTTTCCCCCCTCTCTGGGTCTCTTCAGTCGCTCCACATCTTAATCTTCCATTCAATGCGTTTTTTTTTTTTTTTTTTTCACCGGAGGATGGGAGTGTTTTTTTTTTTTTTTTTTTTTTAACTAAAATAAAAAAATCTCAAACATCGTCCGTTAGATCTCCGGGAGTCGCGGAGTTCACTGGGGACTGTTTCAGCAAGAAAACGTTGACTATGTTTGAGCAGAATGTGGCCGGAGCGCGAAGATGCCGACAGCTTTATAGTATCGGAGAGAGAGAGGATAGGGAGATGGAGCTAAAGAGAGGAAAGGCACGCACACACACACACACACACACACACACACACACACACACACCAGTGCATGCAGGCTACAGCATGATTGGGTCTCCTAGCAACGGTGTCACTCATTAACACATTCTTTATTATTATGTTTATATTGATTTGGAGAATGACATTAACATAACAGCCATGTGGGGATCACAGGATATTTCCCTGCATGAAAGGACTTTTCAAAAGAACTAAATGCTTCCATCCAGGTAAAATAGTGAGAGATCAATGTACACACTAAAACAGGTCATCTCAGTCATCTTCTTCCTGATGTGCAACTGTGGCAATGAAAAACAAGCATTATGAAGAAAATGGCATTCGAACAGCTACACTTGTAGATGTACAGGGAATGAGTGCAGGTGCTGTGTCAGACCAGATGGATGTTCACCCACTATACCAGGAAATTTATGTTCAGGCAGAGACCATTACAATTATGATGCACGAATGGATTTGTAATGTTTCCTCCGTTTTTTTCATATATGGCACTTAGAGCCGACGCTATCAAAAGCAATTATGTTAAGTTTGTTCATCCTCAAAAGCACATTACAAAGGTGACATATTATAATAATTTTCTCCAAATTAACAGTTCCTTGATGTCTAAATTAAATGTTAGTTACATGCTTTGGTTAAAAAAAAACATGAGAATGACTTCATGTAGGCGGATCCCTGAACATGGGCGCTGTGGTTGTATGGAAGCAGATACCCAATGTGAAGCCAGGATTATTCAAATCACCCCAACTATTGCAGTTGGGCGGACGCTCAGAATGGACAATTTAGAGACACAATTACAGACTACAGTAGTTTACTGAACGTTGAATTAGTTGTTGAAACGGATATTTACTGGGTTTACTTAAACAGGATGCCCAAATATATGGACTAAAGCACTGAAAAAGTAAGTTCTGCAGAATCTGTCCTCTTCAGTATATAGCCAGCTTGTTCATCTGAAAATCCTCGAGGCTTCCACGTTGCTCTTTCTAAATTTGGCATTTTGGGGAAGAACACCCTACAGCTGCAACTTCAATCCATCAGGTCTGGCTACATGAAGGAAAACACCAGGTTTGTGCTCGAGTTGAGCGAGTCTATTGACCAGACTGTAAGAATGCCAAGGTTCCAACAGGCCAGAAGTGGAAAACCCAAATTGAGGTTGACCAGGTCATCAATCGTCTGCAACATCAAAATCGTCGGTAGAGTCCAGGCAGGAAGAGCGGGCGTAGGGCGAGGAGAAGTTCCACGGGTCTGGTCCAAGGTCAACCACAGAGGGGAGAGGAAGAGCGAGGAAGGAGACGGAGGTTCCATGGTTCGATGGTGGAGTTGTTCAGCTGGAACATTACTTTGGGCGGCTCTGCGGAAGAGCCCATAGGCAGGGCTCAGCGAGGAGTGAGCCCTGCCTGCTCACTCTGCAACACCCCGAGCTCAAGCCTCCAGCATATCTTGCCAGGCTGTAAGATCACACCGATCTACATGGGATGCTACAGAGGGCGCCAGGACCTGGTCTTGAGAAAAAGGTGCTGGAGGGGCATCAATGGGTTACCACCAACATAGGGCAACCACAACCTCATCAGCTTCAGAAGGTTCGGGAGAAGAAGCAGCAGAAACACCAAGAACACGTTTACAACTGTAGGGTGTTCTTTTTTCCAATTCTGCAGCGACGCAGTGCCCGTGTCAAAAAAGATCTCTGTGCACGTGGAGGCACCAAAGGATGTAGTACACGTGTCTGACCAGTAGGTGGCAATAATAAAACAGTCCTGCGTATGTGTAAGTGTGTTTTTGTCCTCAGAACTTCAAAGAAGTACGCGATCACGAGGAGTTGTATTTGAGAGTGATAGTGCAAAACAAAAAAGCACAAGAATGGGGATGGGGAGTGCCAATCTAAATATGCTGAAAGAAATGCTCTATTTTGCATTTCCATCCCAGTGTATGCCGTTGCGTATCCAGATCATTTCACTCTGGAGCCCATATTCGTATCGCTCCCGTCTCCTTCCGTTTTCAGGCCAAAATGGACCGAACCTCTTTCACGCACTTTCACCTAAAAATGTCGTGTAAATGGGGCCCAATTCAGTTTTTCCCCAACCAGGAGAAGGAGATGATAGTGGACCTCGACTCAGGATCACTGTGACATCTCACCACCAGGACATAATGATGTGATCCACTTAGGCAAAATGTGTCCTCCTCATTAAGCTGTCAACACAGCCGAGGAGGGATCGAGGATGCCCAAGAAGGCAAGAAGGCTAAGTATCAGGAGCTGGATGCTCAGTGCCGGGAGGCTGGCTGGAAGACCGTCTATCCAGTGGAAGTTGGATACTGAAGCTACATGGGGCTGTAAGCCATACAGCTGAGGTGTAAAGAAGGCTACCAAAGACCCAGCAGAGGAGGCCAAAAATGTCAGCTTTTGGCTCTGGTTGAGGAGGAAAGACAAGGGCAACACCCATCGGCTATAGGGGGGCAGGGAGACCCAATCACTAAAATGCCAACAAGAGATGTTTCAGGGATTAAAGGAGCCAAGTACTGAATGGCAGTAGGAGGTGTGACCGTCAAAAAGGCCCAGGTGATTCCGTCTCCCTGAACATTTGCAAATGCTGAGATATTTCCACTTCTACAGAATAAAGTAAGTCTAGGCAAACTGACCATGAAGTGGTAATGAGACATCTTCATTTCCTTCAACTACTGTAGAGCCACGATATGTCTGTCTGTTCTCCATCCTGCTCATTATGATTAAATACACACACACACACACACACAAAATGAAAAAGGAAGGTGTTGCTGCTGTCTTAGTGAGTTGACTAATAAAGCAATTTGGGCACTGACATTCTAGAATATTATCTTATCTTGCAGAAGCTCATGAACCACGACCTAGTTCTTTTGGATAATAATGAGGAGGTATTGCCCCAGAATGACTAGAGCAGGGGTGTCCAAACTGTTCCACAAAGGGCCGTGTGGCTGCAGGTTCTTGTTCAACACAGCAGCAGCACACCAGACTGGACTCACTTAATCAACTCACCTGAGTCCTCAGACAGCTGATTGGTCAAACTGGGTGTGCTGGACTGGTTGGAACAAAAACCTGCAACCACACGGCCCCACACAGTTTGGACACCCCTGGACTAGAAGGCCATTCAAGGGTTTTGAGTCATTGTAGCCCCAAAGATTATCATGTGAAATGGTGGAAAGGTTTGTAGAACTCATCATCACCTACAAACTGATTAAATGGACTGATTCACTGCTTAACAGGAACTTCTACGTATAGATATATGATTCATATGATCTACATATGATTTAAACCATGACGCCTATGAATTCTATGAACTATATATATTGTTTAAAATGCAGCAGATTTCTTCAGGTTTATACTCATGATGCACGCTCACTGCAAGTCAGACGTATCGATCCACATTTGTTCCTCTGGCAGTTTAAAGCTGAATTTTAGACCACAAGAGAGTCTTTATCATTCTGGGCATCAAGAACCTGAACTTTAGGGTCCAACTAAAGACAACAAGAGCACACAGATAAGAGGAAAGCATAGACGGTAGAAGAGCAACGGAGTAGAACAGCATGAGAGTAGAGTAGGGAACACCGGATGACTGCAGATAAACGCACCGGTGCTCGAGCAACAAATGCAGCTAATGCATGCAGCTTGGTGATCGGCCGTCTTCTACAGCTGCCAGTCAGGATTCAGTCAGGATCGCTCCAGGCTTCATAATAGGCTTAATAATAAATAACCAACTGGATTGGTCCTCAGCCACAGCAGACAGAGTAAGCGGCTTCTAAATTATACATAATTAAAATGATTTCAGCATCACATTTGTCAAATAGCCCTCCAGTTTATTCACATTTTTCATGCCTCACTTCAGACTGTGACCCCCACCTTTCCCCTCTGCAGTCAACATGGTGATAATAAAAATGCATTTGTACTGCACTGACCTTTTTTGCGCGCTACTATTACTTCGGGCTCCAAACTACTTGTGAAAGTGAAGATCGGCAGGACGAATACTCCAGGCCAATAACATCGCTCATGTCAGCAGATCTTTAAAAAACATGATTAGAAAGAGGAGGCCGCCTCCAGGAATTGCAGCATCCCTCTCAGCCGCGGACTTTGGCAGCCTTGAAATGAGGATAAGATTAAACTGTTTAGACTGAGAAGTTTTATTGTCACAGCGAAGAACCGAAAGCTGGGAGAAGGAAAGCGATGCTGACCGGCTGGCGAGGTGATCAGTAATCACGTAAATATGTAAAAGCAAGAGATGTTAGTGTCTGGCTCATTTTCGCTTGATGCACAGACACACACACACACACAAAAACCAACACAAAACACACACACACAACACACACACACACACACACACACACACAAATGCATATATGATTCTAGTCCAGCATTATGGAGGCAATATAATTTTTTAAATATTTTTGACCATGACACATTATGCTTTTTAATATGTCCAAAATATTACACACACACACACACACACACACACACACACACACACACACACACACACACACATGTCCATGTACTTTTATCTTTGTCTGGACCATAGACATAGTACATTTCCCAGCCCCTCACCCTTACCATCCCAGGTAACTCCCTAATCCTAATCCCCAGATCTAAACCCATCCTAAACCCAATTCTAACGCCAAACTTTAAAATCATATCTTGACCCTCAAAGTCCTTTGTTAGTTGTGATGATCAGCTTAAATGTCCCCAGTTCGATAATAGAATTTATACTTTGGTACTCAATATACCGCAAGTGCAAGAACACATGCAAACACACACACACACACACACACACACACACACACACACACACACACACACTACACCTGCACTGTTTGGTTTTGTAGAACATATCAAACATGGGAGCTTTCAGTGCATTAGTGTCGACCTGTTCAATAGATGCCAAGAGACAATTTCTACAGAGATGAAGAAGGAGGCCCAGGAGACCATCCAGTCGTCGCAGGGAAATGGTTACAGAGAAACGGTGGAAGATGTGAAATGAATGCTAACGCTTGTTTGTGGGAAGCATTTTACATGAAGGAAAAAAAAAAATCTCTCTTTTCCTATAGCGGCCATTTCATTGGATCTAACCACGGGAGGTGCTAAAACCCTCTTCTGCTCCATTAATTTCCAGACTGACCAAACATAGTATTATCTAATCCAGACTAAACATAGTATCATCATCCTCATCATCATCATCATCATCATCACCATTATTATTATTATTATTATTATTATTATTATTGGAATGTGATTGTAGACACAATAGAATGATGCTAGAATGGGATTTTAGAGAAGATCCAGGAACCCATGCATTCATTTCTAGTGGGTTACATTATTATAATCTTTTGACAGGCCAAGATATCAATCAGGCAGCTGCAGCTGATCCCGCTAGCACAAGGAAACTGGTCCGTATGACAGCGGTCCTCAAATCACTGCACTTGTCCTGTGGATGAAAGCATCGATTTCAGAATTGTACTCTAAAAACCTCTGAATAACAAATGCTTCCTGTTGCTTGTTCAGGGGGGTCAGGCTTTGGGTTTCCGTAAAACGCCTGGAGACAGTTCTGATTATAACAGACAGAAACATAGCAGATATAAATCATGGTGAATTGAATCCAGACCCCTCAGGTCATCAGGGACGGCTTGACTGTCTGTTCCCAGAACCAGAAAGCAAAATAGCGGAGCAGCATTTATGCTCTATTATATTGATTTTAACTAGTGAGTTGAACTTTTATCCACTACCAAAACCAGAAGTAGCGGCGATGAATCGAAAGACTTCTCTATTTTAAATAGCACGTAAAATAGTAGGTGCAAAGGTGCAGTCCTTTGCAGATGTGCAGACTTCTACCCAGCAGCTCTGACGGCAGATTAACCAGGAAGGTGAGGAGTTGAAGTCCCGATGGACGAGGCGCACTCGGTAATGACTGACAGATATTCATTCAGCTACAGGCTTTAACAAAAGAACGACGGAGACTGTCGGCCCAGGCTTGTCATGGAACAACAATGTGATGTCTGTCAGCATTCAAAGTGAATTCTAATCTTCCCCCAGCTCACCATTTAAGGCAGATAGGAGAATTCTGAAAGGTCCTCTCAGTTATCAGAGCAGGGATGCTGAAGTCGGAGCAAGATGATAGTCAGAAAAAAACAGGATCCTAATGAGAATAACTGAGTCACAATTTTATTGTTTCCAAACAAGTGTTCCACATTAAGTTTGTAAATGAATGAATCACAACTGGCTGGAACTGGAACAGAGCACCTCACTGATTATCAGATGGGACATCTAATCTGCCGTCAGCATTAAGAGGGATGAGTCACTCCTTCACATGGAAACGCGCTCCGAACAGGAACAAAGAACTCTTTAAAAAGCATCAAAGAACGCTGCTTTGATGCCAGTCTAAAGGGTTATTCTGAACCCGACTACGTTTTTGCGTTGAAGCATTCAATGGCTCACACGGGAGGTTTTGTCGCATCTTGCAGCGACTGAACAGATGTCAGAAAACAGGAGGGGTCCTCCTGAAATGTGACATTTGGTCACTCATCAAAGGTGTCAGAACCTAAAAGAGGTATTAATGAATACAGAAACGTGACAGGGTAACATTCTGGCACTCACGGAGGAGACCAAGCAATTGGGAGCAATGGGACCGAAGCAATGAGGACAAAATCCAACTCTGCTTTTTTTTGAGGAAATCTGTGTTGAATATATTTCATTTGATTCAAAATGGTGAATGGTGAATGGTCCTTATCTCATTTATTGATTCAATTTTTAAAAAATCCGGCAGTTTATGCATTTACACAATCGGCCCTTTTTACTTTCAATACCAGAAGAGAGAAGCACTTTGGTAACATCTTCACAAAGTTGATGGTACAGGAGCCAAATGTCCTGTGTAGTGGGTTGAAGTGATGGCGTAAATCACTTATTGAGGGTGTAGATGCTGTGTTATCTGGGATTTAGGTGATTGGAAGAACCTCGGATCAGGCCCTTGGAAGGGCTTTGGTGGTCGTGTGAAGGACACAAATGTATGTGGGCGATGACAACACACAGCGTTAAATACACATTTCAGCAATAAAAGGAACTGCGTGGACATTGGACTGATGAACCGGCGTGAGCATCAATTACAGCGAGTACCTCGAATACCTCAGTAGCTCTGGAATCAGGCTGAGCTTCTTTAATAGATGGTACATTTAATTAGAGTCAGAGAAACCAACATGAACTTGTCACCACCCCTATTACTAAACGAGCAGAGGTTTCCCACAAAATAAGGCTTTATTAAGTATTTATTCATAATGAAGTATCCTCTGCTTGTGGTGTTATTTATCTGCCTCTTATTTGTTTGAATGAGAAGCGCATGATGGCTCAATCAGAACCGAGGACAGTCCCTGCCCATCCTCTCTACCTCTGATCAGCTACTAATCAGTCCTGCTTTAATCAATCCTCAGGGTCTCTCCGACCTTCAGCCAGGAAGAGGAATGAGCCCAGACGGATAGAGGTTCAAGTCCATTTATTTCTCATCTTTGCTACTTGTTTCTTTTCTCCTTCGGATCATCGATCTGTGGTTGTCATCATCCCTCCGATTCTGTCGGTAGCAGTTTCAAACAGAGGAGCGATTAACTGGAGACGCTATTTAAAGTGCTGCTATCGATCCCCCAGAAGTTAGACAAGCGCCTGGTTGGAAGCGGTCTTTAGATTGTACACGGCTGCAAGTTTGTTGAAAATGCAATAATGTGGAGTCCTCTCGCCTTAACAGCGAGGAGAGGAGGAGGAGGAAGAGGAGGAGGAGGATGCTGGATCAATCAGGAGCACTGTGCAGATGTGATAGCATCCCCCTCCCACACAGAAAGACAGATAGTCAAGGTCGTTGAGACACTAAAGCATCAAACCAGTGATCTAAAAACACTTTAATAGTATTCATTTAATGTTATGGTGACCACATTTATGTGCTTGTGTGTGTGTGTGTGTGTGTGTGTGTGTGTGTGTGTGTGTGTGTGTGTGTGTGTGCGCGCGCTCCAACATTCTAGTCACAGGTTATTTTCCATCCTATAGACCTTTTGAATAATGCGAACAGTCCAAGAGCACACTACAAGATCCCTTACCTCCCTGTTTTACGTCACTGGACCAGTTTGGCCTTCAAGTCTAATAACTGTGTGAGACAACATGTCATTTAAGTACTGATACACGTGTATACATATAACATTTGTTGTCATCTGCCTTCTGCTAAATGTAATTTCTTTTACACACACACACACACACACACACACACACACACACATTTGTTTGGTCCATATTGACATGATGGCATCACACAGTTGCCGCAGATTTGTCGGCTGCACGTCCATGATGCGAATCTCCCGTTCCACCACATCCCAAAGATGCTCTACTGGATTGAGATCTGGTGACTGTGGAGGCCATTTGAGTACAGTGAACTCATTGTCATGTTCAAGAAACCAGTCTGAGATGATTCCAGCTTTATGACATGGCGCATGATCCTGCTGAAAGTAGCCATCAGAAGTTGGGTACATTGTGGTCATAAAGGGATGGACATGGTCAGCAACAATACTCAGGTAGGCTGTGGCGTTGTAACCATTACCATTACCCCACCACCACCAGCCTGAACCGTTGATACAAGGCAGGATGGATCCATGCTTTCATGTTGTTGACGCCAAATTCTGACCCTACCATCCGAATGTCGCAGCAGAAATCGAGACTCATCAGACCAGGCAACGTTTTTCCAATCTTCTATTGTCCAATTTTGATGAGCTTGTGCAAATTGTAGCCTCAGTTTCCTGTTCTTAGCTGAAAGGAGTGGCACCCGGTGTGGTCTTCTGCTGCTGTAGCCCATCTGCCTCAAAGTTCGACGTACTGTGCGTTCAGAGATGCTCTTCCGCCTACCTTGGTTGTAACGGGTGGTTATTTCACTGTTGCCTTTCTATCAGCTCGAACCAGTCTGGCCATTCTCCTCTGACCTCTGGCATCAACAAGGCATTTCCGCCCACAGAACTGCTGCTCACTGGATATTTTTTCTTTTTCGGACCATTCTCTGTTAACCCTAGAGATGGTTGTGCATGAAAATCCCAGTAGATCGGCAGTTTCTGAAGTACTCAGACCAGCCCTTCTGGCACCAACAACCATGCCACGTTCAAAGTCACTCAAATCACCTTTCTTCCCCATACTGATGCTCGGTTTGAACTGCAGGAGATTGCCTTGACCATGTCTACATGCCTAAATGCACTGAGTTGCCGCCATGTGATTGGCTGATTAGAAATTAAGTGTTAAAGAGCAGTTGGACAGGTGTACCTAATAAAATGGCCGGTGAGTGTATATATATACATACACACACACACACACATATAAAATATACACACACACACATATACATATATATATATATATATATATATATATATATATATATATATATATATATATATATATATATATATATATATATATACGTATATATATAGAGAGAAATGTAATTATATGAATTAATGTAGTAAATCCAATTAACTTGTAAACACACCTAATAATCTGATCATTTCAGTATGAAATGAATACACACATGCACACACACACACATCCTTGTACTACTATCTTTGTGAGGACTTAAATAATGCATTACCTCCTCACCTCCTCACCCTAACCCTAACCATCCTGACTCAACCCTTGACTCTAAATCTGACCTGAACTCAGTTCTTTTAACCTTAAAACAGTGTTTTAACTCTCCAACAGTCTGTTGAAGTTGTGAGGACCAGTGGACTCACTTCCCAAAAGTATCCTCACTTTGCTTGTAGAATGCAGATTTTGCTACTCAGTATGTACAAGGACACACACACACACACACACACGCACACACACACACACACACACACACACACACACACACACACACACACACACACAGAACAACAAAAAGACTTCACAGTGGATTCTCCTGCAATCTCAGCTCAACTTCGGCCGCCATCTTTATCACTTTCTTTACATCAACATGCAAATGAAGTCATCAGAGAAGAGCCCTCAGACGGCCAGAGTCCACTGATCTCCACCAGAGCGCCGTAGAAGGGCGATGAAGAGCGATGAAGAGCGATCGACAGGCGTTGCAGTCTGACCCACCACTGCTCCTCACAATGGTGACGCCATGCAAGCAACAGCGTCTGAAACGAGTCCAGCGTCCTGCTGAGTTTAGAGGGATGAAAGAAGAAGAAGAAAATACAATGAGAGGCAAAGGAAGAAGGCAGAGAAGAATGTAGAAATGAAGAAAAAGACTCAAAGAGAATAGGGAGGAGAAAACGGTAGTCCTTGGAAGAGAAATCCCAAGGACAAAACAACAGAGCGGTGACTGTTGGGAAGGATGAGCGGGAGGAAAAAGCTTTTGGTTTCTGTCCGTCTTCATTAATCCCCCAACCAGACGAGGAGTACGAGGCTGAAAACAAATGGAGGACCACGAAGACCGACAAACAAGAGCAGAATCAAGAAAAACCCGGGACATAAACAAAGAAATCCCGTAAGGGGAATAACAAGCTGCATCCTGATGAGGTCAACCTTGCATCTGAATGAAATGATATGTTATAAAAGTTCGGTTGTCACAGTAACTGGACAACGTCATCAGATAAAAGGTATTAGATGAGTATGGGCTGACTGGCTTTAGAGCAGCAGGGAGGCCCGATGAAGAAGACGGTAACACGTGAGGGGAAACGCTGCTGTAACACTGATTCTCATCGGGAGGACGGACCTGAACCGACTTGGAGGAGAATTGGGGCTCAACAACAGGGTGTTGAGGTGCATCTCAAGGAGTCATTTCCATGTTCCCGCATTCCCAAGAATTGCATGTTTTTCTGCGTGAAAGCATAATCAAATCAACAGGGCAACAGGGACATGGGGCCGGAGACGCGTGGAGACATCCCCCGATCTCTGTGATAACAGACCTGGGACACTCTCTGTTCTCCCTTGTGTGACTGATTAACCTCTTGCTTTTGCCTGTGTGTGATGTGAGAAGATGTAAACGGACAGATGGAGCCCACGTATGCGAGGACACAGCGTTTATTCTGCTGATCCGTTGTTAAATTCATGACTCTGAACGTATGTCAGAGGACGGAGCGATTGCACAGGTGAAGGTGAAAGGTGGAAGCAGAAGGAGAGATTGTGAAAAGTCTAACAAAGCAAATCTCAAGTGTAAGATCTGCTCTGTTTTCCTGAGAGGAACGTGTTGATTTACTTTACAAAGTGACTAATCCAGAAAAATAAATCAAATCCCAAGGAACCAAATGTGGAACGGGGTGTGTGTGTGTGTGTGTGTGTGTGTGTGTGTGGGGGGGGTGTCCATATGGTGCTGCCCTCTGTCCATTCACAGGCCTGGTTAAGACAATTCTAATATTATTGTTTAGTCCGGGAATGACAGGCGTATCCGGCCTGTTGAGGAAGCAGCCATACAATAAATTAAACTATTTATTATTATACTTATTTATTACTATTTCCTGCAACATTTCACATTCATGGACCTAATTTTCTGCAATCAAACAAAAATACCCCCTCACCCACATGTGCCACATACACACACACACGCACACACACCACCGATTTCTTTTATTTATTATTATAAGTAATTTTCGTCAACAGACAGTGACAGACTAGCAGGTGAATATTCCATCAAAATATTATTCCAAAGTAAGGAGATACAGGTTTAAAGAGCAGAAGACCAAAAAGACAATTTATTACAATTTATTATTTCAATCTTTTTGAAATATTAAATTTCAAATTTAATAATTGAAATTAAATTATTTGAATAATAAAAGTTAATATTTACTTTCGCATTTTGTGGGAATACAGTGATTTCAGAGATCGCTGTCCTAACATTAATAAACCATGTAAAACTTTAAATGAAACAACGACGACACTGACCTCTAGCGGCCTTCCTCCGAACTGCTCAACCGGGGGAGCGTTCGGTTCCAGACCTGCTCCCCTCCGACAGGAGCCGGACGCGGCCCGATGCCGCGGTCACGTGCTCCAGTCAGCCCTCGTCACATGACAGCCGCCTGCTTCCCCCCCCCGTTAGCTTCGTGACACCCGATCGAGCTCCGTCGGACGGACAGGCTTGTCTGCGCGGCCCGGCCCGGGTGAGTTCTGTACTGCGGAGTGTTGGTCTGGAGGCGGCCGGAGGTCGATGCTGCTGCTGCCGTGGATGATGAACGGACACGCCTTCCTCTACACCGGGGCCACCCTGGCCTTCTGGAGCACCCTCCTCGTCGTCGGTAAGGTCGCCCCCCCCCCCTCGCTGTCTTTACACGTCCACACCGGCCCCGATGTTGGTATTTACTCTAAATCGGGATTAATCTCCCCGTATTTTCTCCTTTCGTCCGGGTCGAGGGTTCAACTCCGCCAAGCGGCTGCTCCCATTTTGTTTGCTAGCCCGTAGCTATTTAGCATAATTTACATTTTGGACACGCGGCTTTTAACCAGTGACACAAATTTACCTTAGGGAGGTAATTATCATGTAAAATGCTGTGCAGCAGCCGCAGAAAGTGCCCCCCCCCCCAAAGGAAGCGTGAACACTGACATCCTCATCGGCTACAGAAGCTAGCGGCGCTTAGCTTCATGTCAGCAGGATTCTTGTTTAATGTCACAGATTCAAGCGATGCAGAGATACTCTTGATAAACGTGAGTGCGAGACAGAGGTTTTTTTATTTTTTTTTGGGAGGGGGGTTGATTCCTAATGTAGAAGCTTTGTTTTTCTCCGGTTGGAGTCGTGTTTTGTCTGCTAAGCTAACGTTAGCCGGTCTGGTCTCTGCTGACTGTTTCTGTTTCTCCTCTTTTGATGTTTGATGTTCTTCTCACTTCCGCAGGGATATGCTATACCATCTTTGATCTGGGATTCCGCTTTGATGTGGCATGGTAAGAGAGAATCAACGACATGTTTGTCATCTTTCAGAATGAAATTATGCAATATTACTTATTAAAGTATCCATTTATCCCTTCATCGGCCCCCACTACTGCTACTACTAATGCTACTACTACTACTACTACTACTACTACCACTACTACTACTACTACTACCACTACTACTACTACTACTACTACTACTACTACTACTACTACTGCTGCTACTACTACTGCTCTACTAATGCTGCTACTACTACTACTACTACTACTACTACTACTACCACTACTACTACTACTACCACTACTACTACTACTACTACTAATGCTGCTACTACTACTAATGCTACTACTACTACTAATGCTGCTACTACTACTACTACTACTACTACTACTACCACTACTACTACTACTACTACTAATGCTGCTGCTACTACTACTAATGCTACTACTACTACTACTACCACTACTACTACCACTACTACTACTACTTTAGATTAGACAAGAGTTTAAAAGTCACATTTTGTATTGAAATTCTGAGCTTTATTGATAAGACACTGCTCTGCTGAGCTTTACTCAACAGATGGATTTCCTGTCTTGCATAATGTCAAATTTATTTTCTAAAATAAAATGAAACCAAGAGTCACTCCACTTAATAAACGCACAACATTCCTATGTGCCATCTTCTAGTGCTGCAGAGATGATTTCAAGACTTTTTTTTTCCCCAGAAAGCTTCAGCTCCTCTGTTTATGAAAATGGGATTAATAAAATAATAATAATTTCTACTATTACTAATAATACAACAACTACGTAAATATATACTTTGCAATCAACAACTACGTAAATATATACTTTTAAAGGTAATTGTTGACAATGGCTGAGTGATTTAGGGAATGTTTCACATCTCTGGAGTCTGGAGCTCTGTTTTGATGGTTCCCGACAGGAAGGATGGCAGCGCCTCGGTTTGTCACAGTGAGCGGTGGGGGGAGAAGTGACTTTGCGTTCTGTCTCTTTGCTTGCAGGTTCCTGACGGAGACGTCCCCCTTCATGTGGGCCTGTCTGGGCATCGGCCTGGCCATTTCCCTGTCTGTGGTGGGAGCAGCCTGGTGAGTCACCCACAGGAGGGACAGAAGGGATAAAAGTCAGAACCACTGGGGGCTGGAACAGATTCCTCATTCGTAAACCGTCAGGAAAGACTCTTGTGTGATTGCGGAACTGGAAAACAGGAAGTTTGGGGCCCAACTGTTGACGATAATGTAGAATTCATGGTGTCTTAGATTAGAGTTAAACACATACTTCTGGATTACCTCTGAACAGAACTTCATATTTCTGTTGTGATTTTTCCCATCAGGGGGATCTACATCACCGGCTCCAGCATCATTGGTGGCGGCGTCAAGGCTCCGCGGATCAAAACCAAGAATTTGGTCAGGTACGGCTTGAGTCCCTCCTGCGGGGGTTTTAGTCAAACACTTCCTGTTGACACGTCCAGCACACGCAGCTGCCTCACAGGTTCAGGATTCCCATGGGTGCTTGAAATCCTTGAAAATGTTTGAATGTTGCTTTTTCAAGGTCTGAAGAGTTTTTAAGTACTTGAAAAATGAATGAGCACTGAAGAATGCCATGTGGCTTCCCCTTTTTTGTTTCTGGGAATAAAACTTTGTGTTTTCCTTTTAATCTCTAAACTTTTTGTTATTGCGGAACATTATCCGTGTTTTTAACATAATACACAAGAACTTTATATAATAATGTATATTACTGTGATAAAAAGTGAAAAATAATCATGGGTATATGTATTCCTGTAGATATGTATTTTACCCCAGTGATAAGGTGCTGGAAAATTTTGAAAATAGCCCTTGAAAGTGCTTGAAAAGTTCTTGAATTTGACCACGGACAATGCGTGGGAACCCTGCAGTTTTCAGTGGTGGTTCAACTTTTAGGACAGAAAAGGTGTCTGACCTTTTTACCTTTTCAATGGTGGACACCTTTTATCTTCAATTATTTATTTGTTTTTTAAATAAGCGCGCAGAGAACTGTGGGTTTCAAACACTAACCAAGTCTGACGCTCTCTGTCCCGCTGCAGCATCATCTTCTGTGAAGCTGTGGCCATTTACGGCATCATCATGGCCATCGTGATCAGCAACATGGCCGAGGTGAGCGCTCGCCCTCACCTTCCCTTAACCGCCATCAGCTCTATCTCGCTTGATGTGATCAGATTGATCACAGGATTTCACGGGATTAATCATGACATACTTCCAGTTTGTGTCATTGTTGTGACAACGATCGGTAATTGATCCAAGGCAAATGCGCAAGTGTTCGCTGGAACCTGGTTGTGGAAGATGGTTGTTTGGGTGGTTCTGGTCTCATCTGGTTCTTCTCGTCTGACAGGATTTCAGCGGAACGACCCCGGAGACCATCGGGGCCAGAAATTACCAGGCTGGTAAGAAACCCCACACAAATGTGAAATCCGGACCAGGAGGAGTCCCATCTGCTGCTGCTGCCGCAGCGGCGGCGATGAGGAGCTTGACGTGGCGTCCGCCTCCACATCCTGACACGGCTCCCCCACCCGGGATCGCTCTGACCCGCTGACCTCTCCGCCCCAGGTTACTCCATGTTTGGAGCCGGGCTGACCGTGGGCTTCTCCAACCTCTTCTGCGGGATCTGCGTGGGCATCGTGGGCAGCGGCGCGGCGCTGGCGGACGCCCAGAACGCCAGCCTCTTCGTGAAGATCCTCATCGTGGAGATCTTCGGCAGCGCCATCGGCCTGTTCGGCGTGATCGTGGCCATCCTGCAGGTGAGAGCTGCCGGGCTGTTCCTGAGGGGGGCGCTGCAGCACCACTTTTGTTTTTCCTTTGTTAAATATATCTCTCCTCATTGTGAAGCGGAAGCTCAGTGAAACCTTTTCTCCCCCCACAGACGTCAAAAGTGAAGATGGGCGACTAGAAGACGGATCCACACGCTGGGACGAAACAAATACTGCTGGAAAATAAGATGGATTATTGTGTAAATACGTGATAAATTATTTAAATGTCTCTATTTGCCGATCGTTGTGGTTAACCATCCGTTCACACAAGAGGGGTCCTGCTCCTTCCCAGAGAGAAGGCGAGCACGCGCCTGTCAGTAAACCTTCAGGGCTCCACTTGGAGGAACTTTGATTTAACCATCACGCTAGAGTATTTGTGTGTGACTGATGGATACATGATTGTTTGTTTTATTTTTTTTTCCCCCCCTCCCTGTGAAGCATGAAGGTGTCCATTGTGTTTGTTACTGTAGCCTGGTCTGTCTCCTGCCCATCTACAGCCTGGCCTGGTTTTGAGAAACCTGTGTCAGGTCACAGGGTCACCGTTATCCTGCCGTTGGGGGGGGTTGGGGGTGTTGGGGGTTAGGGTGTGTTCTGTGTCAAACTGGGCCCCTGTTTGTTTCCCATCGTAAGACATCGTGCTATCAGACACTCGTTCCACGTTAAACTGTGGACCTGACACGTCCGTCTGCTTTCACACATTCCATAAAGAAGCTTTATGTGTTTACAGGTTTGTTTTGAGGTTGATCTGAGTAGGGGGATGTTGTACGTCGACACACAGCATTCCAGACGTCAGAGCGACAGACCATGGCCGGGTGTAAACCCTCTTTTCCCTCTTTAATTTAGCCTCTTTTGAGTGAATGAGAAGAGTCTGTTTTGTGTGAGAAACTGATTTATCTTGACTGTATCTGGACCTGGACTCTCAAAGGTATCAAAGCAGGAAGCCCATCTGAGTGTAAGTCAGAGATCTCTGGTCCATCAGGATCTGTACCGAACGCCTGGTTTGTGGTGACTATGTAGACGGTAACGTGTGTGCATTCTGTTGATGTGATGATGGACATGTTTTTGACATTGTGCATTAAACGAGAGATTGTCATTATGCCTTCATTAATGTCCAAAAAAATTAAAAGGTTCCAACTCCATTTCGGTCTGGGTTATTTTTCTTACTCGCAGTGTCGATTTTCTTCCACTAGATGGCGCAAGAGCACAATATAGCGCCTGATTGCGCAACATTCCTGCGTTAATCTGGAGATTGATCAATAATCTTAGCGATGTAAATAACATTCAGGGGCTCTAACCTACATCAGCCATCACACTAGATGTTCTGGAAGCACGTTTGTATCATTAGAAAATGAGTACATTACATTTTATCAGTTGCTCTGACTTAAATTCATTTCTGCACACGTTTGTGATGAAACCATCAGTTTTATGAATTTCATACTCGTAAAGTGAACTAAGTGGATAGGGACTTTTTGAGAACTCGAGAAAACTTGAAACACGTTCAGTGGCGCAAAAGGAAGAAGGAGGGCACTTTATTAGCGATGTATGTTTTAGATATCAAATATACAGGATGGTTGCGGACTGGGCTCGATATTCACTGAAGGCGAGCGTTTAAAATGTAGCATTTACTTGTAAACAAGCACCAAAAAAGGCAAAACTCTTGCGTCGTGCCCATAATAGCTCTTTACAAGTGTAAGTAAACGATACTGACCCAAACTAATAAAGTAATTAAAATAACCACTTTTTATAAGTGAAGTCATTGATGTTAAAATTTTCGCCATGCGGCCCGGTGTTTGGACCTATTCATCAGTTTTATCTATCCATTTATTTATTTGTTTATGTATTTATTTATTTATATTTTTTAGATCAGCTGAAGAGAATAAAGAAAGCGATTTTTTTTTAAAAGTCGCATTCGGGCTTCCGTAGGCAGCAGATCGCTGGAGCTGCCAGCCTCCTCATCCTCAGCATCCCTCCTTTTCCGCTGCTCGCTCCCCATCGCCACCAAAACATGACGGACGACGGCAAATCACGAGGTTAGCGTCTTTGTGCTCGCCGGTCTGTGGTGAAATCTTCTCCAGGTCGCCCCCCCCTTTTTTTTTTTTTTTTTCTCCAGCCGCCGAGATGCTGCAGAGCGCCGAGCTGCCCCTTTTCTGACAGGTCTGGGATCGAAGGGGGAATAGTTCCGACCAGCGGAGCCAGCCGAGCCCCGGGGCTTTCAGGGAGAAACCACCGCCACCACCACCATCAACAACAACAACAACAACAACAACAACAACAACAGGAGTTGATGTGGAGATGCTGGTGGGCAGCTCTGAGGCCAGGATGGTTCTGGGGGGCAGCAGCTTCCAGCTCGGACATGCCTGACATCATCCAGGTAAGAGGGTCCCATCCCGCCTTTCCCTCTTTGTTTTCGCCCCCAAAACAACCAGCGTTGGTCTCAGATGTGGTGGGGGGGGGGGGTTGTTGGGGGGGTGTTGTGGCTGTGATCGCTGCTCCTCACTCTTTTGTTTTCACACCAGCACAAACATCTTTCTACCCGCCATACTGGACCCCCCCCCCCTCCCTCCACACCCCAGCCTCCCATCTTCTCCCCCGGTTCAAGCAGCCCCCCCCCACTGAGGCCAACCTCCAGCCAAGCTTTTGCAGCTCCAAAAAAACCCCCAAAAAACCCAACTTTCACAGTAAAGCCGGTGCTGGTTACAAATGTGGAATGAAAGGTTGTGCCCCCCCCCGCCAACAACCCCCCCGCGCTGCAGCGAAAGGGAGAAAGAGAGGATGAGTAAGTGGAAAAGGGGGCTCCGTGGTGATATTTCACCCAGCCGGACGTCGGAGCCCCGGACGGAGACCCTAATCCACTCTGACGTCTCTCCCGTTCATCACGGCGGCTCCGGGGGCGTCTGCTGTGCCGTGGGAGGCCGCGGCGCTGGGAATTGAACTACCACACCGCCTTCTGAGTTACAGCCTTCCGGTGTTCATCCACCACAAATGCTGTTTTTTTCTTTTTGGGGGGGGGGCAGTGATGATGATGATGGGCTCAGGCTAGTTTCCAGTGTCATGGTTTATTGTGTTTTCATCGGCGTTCGCCCCTCTGGGGCCGGCGGGCTCATTAAAATGTGTCCGTCTTGCTTGTCCGGGCTCTTTATAAATATCGGGACGGGCAGCCTTCTCCGCGACGTCGCCGAAGGTCAAACTCTGTTTCGTCCACTTCACCACCAGCTCGGCTCTAACCACTCCAAACCAGGTCTCCCATCAACGGATCACGTGCTGTTGGTTTTTTTTTCTTCTTTTTTTCCGTCCCTCCACGTTGCCGTCCCCGGGTCTGAAGGACAGATCCGTCTTTTTACGGGGCCCGCGTTAAGAGCCGCATCGCCACGGTAACTCGGCTGGGAGTCGCGTCGCTTCAACCTTTCTTTTCAGGAACGCTCCGGCTTCAGAACCATTTTGGCGGTTGATACTTTTTCCTTTTATCCGAGCGGAGGGTATCGCTTCGCCCCTGCGCTGCTTTTAAGGCCGTGGTCAGTTTTTGTCACAGAAAAGGTCAATATTGTCCTTTTCTGACGCCCTCCCGTGCTGCTGCTGCCGTGGTGCACATTTCCCGTCCCCCCCAGCCTTCCCAGATGTTTTATCGCCTCGTAAACTCGCTCTTGCAGCAGCAGGGCGGCGCGCGGCTCCTTCCCGCGGAGGTTCTCTCCGTCCCTCCTTTTGCGATCGGCGCCCGCTCTTCCCGAGCCGAGCGGTAGAACGGATCGCGGCCAAACAGCCACGTGCGGCCAATTAGGGCCCGAGCCATCTCCTCCAGTAACTCAATTACAAACCGGCGCTGGAGCGGAACGCGCCGGCACTTCGCTAGATAAATGACACAAATGAGAGCGGGAAGACGACGAGCGCGGCCGAGCGAACCGAACCGAACCGAACCGAACCGAACCGGGCGATCCGGACCTCTCCTGGAAGGGACAGGCCCTCGTCCCGCTCGAGTGGTTCCTCGGGAATTTTGTGTCAAACATCACAATCACAGTCAAACCCTTGCCCTGGACCTGCTCCAGTGTTTCTTCCTTGGCCCTTCTGACGCACTGTCACAAAGCTGCGATGACTTCACGGGGGCGTAGCGCGATTCCAGCAAACGGGGGGAGTTTTGTGGCGACCGTGAAAACAAGGGTGTTGTGGACATGTTATACAAAATGTGCTTTAGTCCATATATTTGTATAAAGGTCAGTTTTAACAGATAATTCAATGTTAAGTAAGATGTCTCTAAATGTGTCTCTAAATGCTCTGTTTTGCGCTTCCGCCCCTACTGTGATGTCACAGTTGGGGTGGTTTGAATGATCCTGGTTTTGTGCTGGGTAGTTCCCCCCCCCACACCCACCGCTACCTGTCTATCTGAGGCCGTCCTCACGTCTTCCACCCTAGCAGAAGAGACAGCCAGTGCGTCGACTCTCTGTGGGCGGAGCAAAGAACTTCTGGGGGCGGAGCTCAGAGTAGCTCATTAGGATTTAGAGGGAAAAGGCCGTGTATTTATAGCCCGACCGTGTGATTCTGCGTTCTTTCCAACAAAGAATGTTACTAACATTTTATTTAGACCTCAAGGAACCACGTTAACTTGGAGAAAAAGAAAATTTAAGTTACCTGGGTAATGTAGTCCTTATAATGCTTCATAGGACTACAAACATGGCTGGATTCACAACAAACATTACTCATGTATTCTAAAGTTTAGGCTTAAACTTTAGTGAACTCTTAAAACAATTTAGCATTTTCAGCCCATGGGCCAATTGGTCCTCCAGGGTTAACTTATGTAAAAATAATGCAATAAAAAGCAAATTTAAAAGCCAAATTTGCCGACTCCTGATATTTTCTGCAGATTATAACAGGGGTAGGCAGATTTGTGATTGTGTGGGATCTATTGCTTAAAGAAGAGCGCAGTGAAAACAGCTACAAATGTTTAAGATTGTTCCCTCTTGGTTATTTGTGTGAGAAGACAAAGTTGATCGGACAAAGCCGATCGATTCCCTCCGCCTGGGCTTAAATCCTCGATGAGAGTACTTTAGAAAATGAGTACGACTGCCTCACATGCAGCATCCAGTTCTCCCCGTGTCATTTCTTTTTGTTTCCTGCGTCGCTCGCAGGGTGCACCGGGGCCACCGGGAGTTTCTCCTCCTCAAATTTGCGTGTGATGATGAGGATGAGATGAAGGATGGGCTGGACTAAAGTGCTGAGCGCCTTCAGTTAATGAACAGCGAAAGGTCAGCGTTGTCTTGCGAGCGCCTTATTTATTCATAACGCGTCATCCTAAGGAGCGCTCCTGTATCCATAATAGGTCCTGCCTGACATGTGGTCCCATTGATCCGTACATCATATCCAATATTTAATAGGTGTGGTTATGTAACAGCGGCGTTCGCCGAAGCTGACGGGAAGAAAACAACAGATTAAGATTTCATTCCAGGGAATGCACCGAGACGGGCTTCCTGAAAATAGGCCTCACAGGAATGTTCCCGGAGAAAGTTGTAGCGACACAGAAAACATCCCTCCGCGGTCTATCTTTGGGTTCAAACGCGTCCTGGATCCGTGTCGGCGGATCAGGTAGACGCGGATCCAGGAGATAGCGGATGGGCCCTCGCGTCAGATCTGCGGCTGTTTGCGTTCAAGGCCGGCCCGATGGTAACTTCTCCTCCTAACTCTCTCGCTTCTCTTCTCTTCTCTTCCCGGCAACGTGACCCAGATCCTTCAGAATGACGGCGCATCGTACGCTCCGTCTGTCTGCTTCCATCCCGTCTCCCTCCCCCGCCCCTCTTCTGTCCTATGATATGGTTTGAGACCCAGTTTGCGTCGCTCTCTGAGCAGCCGTTGATCTTCTTGCCGACTGTAAACCCAACCGCGAGCAAAAAAAAAACAAAAAACCACAAGTCGGACATAAGCCCCGCCCCCTCCGAGCTCTTATTTGCATGCGATGATTACTCGTTATCCTTACCGCGTTGCCCGCGGCTGGACGTGCCCGCGCTGCGAGGAAGCTCGGAGGCCTGGACCGATCAGCAGCAGGGCTAATGCAGTTTTGATGAGGGCAGGGTTGCGGGTTAAAGCGCCAGGGACCCGGGGAGCGCAGCACTGAAGTGTGGCTGTGGTCTTCATGGCTGAAAGATCTTATTTTCACACCCACTCAGGAGTTTTTTTTTTTTTCTTTTATGAGATTTGTTTGATTTTGTTTCAGTTGAAAAAAAAAAAATCTGAGTTCTTGGGAGTTTATTTGGGGAGAGCAATCAAAGGAAACGTGCATTTGTGTTCATTTAATTCGCAAGACCGGGATACAGATGTACAAATATAAAGGGTTTTTAATTATGCGCCTGCTTATTTTTTTGCTTTTCTTTATTTTCATTATTTCCTTCTTGCCTGACCTAGAAAAGAACAGATCGTATCGGGATCACTTTAAACAACAAACACTCGCAGTGTTGCTTGGAAAGGAAAGGGAATTCTGAACTGTGCTGCATTATTGAGCGAGTCCATTGAATTTGAATTATTCTTGATGCTTTTCACACATGCAAAGACAACGTTCCGTGTTTGCGTACCTTCACCTTGCCTTTGATCCCACATCGCTCCTTTTTTGGGAATCGCTCACTTCTCCCTTTTAAGTATGTTTGCAAGCATAAAGACACCAGTTTCTGGACATCTTTGGAATGATGGGTCAAGCCCAGCCTTAATCATAAAGTCAGTTGAGTCTTGAGTTGAAGCTCTTGCCGCCCTCTGCAGATGTTTAATCACCTCACATACGTTTACTGAGTTGTGAGCTGAGGGGGAAACTATGAGGATGATTTTACCCAACCGTTGCCATACAGAATTAGAGATTTGTGATTAAAAAACAAACAAGCAAGCGTGCAGCCTGAGAGATCGACTGAGAAGTCCAGAGGCGGTACCGGAGGTCCGGGATGAAGATGAGCGTGCACGTGTGCGATGCTGAGTGAGAGGAGACGTTCACCCCGAGCGATCAATGATGATGCAACGCACTAATTAACTCCTAATTTGATAGTGCCCGAGGATTGGGAATGGTCCTGCTGAGCGCCCCCCACCCCCACACATCATTCCTCTGACTCTTCTCTCCAGCCAGATTGGTGCTTCCTGATCCGATGTGGAGCTTCTGCTCTTCCTCCCCCCTCTGATCTCCTGCCACACGCTCAATCATCGTGACCCCGCGAGGTGCCCCCCAAGTGCGAGGCGGCGATCGGAGGCAGGGAGAGGGAAGGGCGGCGGCGGGATGCTCGGTTTTCATCTGCATTCGCTTTGCTGCCGTCAACGTAAAAGCCGCTGTTGTTGCCCGAGCTACCGTCGCGTTCTTTCCTCTTACGCAACCAATTGGGCGGGTTCCGGAGTCACGGCCTTGCCAGCGGCAGTGTCACAGCGACTGTATCTTCACGGCCCAACGGTGACGCTCGTTTTGCATCTCCCGTCGTCTTGCGTCACAAATTCGGATTTGTTCCGATTATAATGTGGCTCTGTAGGCATTGTTTTCCAGAGGCTGCCTCTTCTCCCGATAGCAAAAAAAAAAAACAAAAACCAAAGAGTGTGTCCACTTTGCAAGTTGGAGCCTTTTTGACGTTGACTTTTTTTCTGCAAGTCAGAAGTGATTTCGACTCTCGGAGTGGAAGCTCTCACCCCCCGCCCTGTAGTGCCTGGAGCTATGCCAAATGTTATATATATATATTTTTTTTTACAGTAACCACTGAAAACGTGGTTCTAGAACCGAATGTGAAACGGAAGTATTGACGGGAACTGCGCCACGTCTTCCGTAAAAACCTGTTCCTTGCCTCCACAAATGAAGGTTATCATTCAGAGCGGATGCAGAAGACTATTTTGATTTGTGGCGTCTCCAACGCAGAGATCTCCAAACTGTTCCACAAAGGGCCGTGTGGCTGCAGGTTCAGCAACCCAGCAGCAGCACACCAGACTGGACTCACTTAATCAACTCGCCTGAGTCTTCAGACAGCTGATTGGTCAAACTGGGTGAACTTGACTGGTTGGAACGGAAACCTGAAGCCACGCGGCCCTTTGTGGAAGAGGTTGGAGACCTCTGCTCTAACATCTAAACCAGACTTAACATTCAGGACAGAATCAGACAGGATCAGTTTAACTAGCCCATGCGCCAACTGTAACGCTAACTGTATTCTACTCTTAAGTCTTAACCCTTAATTATTTCAAAATGATAATTTTTGTTGTGAAGGTGGGGCAGCATCAATTTAGTTTCACTAAGAGACTACAGAAACACTTCCATTATCATTTTTATTACATTGCGATATATATCTTTCCGTGGATATATACCATGATATGAATTTTAGGCCACATCGCCCAGCCTAACTCTTCACTTTATTGTCTTATATAAATAACAGCAGCTTCTCGGTCTATCTGGTGTCCTGACCCATTGGGATTGGTGTAGCTGCGCAGTAGCTGCAGCAGAGCAGATTATTTTGACAGTACATGAATTCATCTACAGCATCAGCTGCCATGTTACACGATTTGAAATGCGTATTTGTACAAATATGGAGGCCGATAAGCAAAGGTCATCATGTCAGGGGTCCCCCGGCTTGTGTCGGGGCCTTTTGACTCCACTTTAATGCAGCCGCAACCAAAGCAGCCATTTAATTTTTAATGAGCGTGTTGGGGTCGTGTACCTCGACATCCGCACGTTGGTGGTTGTTGCATGTGTTTTGTTTTTTACCGGGCCGTCCTTTCACCTTTAGAGATCCCAGAACTCCTGGAGACCAGCTCGTCTCCAGCATATGCTCACCCCAGTCTGATGAATTATGTACCCTCACAAATTACCAGTCTGGCCGTCCATCTGGCAGCCAATTAAAGTTTTAAGATACAGATGTTGTAGACACCATGTGAGATTTAGTTGGCACTTCATCCAAATCCACTTTTGATACACATGTAGATGTGTCCGTGCATGTGTGTGTGTGTGTGAGAGATCCGACAGTGAGACTCATTATATTTATGTGATGAGACGATGTTTTATTAAAGAAGCGCGTTATGTTAAAGAGCCCCTGTAAATGCTCTAGTGTTCTAAATCACCTCACATCTGACCAATGTGCACCTTTGATAGGGTCGGCGCACGCCCTTTTTCCTATTTCACCTGCAGAATGACACGATATTCCTCTCAAATCAGCTTTCACAATATTGCATGGCATTCATTTAAGTCCCTGATACACAGATCTGAAAGGATGGTAGTGTATTTAATCTGTTCAGTGTCATTAAAATGTAAATCTCAGCTGTGTCTAAACAAATAAATAAAAAAAAAGCTGAGCCAGGCTAAGAGCACACGTCTTATCTCGCAGTATCTTAATTTTGATCAGGGCTAATGGCTTTGATATAATGTTGTTAAATATTTGTTTTTGTTCTCATTTAGGAAGTCAGTGATCTACCTTAGGGCCAAACAGTTAATTAAAATCAATATCACAGTTTCAACCATTGGAACTCTGTAAGGATTGCAATTAATTCAACAGCTCCTGCGGTAATTCATACTTACTGGTCAAAATATGTGTTAATGTGAAGAGAATGAAGATGAAATGATCTCCAAAAGGCAGAATGTTACTCACAACACATTACCTTTATATTTTAAGCATTCTTTTTTATTTTAATCTATTATGTTTGAAAATAACACAAAAGTTTAAAGGACAAATGTTTGCATAGTGTTCATAGTTTGTTCCCAGTTTGCACCCAGAGGTAAATTCCACAGATGGTTAACCCTTTTTGCAGCCAATTTCTTTAGTTTCTTGGTTTGATGGATTTTTCTCATTCTTCCTTAAAACGTCTTCCAGTTCTGTTTAATTCCTGGGCCCGCTTCACTGTTGAGACACCAATTTTTAATGTTCAGGCCAGGAGACTCAGGGCGCAGTGTTTTAATTATCCATTTTGTAGAAACGTTTCAGCTTCAGCTATTTTACAGATAGTTTCATGTGAGCTGAAAGAATTTGTTGGAATAGTTTTGCAACCACTCTTCTCTCTGTGCCTGTGAAATTTTCCCTGTGCCATTGACTCCAACGCAACCCCAAAGCAAATCGTGGATCCACCCCCATGCTGAACAGTTGGACAGGAGTACTTTTCATGATATCCTGGGCCCGTGGTCCCACAAATGCACCACAACGAACCAGAGTCTGCTGAAACTTCCTTTTGTAATCAAAAGGATTGTTCTGACTCTCTCCAATATTTCTATTGGACCTTGTCTTGACCTACAGTCTTTTTCTGAACTACGATTTCTTAATTACATCCTGAAATGAGGAAAGAGGGACCTGAAGACACCTTACTATCTTCTTCTAGCCTTTCCCTGCTTTCTTTTCTTCTTGGAGGAACTCAAGGCTGCTGATTGTTGTGTTCTTTTGTCCTGCTTTCCACTTCCACTTTTATAGTCTGAAATTGTACAAAACAAGGATATTACACCGATATTTCTCAAAATGTTGAAAGGAGTGTATCATGTTTAGCTTTAAGCCTTTTGGAGATCATTTCATCTTCCACTCTCTCTATTGTTCACGCCTGTTTCGCGAGCCTGTTTCGTGTCATTCTGATGTGACTGTTCATCCTCTTGCTCACCTTCAGCGCTCCCAGCTCATATTGCATTCTGTGGATACTGTTCCATTATCTGGCTTCATCATCTCTGACATTCGCAGTCAGAGACCCTTAACGGTCACACGAAGCAGATGGAGCGAACTTTAATTAGCAACAGTAAATATAAAGAAAAGAACAACAAGATCCTCCTGCAAGGACTGCTTCCAAAATGCTTTGTTTGTTTGTTTGTTTGCTGTTGCATTTTCGACAGACGGTGCATTCGAAAGCGTCGCCGCTTCTGCTGAGGCCTCTGAGGCATTTAAAAGGTAGAGTTTGCAGTTAAAAAATAAAAAAAAACTCTTCCTGTTATATTTGTTAAATCTGACGGCATTTTCTTGCCGCCCCCCAAAAAAACAACCAATCAGAGACAGGAGCCGTGACTGACAAGGTGGGCACATAAGTGAGGGGCGTGGCTTTGGTCAAACACTCGAGGGGAGGGAGGGACTAGTGGAGCGAGGCTACAATCAAATCGACTAATCTAAACTGCTCATTTATGAAAACATCCTGACCTGAAGCACGCCTCTTTTGGTCTTAGTTTAGGACTTGGCTCAGTCAATACCGTACTTTTGATTCCGACTCCCCTTTTGCCACCAATTTTCATATCAAAGCAGTGAAGGGGGGGGAAGAAGGAGCACATCAGATTAACCAGCAGGACATGCACAGTGCAGCGTCTGGTGTGGAGGTGAATTACAAGAAGCTGTTTGAGTCGGGAGACCAAAAATTAAATGGTGTTTAATGGTAAATGAAGTGTCAACTAAAAAACAAAAAAAAACTACAGGTGACAAATTATGTAAATTATAAAAATGGGTAAATCGGGCGAATGTTAGCGCATAAGGAGGCCGAGGTGTGGAGAGCCCGGACCATCGGTGCTTTAGCTCTCACGTCCCACTGAGCCAAGAAAACCGAAGCCTGTTGCATCCGCATCGATTTCTGACAACTCAGCAGCGGTGGCTCTTTTCCCAGCGGCTTTCATCCCTCTTTTGCAGCTGATTTTCAATGTCACACCATCGCAACACCTGCTGGATCCCAGGGGTGACCTCTGGGGTGATCCCCTGGTGCCCCAGGATTTTGAAAACCCGTCAGCTGCCTCACTCCGGGTATGAAAACTTCCACCCTGACATTACACAACTGTCTGTAAGAGCTGCACGACTGAGAAACACGTCTTGGAAATGGCTCTGGTGTCACTGGTGTGCATTGTCCGAGTCCTCGTGTCAGCAGAACTTGGACTTCTGAACTCGCAGACGTACATTTTCGGGACTCAACTCGAGTGAGACCACTGAACGAGGCCGCCAAATCGCTGGACAGACAGCTGCCACCGGCTCAGTCACCCGACATATGTTTAAATTTGTTGCCTTTCTCAGACTTCTGCGTCGCGAGCCGTCACCGCCACTCAGAGGATGCGTTCGAACAGAGTCGATCTCACTGGACCGTTTGATGGGAGTGTTCCATCTTGAAAGTTGCCAAAGTTACTGAACTCACCAGGGACACACAGAGAACTGAAACTAGTTTTAAAGTTTGGCAACAGTCAATCATACCACATCAAAGATAACAAGTGTGTGTATAAATATTTTTTAAGTGCAAGTTAAATACATCTTGAGTAGATTTTTGTTGGGGAACTAAGGAATACCTTATACCGTATTTCCACTGACCTTATTGGCTCTATTCTATTCCTTTTGGGAGCTGGTACCATTTTTGCGGAGCAAAATAGTCTCCACTGGACACCATGCAAAACATACCAGTATAAGAAGAAGATGACTGCAACAGCAAACTTTATTCATACTTTAGATATTATACAAATTAGCAGCAGAACTATGAATGAAGAAGCGCTGCTCTGTTTACTGTGGGCGGGGCTACTGATGCTGTTACGATCTTTGACCAATCAGTCTACAAGGTTTCCATGTCACATTTTAGTACCTTAAAGAACCAGGTTTCTTTTACGGAGATATAGGACCAGGGACTCTTCCTCAGTGGAAATGCACAAACATGCAAGTAGAGTAAAGTAATGAAGAGTAAAGTAGGATAGAGTGGTGTAGAGTCGATACCGTCAGTGGAAACGCTGCATAATTAGATTAAGTTCGCTAGCCTGAAACCAGAAGTTCGGCGGTTTAAATCTCGAGAAGTAATTTCACATCAGTTATTAAAAACATGAGAAATTAATGCAACCTAATAGTAATGTCAATTATTCACTAACAGAAATGTCACAAATATTAACATAATAGCATTTTAGTGCAGAGGCATTTTCTAGTAATTTCAGCCTCACATTGCAAATGTTTGCACGATGGCACATACGCGTCCACACCCTTCATCGCTGATGCAGAGCCCCCCCATTAGCTCATTCTAATCACCAAAGGCCGATACGTTGCGACGCATAAACTCATTTAAGAAGCCTAGTAACGAGCAAAAGAAAGAAGTGCTGAGCCGACCCACCAGGGAATATGTTTGATGCCAGGGGCCGCTGGAGGAAGGGCCCGAGCCGCCAGCAGACATCAGCCATCCATCGTTTTCCACTTAGCGGGATTAGCATTTCATCATTTATTACTGCTTCTCTGCTTCTCCCTGACACTGTTGGTTTCCATTAGGCCTTCCTGTTGGTCAGGCTACCTTTTTTTTTTATTGTCTCCTTCGACCTCATCTCTTTTTTTTTCTATCTCGCATTTATTGGAAAAACTATAAACCCACAACAAGCGCAGCCTGTGGAAAAGCTCTAAGTGCTGGCTTGTCTCGGCTGCGGCTGTACGCTCACTACTTTGTGTATTCCCAGTTGCCGACTCATTCCATCATAAATGCCTTTTAAACCATCTGACTGGAAAATTGACTTGGCATGTCAATTCAGCTGAGCAACCGCAGTTCGAGCTTTTGCTCTCTCCGCGTTTGCTTTGTTGTCGATTCAGGTACTTCAACATCGCTGTGTTGACTTCCCTTTCTCTAGGGCGAACCTTGAAAATTAGAGATCACCGAATCCATTCGAATCGAGCGCGGGTGAATAATGCAAGGGACGACTGTATCTGGTCATGATTAATGGTTCGAGTTGATTTCGCCTGCGGCTGGAGTGTCCCCATCATCAGCAGGATAAAAACCATGCTCTTAGTGAAATCAGTTTTACCTGGTTTTTTTTGTCTTCCCTCAGGTATGCAGGGCCTTCCTGAGTGAGGGCAACCAGTAAGGAGTTTGATTGATGAGCTGCACTGTCAGAAACCGCCGACCGCTTCAGAGGAACAACAGGACGTCTTGACAAATGAATGTCTGTCTGCAGCCACCAATCACCGGGGGCCTTTTGGAATCGCCATCATTGGGAGGCTGAAAGCTTTTGTTCCTGGTCTAATTGGACTGATTTATGACACTGGGTTTGCACCAGGCAGCAATGGTGACACTGGGGTAGTGATTAGGTCACTATATTGATCACACACCTGAAGAATTACCTTTATTTGTGGCCTTGTATCTTATATGACTTTTTTCCCCCCATTATTAGTTTTAGCTGCAGTCCGAGCTTCCTCTTGCTCAGGGGTTGGCGCCGAGCAAAAGATTATTGCAGACTTGACATGCAGGAAAACTGCACCAGATGCACGCTGAGAAGTCGTAGATGTAGTTGACTGTGCCGCCTCCCTGCTTCTCTTGATGACCCCATGACCCCTGCAGATGTCAGATAGTCAGGTGGGAGTCAACCACACGTCCCTTTTTTTTTAGATCTAATAGCAGTTTACGGTACCAACATGCCCGCCAGGATAAGTGCATGCGTGTAACAGCGCCAGCGTTGTCGTGGCTGGCCGTCACGGGACGGTCAACTTCCTCGGCCATGACCCGGCTGATGCTGGGCCGGACTCTGGAACGCATCTGCAAAGGCGTCCTGCTGCTGTGCCTGCTCCACTTCCTCATCATGATGATCCTGTACTTCGACGTCTACTCCCAGCGCTTCGACCTCTTCAGCCGCTTCAACAACGGTCGGAACGGATCCAGGAATAACAGCGCGGTGGCGGGGAACGCTCACCATTTTTACTACTACAACATATCCAGGCCCAACGCCACCTCGACCAGCTTCCTGGCCGCCAGCGAACAGCTGGTGCAGAGCGCGCAGCCTGAAACGAATCACACGCCGTCCCCCAAGCCGCTGCCGCCATGTCCCGAGAACCCGCCTGGGCTAGGTGAGTAAGCATTATTACATCTTGGCTTGAACAGGTTTGCTTTCATCCACGTTGATTGTGTTCTTAAATAGTAAGCAAACCCATCGGTTTTGGCCGACGTGTGTCGAGGCTGGAAATTCAAAAATGCCTTGATTGTGGGCGGGGCCCAGAGAGCAGTTACGACACACCACCAACAGACTCACAGATGTAAAAACACACAAAAAGAAAAAAAAAAAAAAACACACATCAAGAAACACACTGGCTGCATCTTCAGCGCGCAGCCCAACACGGCTCCTACTTTTATGGAAGGGGAGAACAGTGATGGTTCGAGACGTGAGCTGCCTCCAAGACGTAATCGGCCCCCCAAAATTGTTTGTTGATTGTTATAACCAATTTCAAACCGAAACCATGCGCCAAATTGGAATACTTTGATTAAAATGTAAAGAGTTGCACCAGAATCAATCAACAACACGACTTTATCCCCAAGCACTTTTCTTTTCATTGGAAAAAAAAGTGTTTTGGGGGTTTAGTTACTCTTTAAAATGGTGAGTTGTAAAGATTTGTGAATTAAATTTTGGCTGTATTTTATTTGATTTTATTTTTTTGCTGGTATGTATGCCCCACACATAAAGAGGCAAAATTCCACACAAGTGCGGCACTCACATGTCATAATGAACCAAAAAGGATTCATATCTCTGTAAACTTCAAGCATCATGCAGCACATTTTAAGCACTTTACTGTGTATAGTCCCTCTAGTGAAGGTTTTTAGGCTTCATTTAAAGTAAAATATGTTAATTGATTGAATACTGGGATAAAGAATATCATCATATCATCAGAAGTTTAAATATGTAATCACTAATTCCGCTGAGGTCATTTCTTAATTGTAGCCCTTCGTCAGCCAAGCCTCGATACTCATCATTTTCAGCTCTTCACAGAGAACACACACCTGTGCTGCTCGATGTTATTAGATAATTCAGCCCTGTTGGGGTTTGCAAATATACATACATAAATAAATATAAAGAAGGGCATTATTTTGTGATTATTTATTTGATTGAATACACAGAAAGTGCAATAACATATGAGAAGTCATTCATGCATTATGTACAAATTAAAACAAAAAACACAGATCCAGTCCCTCAGTTTTAGAATGTATATAATTTTATAACATATATACCCTTGTGAGGTGGGATTCTGGATGTATGTGACATTTGTGGTGGGATTCTGTATAAATGTCTTTTGCATGGTGGGATTAAGGAAGTGTGGTGATGGTGCGCAATAAGGTGGAAAGTTTGCAGGATGCATCATCCATGGAAACAGATGAGGCCTGAGGCATCGCTGTGGGTGCTTTGTCCTGATGCTTTGTCAGACATTTCTTTGTCTCTCGACCACCCTAAACACAAACACGACACGCAAAGGTGAGGCGAAGACGGTGTGGTACAGATGGCTGAACAAAAGAGAAGTAATGATGTGTTTGAATGCTGCAGACTTACTTACACCCACTCAGGGCTGTACAACAACCTCCTTCGCTTAGCCTCAGTGAAATAACGGGCCTGTTCTTCCGAAAGTGAGACTGTGACTGTGGCCAGAAAACAGCGCAAACATCCACAGATGAACCAACATGCCCACACCAATGCAGGGAAGACACAACACAAAGCAAATAAAGTTTGAAGCTCTAATGCAGAAAACCGCTACATTCATTTGTCTATTATTGATCGGCTGAAACATGGAATACTCCTACCATCTGTCCCAGATGTACGTTTGCAGCCCTGCTCCCATTCTGCTGGAATTCTGATTGCAACAATTTTCTTTGCGCCTTCAAAAACAGCATAAAGGCATTTGAAGGCTTTTTGATGTATGCCTGAGGTTCCTCCAGCTGACCTCTAAACAAAAAACCAAAAAAAAAAAAAAAAAAGGACAAAAAAGGACATTTTGTTTTCAACTGAGCACCAGCAGAGATCAGTAAAAACTGTCTAGAACCACAAATTAGGTTTGCATTTGCAGTCCTTGCTGCTGTGAGTACTGCTTCCATCCACCGTCCTCTCTGAGCAGTTTCAATAATAGGTCATCAGGCTGGAGACAATAAAGACAAAGAGAGGTCAGATGCTGCAGTGACCAGCAGGAGTTTGGTTTTATTGTAGCTATAACTCCATATCTGTCAGGTACTCACTGCCTGATGTTGGGGAGGGGTCCCCAAAGGATCATGCTCAGTCTGGGTGGAGGTAGGCACAGGGGGTGCCTGAGGGGTAGGAGCAGGTGAGAGAGGAGAAGGTGGAGCTCGGGTGTGTGCAGAAACTGCTGTGGCCACGTCTTCTCTTTCCTGGTCCATGGGCCAGAATTCATCACTGATGGCTTCTTTCAGGAAAGTGAAGAAGTCACCGCCATACTCCTGTAACAAACAACCATACAGACTCATATCATACCAAAAACCAGACAAAACAGACAAAACTGCTTCAAACCCTCAGTGTTTATAGGGGAAAATATAGTGCCAGTGGTGGATGTGAGGATGGTGGAGCTACAGAATCTTCAGTGGCTCCAAATTTTCTGCTGGGTGGGGCCTCTACTGGTCAGACTGGCTCCCATCCAGTGAAGCACTTCAAAGTCCCTCTTTGTTAATTCTTCACATGCCTGTAACGCAGACAGGTACACAGTCACTATTAATCACAACAGCCAAACTGTTACTAATCATAATATTCTTAAAATAACCAGACCAAGGAGATGATGCTGTTTCTTCCAAAGACTTGACTTTTACCTAATTAGCAGATTGTAAATACCTTTTTGTTCACTTACTCAAAGGAAAATATGCCATTAACTTTGATATGTTAATGGGATAAGTGCCCAAAGGTCAAGGAACTTAGTCGTGTTTATGACTGACATGTACAAATGAACCAATCAGGTTCAGGCTTCCTTGTGACTGAAATGTAAACAACATCCATATTCGTGGTCCATGATCAAAAACTATTTTCTATGGTGGAAATGACATAGATAATTTTCATACTGTCGGCTGAATTTGTGCCTTTCCTGTTCAAACACAGCGGAGTGACGAGATCAGTGGCGACCCGCCCAGCCTCGGATTGCGCAATCCCTCGCAAAATGGGTTTAAATCCCCTCAGTACTGGCACGGGTACCAAATGACCATGTCCATCAGGTCACGCTGAGGTTTTGCTCAAATGGCGTTAAATGGCTTTATTCAAGGTTATGTGAGCATCACCCTAACGCCCCCTATGGACCAGCCACAGCAGACGTACTAAATGAATATGCAGCTATGTGTAGCTGACTCCAGCTGTCTCAGCCTCTGAAACCAACTCATCATCTGCATACATTGATGCTCCTTGGCTTGTCTGCATGGTTTGCGGAGGATTTCCACGTCTGATTAATTTGATAAACAGGGCAGCTGAGACCTTGGTTCTAGCCTGAGGGCAGCAGTTAAGATTCAGCCTCTGAATGTATATCCAGTCGTATTCTACCGCGGAGCCATAATTTTGTTTTTCTGGGTCAGCTTCCGACTTGAAATGATGTAACACTGGCGTCTCAGCCAAACTGACTGTGGAGTCATTACTAAAGGCCCATGCACTTACAACACACAGAGCTTCAGACAAAGATGACAGAATGACTTGAATCATCACAGCGGGTTAATATAACATTTCTAGTTTTATACAGTAGTTGGTAGAGCGAAATTGCTCTGCTGGGTTTTACTGTTGCGATAATGGACAAGTCTCTTACTTATGTAACGAGGGGGAAAAAAATGCACACGTCATCGCAATAAATGCAGTTGGACCGCTGCAATCAGCTAAAAATGATTTCTGATAAATGTACCCGAGGAACTCTGCGTGTTTGCAGGGACGTGGAGAGCAATCATACACGCCTTCAGCCCCTTCAACTGTTACATATAAATGTCTGGTCTGCACACCCAGCAGCCCCTGCCCCCCTGAAACAGAGGTTGGTTGGGTCACATGAAGTCTCTGGTTTCATAAATCCATAATTATATATATACACAGACACACAGACACACAGACACAGACACACAGACACACAGACACACACACACACACACACACACACACACACACACAAATCCTTGCTCTATCTTTCTAACCTTAACCATCACAACTAACCTCATGACTCCTGACCTAACGTAAATCCAAATCTACTCCCCCATCCTTAAAACCAGGTCAAACAGCCCTTTGAATTTGTGAGGACCAGCCAAAATGTCCACACTCAGTATGTGGTAACTACCAGAACACACACCCAAGCACACACACACACACACACACACACACAAATTATGAAATTATGAATTATGGAAACGGGGACTTATCAAGTGCTGACAGTAGCATTCATAAATTATTCATCAGTGTTTTTATTATGTTGTCATGGTAAATATTACAACATGTGGGACGAAGTGAGGATTCTCAGTACACTATATTCTTAAATAAGAACACTTCAATGTCACTTTCCCTCATCAAATATTAATTTGGCGGAACATGCGCGAAAGTTTAAAATTTACTCGCAGCGTAGAAATAAAAGGAAACGGTGAGACTACAGGTGAAGCGCAGACAGGGATCCTCTTCTGTGCACAGCTGGAGGTTTCCATTGATGTTGGTCTGGAAGCATTGATCTACAGAATTTTCACTTTTGCCACCCGTGGAGATGAAGCGGAAGGTTAATACTTAACAGCCCGCTATTAATTACCGAACCCGACCCTCCTGCTTGTTTGTGGTTTTGCGGCGCTTGCTCGTAACTATTGCGTTTTAAATTGAAGGCTAAAAGTTTGTTAGAGACGAGAAATCGATGGCGCTGATGTTTGTCTTCGCCGCGTGCTCAGCGTCTCGATGAGCTTTGGCTTTAAGCTGAGTCCGTGTCAACGTTTCAGTCGAGTGGCAACTTTGGCTCACTCTGGCTTTGTCATTCACGCCGAGCCCAGGTGTACCCCCCCCCCCCCGTCCACAGCCTTTTCGCTGCGATGAGGAGGTGTAATGAGAGGGAGGAGGAGGAAGAGGAGGAGGGTGGAGGGTGCAGAGGGAGGCTGAATGCGTTTTTCAGTCCCAGGTGCAGAGAGAAGAGGCTTAATGGACGGAGGCCTGAGGATCGGCGTGAAGTGGGAGAGAGGGGGGGGGGGACAGCAGGTGGAGATGTGAGGGGGTGTTGTGAAAAATATGGAGAGACCTTGGATCGAGGTACAGAGAGAGAGAGAGGGAGAGAGAAAGAGAGAAGCCTTTGGCTGTCTCAGAACTCCAGCTGACAGGTGCTGTCTGTATGAGAGGCGAGCATCCTCACTTCATATCCTCTCTCTCTCCCCCTCTCTCTCTCTCTCTCTCTCCCTCTGTGTGCATGCGTGTTTGTTATCCTACAAGGCTAAATGGCGGTGTAGATGGACCCACCACATCACATTCTGAACCATCGGGCCCCCGTTCCACCGCCGTCACCACCATCGCGGCACCTACGGCGCCTTTCGTGATTATCGCCAGTCGTGACGCCTCACCTCGTTCGCTGCACATTATAACCCAGTTATTAGCGTGTTGTGACACATACACTCGCCGCATCGCTTCCTGCGCATCAGGCGCTGCCCGATTTCAGGCTCCGTGTGGTTTATTTGCTGCAGGAGGGCCACGTAAGCCACAATTTAAAGTTTGCTCATGACTTTGATGCAGCCGTTCATGTGCTTAGTTTTCATCGGCCTGCTTTTTAATAAGCAATTTTCTGCTCACTGCTTGTATGCTGGCATGTGTGTGTGTGTGTGTATGAGTGTGTGTGAGAGCACGGGTGTGTTTGTGTGTGCGTGCGCATGTGTGTGTGTGAATTCCTCAGCATTCTTCTTGCTATTAATCATTTCCACTAAACACACACGTATAGATGCAGCTCAGTGGGAGGTTCAGTACTTCTTCTCAGGACTTAGTTTAAATTGGATGATCCGCGGGGGTTTCCCCCCAATCAAACGTAATTAGCAGGGATTAAATGCCTTTTTGCCGCTTACAAATCAGTGGAGGCTCGGCTCATCCCTGGGATGGACCTGAACCGCCCGTCTGCAGCAAAACGCGGAGACGCTGTGGCGGTATCTGTGCTTTTATCAGAGAAGAACCAGAGACACTTTGATCCCCCCCCCGCCTTTCCTTTATGTTTCTTAAAATATATAAAATGCCATTTCTTTCAGTTTTGGGGTGTTATTGCACATCACCCTTCACCCTTTCTGCTTCTTGCCTCACCCTCCTGCGAGTGCTCCTGGCCAGATTGAATTTCATAACCTCCTGTCGGATCGCCCGTTCACTTTCCAAATAACTGCAACACCTCAGAAAACATTACTCCCGAAGTTATTAGTTCCACGGACGCCTGCGCTGCGAGAGCTGCAGGTCTCGTCGCGCCGTTCTGGCCTGCTTGAACTTCGGAGGGCTGGGGGGGGGTGGCTGTCCTGAACCGATTGCGGGGATGAAATGGTTCCTGCTGTGTCAGCGGGCTGCTCATCTATCAGGAGGGTGAGCCCCCGGAGCTCTCAGGAGATCTCCTTTGTGTGTATCTCATTCCTTTAATCACTGTTCAAGGCATTTGCCTACCCGCTGGAATAAAAAACGTGACCGAAGAGTTGGCTCCTGATGATCGTGTGCATCCATTTTTCACCCACCTTGTATGCTGGGACCTTTTAGTAAGTCTCCTCTCTTACAGAGGCTTGAATATGCAGGTATATTTGATCCTATTTATAGAAGATACTATAATCACCATGTTTATTCATAGACTCAGAGTAATTTAAATAGATCAACAATTTGTTTATGATATTGGCAAACGTTACACTTTTCCTCCGAGGAACCACGAACATGAGACCCTGAACCGCTTCACCTCGATGTGGAGTAAGAGTAGAGTCGAGGGAGCGAGTTCCTTAGACATTCATGTTCTCGCTGCTCCGTGATCCGTGAATTTGTGCAGTGCAGCATGTTTCGTGACCCGACTCCTACATTGTTAATCGCGGTTTTAGTTTCTGCAGCACGGGTTTAGAATGAAAAACCGTCGAAAAGCATCACAACTGCCACCTCTGCCGTTTTAATCAGATTTCAAAATGCACCGCACAACACTGGGAACAAGGAAAAAAGGCCCAAGGAGTTGATGGGTATTTGGTGTTGCATTTATGTCGTTTTATGTTGTCAACCTTTAAAAAGGGCACCAAAATGAAAGCGTTTCACACAGTGAAGAAATCACAGAGGAAAAAATCATGTTTTCAATGAGGGGTATTAATATTCATGGGTTTGGCACCTCAGAAATGTGTAGCAAAAGACAAAAGTAAGAAAAAGGACAGACAAATAATCACTGGTTTCAATGTCTCGAGTGCAAGTTATGTTTTAAAAATGCTCAAGTCTCTGAAAATACTCCATCACCTCACAGAATGGTTCCATGTTTACACGTTGTTTTTCACTCATACTGATGACATCATATTTCAGATTTAGTTCTTTTCAGTTCATCACGTCTGGATCCTTCTTTGGGCCTGAAGTGATGATCCGTGATTGAAATGGTGATTCATCCTTATGGCAAAGCCACAGTGACAAAGGTTCATCCTAACTTTGGCCTTTGTACGTTTCATGAAAAAACTGCAGGTGCATTATTTATTCTTCTGTCCATGTGACCAGTGTCACAAACTTTCCTACAATTTGTTATATAATGATAATTAAAAACGATCTTTTCCTCTCCTCTCTCTCCTCTCCTCTCCTCTTCTCTCTTCCTCTCCTCCTCATCTCCTCTCCTCTTCTCTCCTCCTTATCTTTTCTCCTCCTCATCTCCTCTCCTCCTCTCCTCTCTTCATCTCCTCCTTCTCTCCTCTCTTCCTCTCCTCTCTTCTCCTCTCCTCTTCTGTTCTTTTCTCTCCTGTCCTCTCTTCCTCTCCTCTCTCACCTCTCTTCCTCCTCTCTCTCCTTCCCTCTCCTCGTCCCTCCTCTCCTCTCCTCTCCCCTCTCCTCTTCCCTCCTCTCCTCCCCTCCTCTCCTCTCCTCTCCCCTCTACAGACTGGTACAGTTCTACATTAAGCCACATTAGCAACTGAAAGTACAATAGGGAAAATCATACTTATTGACGTTGCATGATGCATATGTCCATAACATAAATGTGTAGATCATGATAAATCAAAGTAATGCCAAACCTCCTCGTTTCCACTCACTTCTATAGTCGTCTATTGATTACTCATAGTTTCCCATTTAGCCGTTCCTTTCCGCATCTTCAACATGATTGAGCGTTGTATGTGAGCCCCCTCATGTTACACTGCACCCAGCGCGTTCGTAGTCTCGAAGCCGTAATAAAACGCCTCCTCTCATTTCAGCCCTCCTGCTTCACAGTGAATATTAGGATGCATGCGCACTAACAAGCAAGCTTTCCGAATGATAAATGACAAAACACACTGTCTCCACATTGCTGTTGCCCAGCAAAACGCTGCTGTTTTCTCCCTGCATTACTCGCACATGAACACACACAGATACACACACACACACACACACACTCACACTCAAACACACATATACACACAGATGAGCCTCTCAGCATCTCAGTCATGTCTTTCTCACCTCCTTCCTGCACATATTGAGAGATGTGGGTGAAATGATGGGAATGGGATTTAAAAAAAAAACGCAAAACAAACACAGTCAGAATCTAAACTCTTCCGGCAGTGGAATAGGATGTTGTGCTCTTAGAACAAGTGAGGTTGTTATCAGGCATTACAGTCTGACTTCGCCCATTCATTCATTCACTGGCTTATTCGGAATAACTAGTCATGCACACTCATACACTGAAGATGCAGCCTTGGGAACTCTTTTTTTATATTTTGCTCAAGGAAACATGGACTTATAAACTACGGGGGCCACAAGCCAGTGACCTTCACATTGCATGTATATATACACATAAGTATACATACGTGTGTGTGTGTGCTCTTGTATTTGCTATTCTACTATCAAATTGAGGACATATTTGGGAAAGTGGAGACAATTTGGCTGGTCCTCACAACTTTACTTTAAAGTCAAGACCTGGTTCTAAAGTTGACTTTGGTTTAATTTAGGGTTAAGGTAAACACACACACACACATATATAATAAATTATATCTAAATAAATTATATCACGCAAATAAATTTATAATAAATACATTTTATCACACACACACATATGTATGTAAATATGTAAATAAATTATATCACACACACACATATATATGTGTGTGTGTGTGATATAATTTATTTATTTAATTTCTATTTATTCATTTACTTTTTTAAAAGGATGAAGTCAACAAAGCAGACCTTCTTGTTATTCACACTACCTGCCGCCTGAACTGCTGGGCTGTTTTCACTGGTTGCCAGGCAGCACCGGCATATTCAGCATTTTGGCAGCAGCATTCACAACGTTTTGTGGAGAAGGAGTGAATTTTAAAGCAGGCGTCACAGAGATACATCTTCAGAGTTAAAGTCTCTACCAGCATGTCTGTCTATATATATGTATTACAAGTTACAGGAGAATCAACATCTGTTATATCAAATCCCAAAACCAGACCAGGAGCATGCAGAGCATCAGCTGGTTGGTTTTGATTTGGTGTGCAGCGAACAGGGGCCGGCATTAAACGATCTGATGGATTTACTGACATGGATACGGGATTATCCTTCAACCTGTCAGTGTAAGAAGTTTGAGTGGAGAGAACCCCCCCCCCCTCCACCCAAACCTGTTATTATGGCTGATTTACTGCAGAAACTCGCAGGTTTGTTTGATCGCGTGGAATCGTGACTATCCTTAATGCACATCCTTATCCAAACAATAACAACAGCGTGAGGCTCTTTAAGATTCCAGTTATTACATGGTGTTATCTACCTTCTCCAGCTCAAGGGTAAGTGCATTCTGCTGGCAGTATTTTATGATCTAAAAGAAAACGACTTGACTCTATTTACTGAACGCCGCTTGATTTCACTCAGCACACAGTCTGTGATGGCAGAAAACGAGGATCATTTCCACCCACCTGGATATTCTAAGATTGTTTTCCTTTTTTGCTGCGTTGGGAATAAGCTTTGAGATTTATGGTAATCCTGTCCAAAAATGTTCAGGGGACTGTTTGACAGGGTGAGAGAGGCAGCGGACGGTTTGGATGCGACGACAGAAAGACGCCGACACCATTGCTCACCTTCCAGCCTAAGCGCGGCTGCACGCTGCTGCGCGGCGCTGAAGAGCTTTTTGACTCAGCGTCGGAGCTGGCCCTTGTTGACTTTGTTAATTAAGCCACTCATCTGGGATGAGACTAATCGCTGGCGCCAGGCAAATAATCCTCTGAAAGTTGTGCGGAAACCCCGGCGCAGATACACTGTATGGGTGATTAGCTATGCTGCTCAGAAAAAGTTTGGTCCAGGAATATTTTTCTCCTTCTTCAATCGCGCTTAAATATTCTGAACAAATGCTGGGCCGGGGGACTTTCAGGAGAGTGTCACATCAGAAATGAGTTGTTCTCAATATTTAAAACCCTGTAGATTTAGTCTTCCTCCAACTAATGTTGTCTTGTGCTGGGATGTAAAATAGGATGGCGTAGGTGGTGGGAGGAGACTTGATCACTGAGAAATGAACATCATCTCAGCCTTTTTGTTCATAAAACAGCTTAAATGAACATCCTCAGCTTCTGTCACATCTTGTGGACTTCATGACACTTGACCCGTTGTTTCCATTATTTATTTGCATTGCACTGCAACTGTGGTACGAATGTCCATAAAAACATCAGATCCAGTGTTCATTTTGACAACAAAATTTTAATTTTAGTCGTTCTAGTCTTAGTTTAAGTCATATTTTAGTCATGTGAATTTTATCTCATTTTCTACATGCCTCAAAATAGGCATTTAGACAGAATTAGGTATTTTGTAGTGCCTTAATCTACTGTAGATTTAGAAGAAATTCCAACAGGTTTGGAGAAAGTGTAACAATTTAAGTGTTTTTCTCGAAATTTCATTCAATTTAACTGCTGTGCTATGTTTTCATTTCAAAATTAAATAGCAACACAAAAAAATGGCAGTTTCTTTCCACAAAAGATTGTTGAGAGAGAAGAGATAACCATCACATTAAAGAAAAAAACAAAACAACAGGAGCCGTTGCTAAAATTAAGTGCTGTGAAGTGCAGTTCTATTTGGTTCGATTCTTTTCAGGAAAAGCTTTGTTCCTGTGTGACATTGGTTCTGTTGTGCCAACCTGTAGTGAGATTGCCACGTGTTTCCGTGGTTGTGTATCTGTGGTTGTGTATCTGTGCTCTAACTAATAGTCCATTTACACCTGGTATTAACGTGCATTCTCACTGTCCACATTGAGATCGGATTCAGATCTGTTCTCACCTTTGCCTGTGAAAATTAAATGAATGAACAGAAGTAAAAAAAAAATAAAATAAAAGTAGCCATCCATGAAACTGTACTTTATTCTATTCTTTAGTGCTTCAAGGCTGGCGAAGAAGCAGGCTTTGTGAAATGAAATGCTGATGAAAGCGAAGAACGCTCATTTATGCCGCTCTCTTAACTGCTGCGACCATTTGTCCGCAACATTTGTTCAGCCATCGCTTCGTAAAGTGGTCAGTTGTGATATGAATGGCCAAATTACACTTTTGGTCCCATCTTCGCTCCATTTGTGAGTGTCAGGTGTAAAAGCCATACGACACGATCTGGGTACAAGACGCATGTTTAATGCCAAGCGTGAACGGGGTCGTTGAAATGCGCGGCTAAGCGGAATCGTTCGGTGCCAGGTCACGTGACACCTTTTTTTTTCGATTTGATTCGAACATGTGATTCAAACATACGTTAGTTTTTATTGGATCTCTCACAGATACCATAAAATTTTCATCTCGGTTTTATTTGTTCACGAATGTGACTCATTGTCAGAACTACTGTTGATGCACATTTTAACGAAAATTTACACTGATCAGAACTGAGTCATCTTTTTACTGAGAAGTGAATTGCATCTGATCTGACCCTTAAAGAAGCAACCGTGGCAAGGAAACAAACTCCCTATGAACAGGGAGAAACCTTAAGCAGGACCAGGCTCATATGGAGGTTGGACAGGAAGAAGAGAGGAACAGAGACAAAGGAAATCTTTGTCAGAACCAATAAAAAGATCAGAAATGTGTCTTCTCTGTATGTGGCCTAGATTGGACACCTTTAGTTGTACCTGAACTTTGACCAAAGAAAACGAATTGAGCTGAAGCAAACTGAACATGTAGCTTCAACATGGTCAGAATCACAGAACCACGTGACGTGACTCCTGAATAGAGTGGGGTCACTGGCTCGCAGGACTGATCAGCAAAACAGGACAGACTCACACAAAAATGTAGTTGTCAGTTTTCACGGCCACCACATCATGGTGTTACCAAAGGTCATATATGACAGATTAGTACTCTGCTGTACAAAAAACCCTCCTCTGTGTGCTGAAGCGACACATGCTGCACATCTCTCTCTCTCTTGCACACACACACACACACAAACACACACACACACACACACACATATGCATCCTTGTACTTCTATCTTTGTGAGACATAATATATTTTACAACCGAAACTGTAACCAGGCCCCCATCCTAACCATCCCATCTAACCCACAAACCCTGTCCCTGACCCTATAACCACCCAATTCACCCTCAAACAGACCTTTTCAAAATATCTTCACTTCTCCAAAATGTCCTCACTTTGATAGTAGAATGCAGTATTTAGTATGTAGCGAGTAAAAGAACACACCCACACACACGCACACACACACACACACACACACACACACACACACACACACACGAGGCATGCATAGGGCCTAACCAGATTTGACTACCATCATCTCCTGCGTCTTCAGAACAATCTCATAATCTCAGTCATGTTGCCGAATCCCCCGTGTCACGGTGCAGCCTGTGTGTTTCAGGGAGACGATAGCCTCTCTGAGTGGGCCGACTTTTCCCCATATTCTCCACAATGCCAGTTTAGCTTTTAATGTGTCAAGGTAGGCGGGCGTCAGCGGTTTCAGCAGGGACTGCTGTACCTTGAAACAAGCATTCGTGCACAGTGCTTTGCATTTATTCATTATCGCAGTGGAAGGCTCCCACAGTGTCCCGCTGAAAGCTCAGGGTTGTTATTACGTTTACATTGTCTTCTGCATATGAATATCTCAAAAGCATTTACACCCCCCCCCCCCCCCCACCCCATAGAAACACAGCTCCCATTCGATTAAAGACGCATCCTGTACGTATATGCGATCAAGTTGTTGAATTCCAAGGATCCATTTTCGGGGGTGAAAATGTCGTGTTTTCTGACACCAACTGCCAGTTTGGGATGTGATGAGCCTGCTGAATGAATTGTAAACACATTAACTGGCAGCACAAATTCCCTTAAGCTAACCCTAACCCATGAAACATCCATATCAAATCATATATAGGCTTAGGTGAGTGAAGAAAAACTAATTGTTTGGCATCTGAGCATCTGAGGAACTGAGAAGAGCCATCTGGGACAAACTGTCTGCAAATAATAATCCAACAATCATTATTTTGAGTGAGTTGCTGAGTCGTCCCATACTGCAGACATTTTTGTTCCCTCCAAACGTACAGCATACTGCAAAAACCTTTTCATAACCGAGTCCAAAAGATGTCTTAGTTTTTGATATCTAGCATAGCCTTTCATGTTCAAACACTTTTTAAAGTGAACAAGATGAGATCTGGCCACACATCAGCTCGGAGTTTAGTTTAGCAGGAGTTTCAAATACTGGTGCGAGTTGTGCTTATTGACAGCGTGCCAGGTGTTTTGCTGCAGCGTACCTAAAGTGGAACGCAAGCCTCGGGTTGCCAACCGTTCAAAGGGATTTTAGATCCGCGCGGCGTTGAAAACGCGGGCTGTTTCGCTGTATGTGGACTTCTCGGCCCTTCCGTTCTCGCGCTCATGGGAAATGTCATAACTCGCTCTAGTTCCAGTTCAAAGTTTGCAGCCTGCCAAGTACACACTGTCCAGCATTCATCACGAGTGTGGAGAGACGGGTGTCCCACAATGCACTTCACTTTGACTGGCAGGATGAGCAGCGATGGCGGAAAGTAGGAATGTCCCGGATCTGATCACAAATCAGGGCGGATCACCTAATTTTCAAATGATCGGAAACGGGAACGATCCGGATCACTGATGTATCAAGTTAAGTTCTCCGTACGTCCATGTTGTAAACACTAAACATTGTGAAAGTCATGTCATTAAGGCTCTGTGGCGCACGTTCAATGTCACCGAGTAGGCAATGAGGCTTAGTGGCGTATATTTTTACAAGAGGGTATATTGTTCAGTCAACGTGAGTGGCTGTGAGCTGAGCCGTGAGCTGGCTATGAATGCAAGAAAACCTGGCAGCATCAGAAGGGCGAATCAAAGTCCACCATTTAGAAACATCGTAAAATGGAGCGCCGCGGCAGTGCTGCAGCAATGTGCGACGTCTACAAGACGCAGAAAGGAAAATATGGCATGACGAATGGGATTCACTATTGTTTTCGTAATAATTAAAGCTGCAAGCAGCAATGAGTGGGACGCGCACGCTCATTGGGCTGTGGCACAGATAAAAGGTCTACTATTTCAGTAACCAATCCAGTAGTATCGACTTTTTTCACAAAAAAATTTCCCATTTTTTCCTGCAGTGTCACCAGTAGGTGGGGCAAAAGACATGACCTGGAGAGCCGTTTAATGTTTCAATAGTAATAATAATAATAAAACAATAATAATAATAATAATAATAATAATAATAATAATAATAATAATAATAATAATAATAATAATAATAATAATAATAATAATACAAAAAAATACTTTTACTGCAATGCCAAGGTATCGGACCGGGACTTGTATCACCAGATACTCAAAAAGGAATTGGAGGCAACAAAAATATGATCGGGACACATAGTGGAAAGTGTACGAACTATAGAAGTTGACAAGACTGCTCCTGCACACTGTGATGTGAGAACTGGCTGTGACTCTTCTGGTTTATTTTTGTTGATCTTCTACTTTGCAGCACTTTGTTTCGGTACAAACGTAAGGAACGATGACGTAGCTGTCTGTATTTTACCATATTTTTCTCATTTTCTCTGAACCCAGTCACACCATACATGCTGTGTCTGCACTGCACGTCACTGCCTGTTATAAATAAGTTTGAACCCTCAGCACATGAATAGTTAAGCCACTGCTGGGTGCAGAAGTACAACAAATAACCATTACAATTTAATTATGCATGCCGGCACATTGTTACATGTGTTTAAAGATGAATGGACCATCATGCCTCAGGGATTATCATCGTAAGAGATTTGATGTGGATTAGTTAAAAGGATTATTACTCTTTTTTTGGTGCCAGAGGACAACACATAAGAGATTTTCGTATTCAAAATGGGACTGAATAGCATGATGCAGCAGTTGCTGGAGCATCATGGGAGCAAAAATCTGCAGAGGCATTTCAGACATTTCAACCCTAACCTTTTTCTATTTTTGTCCTCTGTGGGCTGTCACGATCATCTCTGCAGACAGTGGAGCTTTGTTCACTTCTGGTTCCTGACTGCAAACTTTTCTGTTTGACAGTATAAGAGTGGGCATTTATAAAGTAAATGACAGGGATGAAAGCACGTGTGGTCAATATTTGGGTGAAGGTCAATATTCCAGTTACTGAACATTCAGAATAACCCGTTTATGCTCATGAACAAACAGGTTTATTCCTGTATACATCTTAATTTTAATCAATTTGAATATTCCATTCAAAACACAGATGCACATAGAAGGTCATGATGCAATGTAGAAATTTTCTCTCACCTTTTATTACATCTCATTTTCCTGGTACTGTCTGCTGTCTATAAATGCCATGATATTCATGTCTTTCATTACAAGAAGAGATTAGTTCCCTCCTCACTCCAAATAGCGTTTGAGCATTAACTCCGCCACCATGGTAACAAGTAGTCCCTGTATTCAAAAGACCAAATTTGCAAATGAACATGAGCAGAACACAAATTCATGTTCCTTTTGATAGGGATGTCTCAATAGGCATATACAGAACCAAGTATATTCAGGTTAGAAAAAGAGTAACCCAGGGGTAATATTGGGGTTTTTAAAACCTGGTATATGCTAAAATTCTATTTGAAAGGGATTATTGATTTTTACATGGACGTGAGCAAACCCAATATTCCGGTTATGAAAGGGTTTTTGACTGCATGTGAACATAGTGATAGTTCATTCTAAAATTCTATAATGTTTACTACATTATACAGCCTAAAGTACCAGGTCGAAGGTGAGGCTTGGACCATACCGCTGAACACCTGAAGCAGGTATGGAAACGCAACGGAGGTTTTACTGGTTAAATTTCAGCTGCGATCACGGGCAGGTAATGTGCTGCTCACTCAAAACTGCTAATTCATATTTGCAGCACATCAGTTTTCTTCCCCAGTGCCCATGGGTAGAATTCACACATTTCTTTACTCAATGAACTTGTGATTTTTGTTGCATTTTTCTGCATTTTTTTCCTTTCATAATGTGTAATTAATATAACTACATGCTTTTGTAGGCCTGTTAAACAGAATGGATGAATCCATATGAATTCATTACCATGATTAATGTCATTAAACCTTCTAACAATTTGCCACACATACAGAATTCCACTCCCTGGTGAGGATTGGTGCTTTAACCCTTTATGTTAGGAATTTAAGCATGACTCTAAGCAACATATTGGATGGGGAGTTTGATGAAACACTTGACTGACTCTCTACAGGAGTATTAAATAATTTTATTTGTATTTGTATTTTAATATATAGGGCCTATATCTCTTTTATAGTTTAAACTTCCATTGGTTGTAGGGTCGCTCCAGTGGTGGAAACTTCTACCCCCTTTGGTTCTGTGACCTTCTGTCTAACACAAGTTATGAAGAACGCTGGCATTTTAAATTTCAGAGTGATTAATCTGTCAGTCTTCAAAGAGCCTATGATGAGGTTCAACCTTGTGGCACACGTGCTGTCATTTTAGACTACCGTTAATGGTAAAATAGAAGTAAACATTTGCACGGTAGCTGTGTGAAATCCCATGTTATCAGAAAAATCAAGACCTTCGGGGTCATAATATGAGATCGTTATTAGATCAGACGATCTCATCATCCTCATGTTTCCTGGCATAAGGAAAAGTAAAGAGCGTTCGGCTTAATAATTCATCACTACGAAATGAACAATGGTAGAGGAATGGAGAGAGCAAATGAGAATGAGGAGTCTCAAATGAGCAAGGAAAAGGAAAGTGGAGGTGGTGTGAAAAAGTGAGAGAAGAGCAGAACATTGAGAACAGTTTGATGTGCCAGAGATGATAGTTGTGTTTGTCTCTTAATGGTGTACCTGGTGTACCTGCAAGCCTACTTAAAGGGTCAGGAACACACACACACACACACACACACACACGTACACACAGAGTGACATGCATAATGAGCTAAGTGGATATTTGTTTTAATTGATCATTTGTCTGTTTTAATATTCATGAGCACTGATTTTCTGAAACTCTGCTGCATAAACTGGAGCACGCGCTGGAGTCCTTCCCTCCTGAGGAAAGTTAATTAGAAGTTTAGTTGGTAGCACATTTAAAGTCCATCTGCATCTTCAGGCTCCTTTTATCACATTTTAGCTGTAAACTTTTGGGGACTTTTTCCTCATTTATAATCTTTTGATATTTTAACCCGCGTGCATTGCCGGGAGTCTCATTTAAAGTCAAGGAACACGCAAGACAAGCATATTTTGTTAACTCATTGATCAGCAAGTCTCAGCACGGAGGAGTGTAACCTGTCTAACCTCTCATCTGATCATTTACCTCTCTGGTCTGATCCATTTTAGATCCATGTTTTGATCAAAAGAGGTCCAAACCTCAACAAGGACCTCCTTCTGCGTCCCACAGACAATCACTCAATCATTTAACTGGAAAACAAGAGTGCTGCAAACTATCAGATTAGTAACATTAGTTGCAAACTATCAGATTAGTAATATTAGTTGGGAAACATTTGTATGTGATGTATAATTATGGACTCAATAAGTAATTCTTCTGATTTCCGATGGCATTTCTCCAAAAATTCTTGTTCGTACCAAAGCTTTTTCACATGACTTTCACGGATTCTTTCTCACTGTTTTTATTCGCTTTAAATCAAATTACAGGCCTTTTCACTGGAATAAAGGCTCATACCCCCATGTCCATGCAATGTTATTTCCTCTCCATCCTTCTCCTTCTCACCACCTTCCACATTCTCAAATAAAGACTCAAAATGAGATTATGTGTTCTGCACTAGACGGATGATGAATATGAGGTGTCAGAACCTTTTCCCCACACGTGGACATTTTGTGTTGCTTTCACTGTTAACGTTATGAAACGTACAGACAGCTGTAGAATTTATTATTCCAATCAACTCTGAAGTCATGTAATCAAATATCTGAGCTAATACAGCATAAAATAAGATGAAAATGCATATTGAACTCACTGCTGTTGTCAATTACTCTTTACTTCCAGCAGTGAAATGTTGATGAATATCGATTTAACTCAAATTCAAATTTACTAGAATACTGTAGTTTGGGCATATTTTTCTTCAACGCTTAATGGCGAACAGCTTTGTGAAGTTCAATTCCCTTTGAAGGGTCTCTTTATTAAATCTTTTCTTACAAATCTGTAGATTTTCTGACAAAAAAACCCTGATAGGATCTTTTTGGAAAACAATTCAATTCAGTTTTTTCCAAACAAGATTGTCTCTAGGGGTTTTATGGAAACCCAGAACCTGAAGCAACAGTGTCAAGGAAAGATCTTTTAAGAGGGAGAAACCTTGTGTAGGACCAGGTTCATATGAACATGTGACACGCAAGCGAAAAAAACCCAACTTTTTGCTATTTTGGTCAACAGCCTAAATATTTAAAATATAGCAAAAATGGCCGTTTCTTAAAAATATGTGCAATAAGCATCACTTATGTGTTCGCACAGTGTTCAGTGCATTTATCTTGTTTTGTCTCAGTCAATAAATGTTCTGAAGACATCTTCAAGGATCAACTTCCTGGGATGCTAAATTACCATCAAAGCACCGCGAGTGGGTCCTGGTGCGATTCATTTAACCCGCTCCCCGTCTCAGCGCTGTTCTTCAGCCCAGAGGAAGACGGGCGCCGGTTCACGTGGATGAAATTACCATCCGTTTAAGGAGCGTCTGACTCGTGCACTGCGGGCGCTTCATCATCTCGCAAGCACAACAAGCGGAACCCGGATGACAACATCAGGATACCTGATCCCCCCCTTATTATTTTAATTCCATCAGTCACATTGATGAATGCGGTGCAGATTAGGTTAGTCTGTCATTGCTAAATTAATTTGTTACCTCCCTCAACAGCTTGGATGGAGGTATGGCTCTACAGTCTGCTGGGAGCTCTCCTACTTCCTGTGTTGCGGTAATGGCTTCTCTGTGCTGTTGTCGTGGAGCTCTTGTTAATCGTATCTTCTTGGTTATGAGGTTTTATACTTTGCTCTTTGCACTCATTTGGACCTTCCCAATCCCCCCCCCCCACACCTTTTATTTATCAGCTTTGCCAATTTCAGCTTCGCAGTGTGCAGGAAAAGCCCTAGAATTTGTTGCCAGCTGTGCTTAGTTCTGATACTCCTCTTATCCTAACTTGGTTGGATGATAACCTACGCTCAGCAGCTTCTAGAGTTTTGAACAGTCAGACTGCTACTTTAAAGAAGGTACCGGAGCAGAATAATAGAGGTTACCCCCCCCTCGTGTCCCGATTAACATCTCCTCTCGTAACAATTCAGTGAGAAGATTAATTCAGGCGCGCCTTAAAAACAGGAATATGGAGAAAGCAGGTAGGGTAGGAAGGTAAAAGCAGCGTATTTGCCCCTTCATTAGCCAGTTGAATAGAAGACAACCATGTAGGCGCATGTAGGCTGGCTGTCAGATCAGATAACGGCGGTTGGGAAGTGACGTCACATTCAACGTCACGACTGCTGATGGGGAACAGGAAGTGATTTGCCCATAGGGAAAATTGTCTTCTCAAAGCCTTCTCAATGCGCTGTACCAACCCGTCGCATTGAGAAGAAAACAAAAGCTACTTTCGCACCCCAAATGTAGCCACTCAGAAAGAGGAAATTCAAAATCTCCGTCTCCAATTAGGAGGGGCAGAGTCGGACAGTGCTGGTCTGTCAACAATACAGACCAGTTTGTTGTGATATACTGGAAATGTAAGTAATCACCGTGTGATTCTCCAGCTTACGTTTCTAAGATAGATGTGCTTTTGTTTGTAGCAGTGCAGTATTTTAGTTGTCATGGTCAAATTTGATCAAATTGACTAATTTGATGAAATTTTAATAAAAGTAGTTACATTTTAAAATAAAAGTAGTTACAGCTGAAATTGTATTTTACCTTAAATAACCAAAAATAAATGAATGAATGAAGTCCCACATCAAAATAACTAGCTAAATAATCTCTTCGAATAAACTAACTAACTAACTAACTAACTAACTAAACTAACGTCTCCATGTGCCCCTAGTTTGGGGTTTGCATGTTTTTTAAGGAAGATCAGCAAATCAGCCATCCCAGGCAGTGACAGTGAACACGCAGTGATGTGTGACGTTGAAGAAGTGAAATCATCGTTAGATTACTCTTTTTGCTGTTTAAAAAGAGCATTTCCTTTGTCCTTTCAGCCGATTTGAATTGTCACACAATTATATATCACCTCCACACCAGGCAAATCCGACAAGAAGGAGGGAAAAAACACTTTTTTTCAGTTTTTACGGATCATATTTTTTTTACTATTTTTTCTAGATAATACCTGCTATGTGCCACCCAAAGCTTTTGTATATTCGCCTTCCGTGATTTCCAATTACCGCTCTCCACTACCTGCCCCCATCTGAATTTTGCACCTACGTAGGCTTACACACACACACACACACACACACACACACACACACACACACACACACACACACACACACACACGCACACACACACACACAGAGTGCGTAATGATTTGTACAAAGTCGTCCTGGTTCAGTTTAACCTTGATAACTTTTGTTTTTCTTGTTACGATATCACAGACCCGGACCTGTGTTTGCCGGCATCATAAATCAAATGATGTGTAGCCGACAGATGTTCTCCTGAGTTTATGAATTAAAAACTAAAAGAGTCCGGGAAATGTTTGCTGTTTTTTAAAACAAATGTTGCGCCCCAAAGGGTGACTGTGCACTGTTCATTCATCACGACTTTTGGTGGAGGCGCTGTCATCGTTGTTTTTATTTTTCCCCCATACACAAATTTCTATAAGAATTGCACAGAGTAGGACTTGTATCACAGATTCAGCTGGATTTGAAGGTTCAGGCTTTTACTGCATTGCTTTTTTTCTTATTCCGATCAATGGTGTTAGACTATAAATACTTTTATTTGCTTCAAAATGAAGTGTCTTAAATCAATGTTGTTTTTTGACCCAACATAGTGGCCAATCCGCTAGTACTCCATCCATTAAAATGACATCATCTTTAAAGCATGAATTGGGAGTTCTCCTGTTTCCTCCTAGAGACCAAGAGCATGCACATTAGGCGCCCCTGTGACCAATGTCCCCTTCTCTTACTCTAGCAGCAGGGCCCCCCCCCAAATGAGCCTGGTCCTGCTCTAGGTTAAAATGGAGATTTCCTGCCACTGCTTGTTTGAGATATCTTGTTTGTAACGGATGCAATATCAATAAAGATAAATTGAATTGAACTGAGCAGCCCAGGCTGTATGAAACCTGACAGACCTCTTTTTTTTTTAAATCTTTTTTAAATCAATGCATTTCTGGTCGGTTTAAATTGCCTGATTCTCTGCAGACCAGATTTCAAAATCAAAAGCACAGCATGAAAACAGCAACACAACGTGCACCGACTTCCTGTACAGTCACTTGATCTGACGACACGGGAGACTGGAACACCTACAATTCACAATCCTGCAGTATGAAGATGAACTCTCTATGGTACGTGTCATCACAATGACATCATCTGATTATGCAGACATGTGTCGGACCGGATTAGAGCCCTGACACCTAATCATGGATTTCAAACGTCTAGATTAATATTTATGTCACGTCCTGTGGGAATCTGTGTTCGGCAGTCATCATAAACATTTTGAAATTAAAAATGCCAGCGTCTGTGGACACGAGCGTCATCAGCTCCCCCCCCCAAGATAATCTGAACAAATTGCAATCCCCTTGTCAGCTGTCAGAAAATAGTGAGATTGACTCCCTGCGGCCTCCTAAACCTCTTATGCCTTCCGTCCCGTGCTGGTGCAATTCTGTTGGCCTCCTGCTGTGCTCCGTGCCTCGTTCCGCTGGTTTTGTTTCGTAAAACCCTCATATTCCCAGTGGGTGATCTGCTGCAGTTGTTTGACAGTTGCTTCCGACATGCGCGGCTTTGTTTAATCTGAAATTAGCCCGTAGCCGGCTTGACAGTCGGGGGTCGTTGTTATCATTTTGAAGAGTTCGCCTTCAGAAGCGGAACAGGCCGTGGGAGGCAGCAGGTCCGGCCCGCCTGGCGTTTGAGTTGATTAGAGCCGATGAAGCTTAAATTGTGTGCTGCAGAAATAGCTTCAGAAAACGTCGTTCGATGGTGGAAAACTCAGTCAAAGGGCCGACCTTTTAAGTGTAGAGGAAGGGTAAAATAAAGACACGCTCGTCTCTGGATTTACTGCAGGATACTGTTTGTGTTATTACTGGTGACAATTTGATTTGATTTGGGTCTCATTGGGCTCCACCAGACCGTGTCTGCGAGCAAATCCGCTAAATTCATGGCGTTTCACAAATGTAGGTGTTGTGTGCACAATATTTAGATCAACGTTTGCATTTTTAAACACTTTAATATGCAAATGTTGACATTGAGATTGAACCCATCTTAGAATGAATAAACCACGTCTAGGCTGGCAGTCCAAATATCGCCTTGATTATGGGAGACATGCCAGCCACGGCCATGACCACCAGCGCTGCACTCACTCGTGTGAAGATGCAGAAAAGTGCGCAGTGGTGAGGCTCCTACTTCATCAGCCTCCAACAGCGGGCTGCCAAAGATTAAATGGATTGTAATAGCCAATTTCAACCCCTAGGGGCAGTCAGTCTAACATTTTTCACAATAAAATACACTACAATTGAAATACTTTGACTAAAATGGCAAGAGTTGGACCAGAATCAATTAACACATTACTTTATCTCAAATACATTTGTTTTCAGCCTGTTTGGGGGTTTTGTTACTTTAATTAAATTTTGGTCACACACTGGTGTTGCTCTCTTCAACATTAGCATCGGTAGGTTCATATGACACCTAAAAAAAAAAAACAATTATTTGTTTGCTTTCCCGTTAGAGGTGTTCCGGACAGGTCCCATTGGGAGTAGACCTCTTGGCTGACCCAGGAGAAGGTGGAGGGATTATATCTCTCGCCTGGCCTGGGAACGCCTGGGGACCCCCCCCCATGAAGAGCTTGTAGGAGTGGCTGGGGTGGGGGGCTGTTGACTTGGACCTGGATAAGCGGAAGACGACTTACGGACAGATCCTTTTTTTCTGGTTTACTTTTTCAGCCGCAAAACCTTGAATTCATATTTGTCCTGGGCAGTGGTAGATTATAAGAACTACACAATTAGAAGCTGATTTATAGTCTCACTTGGTCAACAACAAAATAAATCAATAATGTTCGGAGTTTTGCATTTTCGTGCACGAGTCGTCCAGGGGAAACGGTCGATCAGGCGCTGTGGAGACTTTTTGGGTAGAAGAGGCCAACAAAGATGCTTCAAGTTTGACAGTGGGCTTGATTGAGGACGGATCCCTGAAATTTGTGATGATGCTTGTGTTTACAGAAGTAGTCACAAAAAGAGGAGGGCTGAGTGGTGAAACAATAACACATGTATGCTGACTCATTTATGTCATTAAACTGCCTCGTTCTTTGAAAAGATCTCAAACAGGAACAGGAACCTCATCAAACTTGTGACACCCTTTCCTTTCTATTTCAAACACTTGGCAACAATTTCACCCCCCCCCCCGAAGGAGCCCCGTATGGTTACGCGGGTGTGGCGGTGTGGTGTTGGCAGCCAGCGGATGCTCCAGGGTCGATTCCTAACCCCTCCCAGCCTTCGCTCTTACATCGCTTCTCCCTTGGTAGAAGAAGAAGAGCCTGACGGATTTTGAGTCGCAGACGTCGCCACTCACATTCGACTTGAAACAACGGCACGCGTGCGCGATAGATCCGTCGACTACGGCGTTTAAAGGCCAGCGCCGCGAACGCTGAAGACTCCATCTTTGGCGTTTTCCAGCAGCTGTTTTTCATCCCGGGTTCCAGTGCGTTGCATTAACATGCTACCTGTATTTAGGTCACCACTTTGAACTGTGTAATACCTTTATCTTTGTCTCTTTTCTCCCTTTTCTCCGTTCCACGCGCCTGGCACACGAGCCCCCGCACAAATGGGAAGCGCACGTACGCTCGTATTGGGCTCGCGCCGCGGGGGACGAGGCTGCCTGGAAATCTTTCCTGAACAATCAGCCTTTGCAGACGTCAGTAGAAGAGAACAACACGGACAAAAAAAAAAATGTCCCAGTGACTCTAAACCTCTGAGAACATTTTTAGATCTTTTATATTTTGACCTTAACCGACATTATAGCTTGTAAATATTGCGTCATTTTCTCAAAAAGGGTAAAAAAAAATCAGTAAACTCATTTGTTTAATTGCCACTAATTATGTCTGACTTGCCATTCAAAAGAAAATAATATTAAGAATTACAAATTTGGAATGTGCTAGTGGCGCTGTGGACTACTTACATGTGCCACCAAGCAACAACGGGCGGAAGAGATTAACAAGAAACGATAATCGAATGTGTGACATTTAGGCCCAGGCGCTTTTTGAAGCGGGCCAAAAGTGTCTCGTTTGGACATCGTCCCGCTCTTCCTCTGCCCCAATTAGGACGGGATCCTGGATCATCCTCCCAGCATTTGGACTGGGGCTTGGCCATCTGTGTCGGCCACTGTTGTGCTAGGGCCGTGGCTCTCAGTCAGAGGCCACTGACTTTCTGCTTTGTTGCATCATGTTCTGGTGCTCAGCCAATGGAACACAGAAAATCGTGAAACTTTTAAAAAATGTTTCTTCTTCTTTTTATCTGCTATTCCCCTTACGGTCACGGGGAGGGTGCTGGAACCTACCCTGGAGCCTCTCCCAGCTTCATATGGGTATAGCACCAGTTTGTCATCGGTCCCTCTGAGCATTGGGGGAGGTCCGGGACCTTGCTCAAGGGCAACTCGGCAGCGCTCTGAAGGAGTGCTGGGACCTCCCCTGCTACCAGCATACCTTTTGAAGCATGTCAACCCAAATACACCCAAAATGACCCTGATTTATTTTAATGGGAGCAGCCTTGGTATTGCTGAAGCAAATTCTTGTATTTGGGATTTCAACTCTAAAACAGCTGATGCATTCAGCTGAAAAGAAGTCAGAAGCAGCTCTAAATACTAATTTAACTTCTGAGAAATCTGAGATGTCGAGGCAGAAATCAAATTAGTAAACCTGTTGTAACTAACCAGCAGAACAGCAGCCATGGGAACAGTCCAAACAACACATTATTGCACGTAATGGGGCTTCAAGGATTTGAAAATAAAAATAAAAACAAAACAAAACAACCTTTTCCTGGTATCTTCCATTAAAGGAGAAGCCGACCTCCTGCCTGCTGCCAGATGTTGCGAAACATGTTCCAAACCAAAGATAAATAATGAGAAAAATCCTCCCCGGAGAATTTCTCCGAGTTTTCCGGTTTATTACGAGAACATTTTCAGGTTAAAAATGGCAAGCTTCTGTCACAGTTTGGCCATTTTCTTCAGCCTGAACGGGAGGCACCATAACATGCGATTACTGCGTCACAGAAAATACACAACCAACTAGTGGCCTGGCATGGAAATGACTGCGCACTCACTCCTTCCAGTGTTGTCAAATATACCCAAAAAAAGGAACTACTTGGCTGATACGTTGATTTTCACACCTTCAGTTGGACAAAGAATTCTACGCAGCCTTTCTTCAAACTAACCAGGACTCAGGCGTACATCAGTAACAGCAGGCTTGAGTTTGAATTACAAGAGCACATCCATCTGTGCAGAAATGCATAAATACAAATAGACTTTCCTACATTTCTCAACATCTGCTGGAGAAGCTCTCTGATGTGGCGTCTCTGCGTCCTCCCGTGCCTCTATGGCTGAGCAGACAGGCCCGTCTCTGCCGTCTGTTCGCCCACAGACCTCCGGCTCTGTTCGGCTTTGTTCGCTCCGTCCCTCACGACGGCACAGCGGTTACGCGGACGTTGCCCCGCCGATTTGTTTGCGAAAAGGGGGGGGGAGTCCCGCGTTTGCGCTCCGTGTTCCCCCCACGCGCGCTTGTGAGTTGGGAGCGGGCTTTCGCGGCGCGTCGGAGCAGATGGGGAGCTGCAGACGGGGGACCGAGAAAACGAAACCCGGGACTTTAAAAGAGGAGGGTGATGTATTCCGGCAGTGGTAGGAGGTCGGCTGGCATTTGAATATCTGCAACATTACACCTGCATCAGCAAAAGTCTGGCCATAAATCAAACTGAAACTTCCCTCCTTACTTGCATTGCTTTTATACAGCTCTCTGATATGTTTCACGCTTCAGTGGAGACTCATCTGAGGGTGGCCCGCTCTTTCAAGCTTTTAAAAGTTACAGCTGCTAATGTCAGATTTTTGTGCCGCCTGCTTGTTTCATGTTACATATGGCTGAAAGTGTTGGGAGGAAGTACAGGACAGCATTAATAATTCATCAGAATCACAACGGGGAAAAGGAAGCGATAGAAAAGAGTAAATCCTCTGATAAACAAGGCACCCCGCTGTTTCCATACGGAGGATTTGCACAAGCAGGGAAGTACCGATCACGTTCTCGTCCACGAAAAGGAGCGAGCATCGATCGCAGCTCAGGGCGGGAAGAGGGTTGAGTTCCTGCGACCTGAGGTGGGATTCAGTCTCGCCTACAAAATTTAAAGGGGGCATATTATTCAAGACTCACTTTTTCAGTGCTTTAGTCCATATATTCACGCATCTGGAGTGCCTCCCGACCCCGTAAATATTAGTTTTGACAACTAATTTAGTGTGAAACCGCCGTAGTCTAGTCTAAATGTGTCTCAAAACAATCCGTTATGCACTTCCGCCCTAATGTTACATAATAGTTGGACCTCACAGCGGGTGTCTCCTCCCACACAACCACAGCTGCCTGTTCAAGGATCTACCTATGCAAAGAGGGGCGAAGACCATTTAGGGGCAGAGTAAAGACCATCTGTAGTTGGAGCTCACAGTAGCTCACTATGACTTTAGGCCGTTCAGCTGCTCTGAGTAGGGCTGTGAAACCGGTGTGTTTAGAGTCTCACTGCGCTCAATCCTTCAGTTTTTTTCATTCATTTCATTTAGACATCAAGGAACCGTGTCGACTTCCAGAAAAGAAGCAGAATAGGTCACCTTTAACAAATTCCCACATTCTGTCTCCTGTTCCTGTCGCCCAGAGCCTTCAGCTTTGGGACACATTCGCTGGGGTTTTCTTACTCAGAGTTTCAGCCATTGTGAAACACATTGATCAAATTCCACTGGAGGCGAGATGCTGCGTGTAGGACTATTTATCAAGCCGCTTCACAAAGATGTAATCAAGGATGGAAGAGTAACTTATGACACTGCAGATTTATGTACTCCTTACAGGCTCTGAAACCCCGGTAATAGAAAACAGTAGTGAATCATTATTTAATGCTGTTATAATCAATAGTCAACAATTGTTCTGTCGAGATTCACCTTTTAAATAAATCCTAAGAGAATCTGTCTAGATGGGTCTTTGTAAAATGCAAAAACATCACAACTGAAAGTAAATTCCTCCTTTAACCAGGCAGCAAACAGCCATCATAATATTAAATCTATATTATACATGTTAAATGTTGATTTCAGTCTGCTTGAGTTCTGTCAGATATTTGTACATATTTTTTAAATACTCTCAAGAGTTTTATGAAATGCACTACATGCTAAAATGTTCAGTGAAGCTCGAGTTGGAGGGTAATTACGCACATTTTTCATCAGTGGCGACCGAAGCAATAAATTAGTCTATTTAACACAAATTGTTATTTTAAATTCACTGCAGAAGCCTACATTTTACCTCACTGATGAATCAGGGCCAAGTGAATTTCCTCAAAAAATATCATGAAAGCAAATTGCTATTAACTGAGAAGGCTCAGTACTTCCATTCAACGTCGCATTAGAATAAACAGTAATTATTCCACCACTGATTCCTGGAAGAGAATCTACAGTTTCCCGAGCACATCTCGGCACTTTAGTTTCTGTATCCATTTTAAGCAGAGGTTTCTGCTCATTTTGACCTATTTGTGATATAATTTCCATTAAAAAATAAAAATCCAAGGCTCTAATATTGAAGCATGAATTTGGATTAAAAGCTTTCTCGTGATGAGATGCTTCCGTGTGGATTCATTATCACCCTCCTGTAGGTGCTTGGTGTGACTGGGTGCTTGAAACCCGCTCAGTGGATGAGAGGCGGCTGCAGAACTCCGGCGAAGAGAGAAGAAAGAGGAGGCAGAAAGATCAGATTACTGAGAGATGCTGATGATGAGCTTTGTCCTCTCTGCTTAGCTCCCTGCATGGTCGGAGATGAAAGCGGAGGAAGAGCAGGCAGGAAAGGACAGATGCAGATGGAGGTGCAACAATGGGAGCCTTCTGCCCTCCCCTCCTCCTTCCTTCGTATTTCTCTCTATCTGCTCCATCATCTCTTTCTCTGCATGCCTCCGCCTCGCTGGGCATTTATCTCCCCATTCATTATTCTCTCCTACTCCCCTCCCATCCGTCTTTCTCCTCCCTTCCCCTCCTGCTCCCTCTCTTCTCTGGTCTTTGGTTTCCCGCGGAGCTCTGTGGTGAAACCGGACCTGCCGCTGAGTCCGTGGGGATTGGAGGGAACCGGGTTGTCAGGGGTTTCAGCTGCGCAGAAAGGCAAAACTGCACACACACACACACACACGCACGCACACACACACACACACACACACACACACACACACACACACACACACACACACACACACACACACACACACACTCCTGGGGGAAATTTAGTGTCTCCAAACAACCTTAACCCACCAAGACACCAAGAGAGCATCACTTCACTTTATAGTAGTGGTCAAAACGATTAGAACACCCAGGCCTGAAAATGAGGAAAAAATATAAAATAAAAAAATAAACACTTCTGATGAAATATTCAGATGGGTGCAACCAGATGAGTCCTGCTGTTTTTAGTCCATTTCTACATGGAATATTTGGTTTGTCCACCTTCTGTAGCAGGGCCTCTCTCAGAGGGTCAGGGTAGTTCCTGAGAAGTCCAGTATTAATGCTCTTCGGTAGCTCAAGCCTAAGCACCTGGACGTGTCCTCTGAATGTACAGGTGCACCTGGACGTGTCCTCTGAATGTACAGGTGCACCTGCACGTGTCCTCTGAATGTACAGGTGCACCTGGACGTATCCTCTGAATGTACAGGTGCACCTGGACGTGTCCTCTGAATGTACAGGTGCACCTGGACGTGTCCTCTGAATGTACAGGCGCTTCTGGCAATGGTCAGAAGCTTCTTTATTAAGATTAAGCTCATTTTTGGATGAATCGGCCATTCAAACAAATAATCAAGAGTTATCTTAATCTTGTTTGTGTTTGTTAAAGAAGGAAAGAGCTGAGGGGAAAAAATGTTGTTTATTTTAGGGTTGTCCTGATCCACGTTTTGCTCCCTATCTGGTCCCGATACTGAATAAACTACCAATACCAATCCAATGCTTTAGATACACAGTTGCGGTACTGACTTCAAAGTGGCCTACACCAACGTTGTTGTTTTCACCGCCGAGTTACATGAAGAAAAGTCCCACATCCAAGCTGTTCCTTGATACATTTTTATTCAAGAACTTGGCTTATAGACTCATTTACAGCCTACGTTATCACGAAGCTGCGCCCGCAACGTGGCAGCAATGACTACTTCCCCGGATAGTGTACCACCACCGCACAGATGAGGTAGCAGGAGCATATCTAACGCTAAACAATCAACAACATCATCAAAGTGTCAGGTTGATTCACGGTCTTTCAAACTGGCTGCCATTCGTGAAGGTTAGTTTAAGTAAACTTCATGCTCTTCTCTCAGTATTGCAGCTTGATCCACCGCTGGGCCAAATACATATTTGTGTGTGTGTGTGTGTGTGTGTGTGTACATATGAAGCTGGTATTGGGGCGGGACAACACTAGTTTATTTTCATCTGGAGCATAAAACCTGACATTCTGAAGGTCAACCTGAGAACTGCAGTTACCCACCGGGGGGATTTTTAGAGTGATTTGGATTCATTATTGCCCATCATTGGTCCTATCTGCGAGTCTATGTCTGCAATAAACCGTGACATGGAGCCTCCAGCTCCTGCTCTTTACTAACTGCATATGTTTTTCTCAGAAAAGTTTATAATGACTATAATGTACATGTTTATCCGCTGGATAGGTTTCAGGTACAACTAAAAACAGCAACAGAACTCAGAGCCAATATAAAACCTTGCTCACCACATAAATCATTAAGGTACCCAGGTACTTTTCAGCTAAATAATGTATGACTTATTTTGTTGCCTGGACTGCAGTGCATGCCTCGAAGTTTACAGGATGCGCATGGAGGCCCAGAAAGACGTGCGTCTGTAGAATTGTTGGGTGTTTTTCTGTATTCCTCAGGGGGTGTGTCATCATCTGCAGGCAGTGGGGGGCTGGCCACGGGCCAACGCGGGCAAATGCCGCAACGGCCGATGCAGCCACGGAAGACAATCACTTAAAAAAAAACAAAAAAAAAACTTGGAGAAATACTAAAGCATTCTCCGCTTTTTTTTTTACTCGTCAGGGCATTTTGATCTGATGAGTTGACAGGTCACATGACAAATGAATGATGGCTAGTGGGGGCAGGTCAACAAGATGCAATAAAAGAAAATGGACAGAGGAGGGAGAAAATGTGTGTGTCTGTGTGTATAAATCTATCTAATCTATAAATCTAAGTCATGAAAATAGCTCCCTACTCATTTCCAATCACGAGATTTCATCAATCATGAGATTTCATCCAATCAAGAGATTTTTATATAGTAACATTTTCATATAGTAACAATAGTAATGGTGACATTCATCCAATCCCATCACACCTGAAGGGCAGCGAAGATGAAGTCGAAGATTGAAGAGAAGATTGATAACTTTGGAGACTTGTTAAGAGGGTACTCTCCCAATAGCAGCTTTGTGTGTAAAATATGTAAACTTAGTGTTTTGTTTCCAGTTTGGATTTAAATGTGTCTTTATGCAGTAGGCTATATATGGTTTGTACATCAATGCCTCAAGTCATTAAATTTGATTTTATATAATTACTGTTTCACACAGTGTTGGTATTTAGCCCTTTATGTGTAATTGTTGGTGGTTGGTGAAATCGACTTTATATGGCACAGCCCCACCTAGAATATCTTTCACCAGTACGTAATGTTTAGATCTCTATTGGTTCCGGATGACCTGATAATTAGATATGGCCCCTCTGTCACTATTGCCAGGCCCTCATTTTGGTGCCAGACCGTCCCTCTCTGCAGGTACATCTTTGTTTTAATCTCATTACCTAATCTTGACTGGGTAATGTGGTGGAAAATATGGCCACCATATTCATCTCACTGTAGAATTGGCTGTCATTTGTCACAGTTAAACCTGCATTATGTATTTTAACAAAATAAGTTAGCTCATCTCAACACGTAATGGGGTGTTTATTGGGCTGTGCTCAGGTGTTGTTTCTCGTCTTTCCCGACACGTAGAGGTGATATAATTTGCACTGTTGTCAAACAGCATGCAGAGTTTCTCGGAGTTTTGAGTGGATGTGTTTCAACGGCGCATTAAAAACACACTACCTGCTGCCGTATCTTGTTGGTAATAGGCTGTCATAGTCCAACTCAGAGTGTCATTAAGTCATTTTAGACACAAACAATGCTCTAAAAATGTCAAACTGTGTGAGCTCTTGTAGAGCTACAATTACATATGAATGATGCTGTAGTGGAAAAAGTGGTTTGGCCAATTATATTGACAGTTTGACTCGCCTTAATGAGGTCTGTTGCACCTGAATTTGCTGCTCATTTGTCCCCCTATTCCATACAGATCTTCCTGTCCACCTAAGCGTGATGGCTCTGAGTTGATTTCCAGGTTAGGCCGGCTCTTCCGGGCTATACATCAGATGTCGGTGCGTTTAAGTGTTGTGTTCACACACAGCCCAACATATCTGGGAAGCTTTAATGGTGACGGACGGGAGAAAGAGCTTCCACCGAGAGAAAAAAAAAATGAACAGAGATTAAAGTGAAGGCAGATCCAGACAGATGAGAACAGGAGGACACTGAAAGGCTACACTGACACTAATGCTCTCACAGGGGGGTTTGTTTGTGTACGTGTGTGTGTGTGTGTGTGTGTGTGTGTGTGTGTGTGTGTGTGTGCACATAGTATCAAAGCACAGCCTTCAGAATGTCAGATTCAGTTGAGCAGGAAATGTGTTTCCAGTCTGATTTTTCTTTTAATCTTCTTATTCATTTGCAAGTAAATTTGTGTTTTGCTACAAGGACTTCATCCAGTTAACCAGACTGAAGTTCTTTGATTGTCTTTGGTGGGGTTTTGTGCCCATCTAATTTATTAACCTCCCCAGAAAACTGCTCCAGGTGGTTTCCTGTACTGTATGTTTCAACAGAAGCCTTACGGGCAGTCTGTTCACTGCAGTAAATTCATGTTAGATTTATTGTGCATTGTGAAAAATAAAAACAACTTCTCGACTGGTTGGACAAATCTTCATCCACATATTCAACCACACACACACACACACACACACAATCATCCAATGTACAATGCATGTCTGTAGACATATAACATAGGGACTTATTAGTAAATTTGTTCTGTATTTAAAAATATGTCAATTTGACAGGTTTTATTGCTTACCGAGACATTTTTAATTTTGTTTCAAATTTATTTTATTGTTAAATATCATCACAACTTAGTGAGTGAAGCTGTTGAACTGTTAAATGTGTGTGAAATTATATTTTATATCAAAAACAAGCATTGTGAAATTAGCTATGTTCCCTTTTGTGTACAGAAGATTCCACCTTCACGTCCTGTCCCGGTCACATCGTTATCACCTGATCAAAACTTCAGGATGCTTTCTATATGATGCTTATGTTAGTGCAATCTAACTGTACTAATTAACATTGACTAAATTTAGCTTAATCTATAAAGGCCAAGGTTCTTATTAGTATTATAAACCATGCCTCAGCTTGACCTTTTTCAGATTCAGCTACTGAAGCTGTGTTATTTATATCATTGTAGGTAATATTACCTGTAGGGAAAGCTCAGGCTTTGAGTGTTTTAGTTTTCTGTTGCAGGGATACTGTCCTGGATCAGAGGACTGCCTGTGCCAGGCTGGGGTTTAAGCATCTATGAGTAGACTTTTCTTTCTTCTGCACTGTTTATAATCCAATAGTGTTTGGTTTTCTCAAGGGAAAGCAGGATTATCTCTGGCACCTTGAAAACAAATATCCTGTCTAGATCTGTATTATTTCCATGTTATTGATAATGCCGTGCCATGCTACCTGAAATATAACACGGAAAACGCATTTCCCACATTCAGTTGAGCAAAGCTCAGTCAAGAAGAGGAATTTGGAAAGAGCCACTGTGCTTTGTTACAGAGCAAAGATTCTGTGTGCATTGGACAGCAGTGGGGTGTCTTAAGCCGTTCCTTATGCGGAGGTTAAAAGAATTTCAGCAATTTTGTGTACCTTATCATATATACTCAGAAAACAGCAGTGAAACAAGGCCTTATCTTCTACAAGTTCTACAAAAGAAAAAGACTGAATAATTTCACTGGTGCTGCATTTCCACGAATCTCACTCTTCATACCTCTGACCTTTTCCCTCCGTTATTCTCCCTGTTATCGACCTCTGAAGCCATGATTCCTCATTCCCTCATCACGTCCTTGAGTTCCTTGGCTGTTTTCCTCTCACACCCATTTTCTCCTGCCAAGATGGCCTCTTTTCCATCTGTTTCATGCCCCATTCTTCCAGCCTCTTCCATCTCTAAACACAAACACCATGAATATGTGTGCGCACGTGGATTTGTGCCATCAAGGTCCACCAGCCGCCCTGCTTTGGGGATCCATTTGAAACAGGGCCTTGGGCGAGATTTTATTAAATGGTGATCGCAATTCTGATAGTCCACATGCAATTTCCCAAGAAATCTCCGCTGGCCCCCATAATATTACAGGGGATAATCTGGGAAGCCTGTGGAGTGACTGAGAACTGCAGTGTTATTCTTGGGCCTCCTGTAGTGCCTCTGTGACACATCTCCACAGCACTTATTACAGCAGCACTGCCGTGAAATGGGAATGTTCTGGAATGGAGAGAAATGTGGGAATAATGAAAAGCTGCAGTGGTGCCTGATGGATTTCAGCTGGTTTACTAAAAAAAAACAGCGCGGAAAGGTGCTTAAACGTACATCTATCAACATTATGGGTACGATGTTGGAAACATAACTGGGAAGGGTTGCTGGTGTTCATATGCCCATAGGCAGTCAAAATTGACATGAAATACTGTAAATGAATAAACAAGCCCCCTGTGCTCATGTAGCGGCTGGGCCGAGGAGCACGGAGGGAGCGGAGCTGAGTGCAGTTATTTAAAAAACAACCCACTTGGTTGTTCAAGTACAAGGAAAAACACAGAGGGAATTGTTAATTAGTCCACAGCGATTTGCCCACAGTGCAGGAAGATGTTTGTTTCAGTTTGAGGTACAATCCCAGGACTGTGCAGGCGGGCTTCAGGTTTTGGTGTAAGATGTTTAACTCTGCAGTACTTACAGTGAAAACACAGGGATCCAACAGCTTTTCCAACAACCACGGGCCTTAACCTTCTGTATATTTTTTTTATTTCAAGGTAGAGGTTCAATTTTTTTTGGAAAGTTTTGTCATATTTGTTGAAACTGTTGCTACGAGCTGACAGTAGTACATCAGTAAAATGATCTGTGAGAAAATCAGCCCTGTCTGGACCCTGTCTGATGCCTCTAGTTTGATTTGTAACAAATCAACACCAGAGAAAAACACACAGAGAGAGGCAGTGTGGTCAATGAGTTGTCAATCATTTCTTGTGCCCTCACAGCGGACACTAGTACCCATGCTCTCCTGCTCTTGGGAATTCTAAATAGCCAGACTATAAAGGATGTAAAATCACCGGACATTATCTATACTAAAATGTGTATTGATATTTAGAGCTTTTTTTCCACTAATCAAGCAAATGCCATGTCAATAACCTTCTAGATATAAAATTTGTTAACTATATTCTTTTTGTTGATATCTGTTTTTTAGTTTGCGACAAACAATTCAATTCATTTAAATTTTAGTTAGTTATATAGCATCCACAACAATACAAATTGTGTTAAGATGCTTTACAAGAACCGGAATTAAACCTTTAGAACAGGCTTTAGGGCAGTGGTGGCAAGGAAAAACTCCTGTTTAACAGGAAGAAACCTTGAGCAGAACCCAGCTCACATGGAGAGACCCGTCTGCTGAAGGCCAGCTGGGTAGAAAGAGAGGAGAGAGAAGAAGAGTGGAGAGGCATGATAAACAAACATCTGTCAGACATGAGAATAAAGGATAAAATGTTGAAACAAATTATACAAGATATAAATGATGATCTTGTGTAACAGTTTGAGACTATGAGAAGAATCCTGGGTAGGTTGGAGTGTTATTCATTCAGGTAGGAGTGGACGTAAGCACACATAGCTGAGGGTCATGGCTTGGGTCAGTCACTTGAGGGGAGGGAGGGACTAGTGGAGTGAGGCTACAATGAAATCCTACAAGCACTTTTAAAATTGCAAACCGCACCTTTGGCCAATAAGTCACCGAAAGGCCAGGAAATGTGAGTGAAGGTGGAAATTTGAAAAAAAAAAAAAAAAAAAAAAAAGTTGTGAAAACCGCTAAAGAGGTGAAAAGAGATCATACAAGCTGCACAGATGAGTTTACAAGAGGTGACAGTGAAAAGTGCCCAGCAAAGCTGCAGCTTCCTAATTTGCAGTGTGCAACAGTCTGGGCTGTTTCCTGGTATTTCCTCTCGTGAATGTTCAAACGCTGCATAATTCACAAATGCAAAGAGATTTTCTTAAATGTATTTAGCTGAATGCACAGTATCATATGCCCGTTTATTTATTTATAGAATTTCATTGTACAACAACAAGGCTTTTGACTGGAAAGCTGTTTCCTGGCTGTCGGGACATTGTGTGATGGTGGGAACGTGCCACCGCCAATGGTTTAACGTTCTTTTAGAAAGAGACGGTTGTTGTGCATTAATAAACACCCACGCAAACACACCACTGTGTTTTGCATGTTGAGAGCATTCTTGGAGACCGATAATCCCCTCGTCTGTAAATTCACGCACTTAACGTGCAGACACGCGCTCACATGTTCACATAAACCCAGACATAAACAGGAACATCCACTAGGAGAAGAAAGAGGAAAAAGAAGGCCAGAGATATAATGCGCTACAGACGGGGTTTTACATTCATCCCCTCTCCTTTCTCTCCATCTCTGGAATAATCAAGCAATTACAGTCCTCAGTTGGTTGCCTCTCTTGTAAATGATTGAATGATAGAAAAAGAGGAGAATGAGCGAATGGACTGGATAATAAGATTCAGGGAGCTGAAAGTCTTTATTGTCATAGAGCCTCGCGTGTCAGCAGGAGGCAGGAGAGGAACACACACACACCCCTCCTCTCTTTCCCTCTTCCTTTCCCATCCTTTCTGATTTCCTTTTCTCAAGCTCTTCTTTACCCAACCCACATACCCTAAAGCAACAGAACCAAAATTCGATTATAAACTCAAATTTGACCCTGAAAATCAGATCCCGTTTTCACGGAAGGAACACAAAGATGCAGAAAGAGCCTGCTGAGGAACAGTCAGCCCACCATGCAGTTCAGAAGGCCTGGCCAGGGCAGGCGCAGGACGCCAGCATGCTGTGGTATGTAGAGGAGAGGAGGAATTATTCACTCTCCCTGTGGCTGCTTTAAACTGTCACACGGAACAAACTGGGAGTTCTGGTCTGCATTTATCTGCATGCTGACTTAAGAAAGTAGATGCAGGATTCTTCTATAACCCATAAAAGTGATGATCTCTTTTCTTCTGCATTTATATACAAGTTGGCTTTAGAACCTCTACTATGGAGAGAAGGTTTGAAAGTGTCCCTTTAATAAGATTTACTTTGTAATTGTCCCAATCTTTATTATTGGTCTCTTGTTGATCAGACCCTCACTTGATTGGGTGAAATTGATTGAATGACTGAAGTTGATTGAATGAATGATTGAATGATTTTATTTCGAAAGTAGTAGTGCAAATAAAGACTAAAGTGAAATAGTTAAATACATTTAAGAGATAGACATCAAATTATACCACATGCAGTTTTACACACATGCTCAAAAAGGAGCAGGAAGAAGAAAATACCTGTATCATATAATATAATACCTATATACCTAACTCCTTGCTAATTGATCCATGTCAATAGTAAAACAATCTGCACATATGTGACCATATGCCCCTCAAAAAAAAGAAAAAAGAAAAAAACCTGAAAGAGAGCCACAAATGAGGGATCTTTTTGGGCTGGACAGACGTGTAATAGTGCCACATAAACATCACCAACACATCAGCATTTGTAATAATCATAGTGATAGTACAGAGACGATGATGATAAGGCACATGGCATCTACAAAGTCAATAGAAACAGTAACAACAACAACAACAGCAGTAATGGGATTCTGAAAACACAGCACGGGAGAATAAGGAAGATTAAGAGTCATCATCCCTGTATTTAGTGAGAATAAACTCTATACTTGTGTCTGAAGTGATTCACATTTGGGCATTGTTTAATCTCTGTATCATGGGTATGTTGGCTGCTCTAGAAGCAGCATCCATACTCAGAAGCACTCATGAGGCTGCTTATATCATGCTTGCTGAACCGTTCTGTTGTTAGCAATAAATGTGCAAAATGATGTACAGGGGTGTTGCTGTAGAGTAAGATCGCTAATGGCAATCATCTGCGAGGTCATAAATCTAAACGGTTTTCAAGAGTCATGTGAGGAAAGTATTTTTTTAAACATTTGGAGCATTTATAGGGTACAAGATTCTATGAACAAAACACAATAGAACTAATTCGATGGAACTGGGTGACAAAGTTAACACTTATCACAGTTATCACTTTAAATTGTAAATTTGTTTCCTACTTTGTAAGCGTTTCATGAATGCTATTTTTGTTGCACTTCTCAGCCATGTTATCAGTCACATTATACATTTAGGGATATTTTTAACATAAAAATTATAATCATTTTATTTACAGACACCTTTGAAAATGCTCAAGGTGACACTCAACAGTGTTAAAAAAAGGACAATGGCAAACAAAATCAGGCTAAAGAATGATAAACAAAGGATTAAAAAGCAGCAGAAAATATGGATAAACAAATGAGCTTTAGTTTGGATTTGAACAGAGGGAGAGAGTCGATGTTCTGGTTTCAGATGGAAATGCGCTCCGTACCCAAGAAGCAGAGCGGCTGAATGCCGGGGGACGGTGAGCTGATTAAAGGAGGTAGATCTGAAGGTGGTGGTGTGGAGGATGTCTGACAGGTATGGAGGGATGAGGGTGTGGATGCACTTGGAGACAGCAGGGTTTTAAAGTGAGTGTACAGCGAACTAAATCTGGAGCCTGTGTGTGTGTGTGTGTGTGGAGGGGGGGGTAGCAATTAACTGGGCTGCAGAGTTTTGTTGAAGTTGAAGCCCGTGGAGGAATTTTCGGAGTGAAACTAAAACGAAAGAAGTTCAAGACCAGAGGCAACGAGGCTATGAAGAAGTTGGCGGAGAAGTAATGATGCGGGACTGAAGCGAAAGTGCATGATCCTTGACCTGTGCTGCCAGTGAGCAAGATTGTGTAATACAAAAAAAATAGTGGATCCAAGTTTTGAATTCAAAAAGGCAGGGCGAGAGGGAGAAAGAGCTGGATTTGTTGGGGGAGATAGAGCTGGGTGGCATCCACATGACAGTGGAAATAGATGTGGTATTTATGGATGACTTTGGAAGGCAGTGGATAATGAAAGAGGGAGGGGCCCCTGGCACGAACCATGGGGTCTGAATGATTTGAGTTGGATGAACAGAGCGCAGTCAGAGCCATACAGTTTAAACCAGTCTGAGGGGGGTGTGGGTGGTGCCAGTGGAGGATTGACGAGGGAGGGTGGTGTGAGGGATGGTCTCAAAAGGCACAACATGGAGGATGAGTTCTCAGAGTAATCCAGACACTTGAGGTCACTGGAGAGTTTTATTAGTGTAAACTGAGCTGAGAAGGGGCGGGGGCAAAACTGATATTGTTGAGACAGGTTAGAGAGTAAATGGAGGTGGAAATAACTGTTTTCTCAAATATTTCAAAGAAAGGGGATTAGAAATTAGATAACATTAGGGTCAGCACCAAATATTTTTATTACAGACTTGGACACTGCAGTTATGGGATTATGATATATGATAAGAACAATAATTGCTGGTTTTGAATCAGATATTTACAAAATCATCTGTTTTAATAAAAGATAATTCTGAATATTTAAGGTATGTGGTACAGTATAGTAAGCTTATACTAATTTAAATGCAGCTGACTGTTCACTGTTCTTAATTTAATCAAACTGCTTTCTAAGAGTACAGTTTAAGGCCTACCCTATATTCGAATGGCTTATTTTAACAAACAATAATCGACCATTTGGTTGAAGATTTCAAAGTAAAAGATCACTGTTGAACAGTACGTTATGCTAGAATTCACATTGTCCATGATTTAGACACAAAATATTAGAGCTACTGTGCAATAATGTTTCTTTTTAGGTTGTTTAACAGCCAAACCTGCTCATCTATTTGAATGATTATGCCTCTTCTCTGATGATGTACAGCCAGTCCTTCAAAATTAAACATGCACACATCTAAACAATTTTTGATCCGTGGAAAGGAAGAGTGATGTGGTCTGATGGCACCTTCATCTCAGCTGTATTATTATCTTTCATCTTGTGTTTACAGACTGAATTCCTCCTCTTCTTTTTAGGGATACTTACTTTCTAAAGCTTGTGCATCTTAAACTTCTCAGAAATTCGAGACCGTCATTTCTGCACACAATGTACTTGCACAGCTTTGCTTTGAAGCTAAAAGCTCTCTTTCTCTCTCTCCATCACATCCTACATGCCTCTTTCTCTCCATCCTTTATTTCCTCTCATCATTACTCCCCCCTCCAACTTTCCTCTCTGCTCAGTGGGACGTTTGCTGATCGAGTTCAGCTCCCAGATGACAATGGAGCGAGTGCAGAAAGAGAACCCCAACGTGACGGAAGGAGGCCGATACACACCTCCTGACTGTCGGCCGCGGTGGAAGGTCTGTATGCGCACGTAGTATGAAACAAGCGAACTTCGCGAACGTGTGGAAAAACGGCCAAACTGACCAACCTGCAGTAGAATACCCAACACCAAAGCATCAAAGAGCTCACACCAGCAGAGACACTCTGCTTTAAACCCACCTCCGTGACTAAAAACAGAACATTGCATGCTTGTACATCGACATGTACATACTGAGCCAAAACAGCTCTATGTGAAAAAAGTTGTGAAAAGTTGTAAATAAAGAGAAACCAGATATCCGAGCAAAGATATTCATTTTGAAGGTAAACACCGTACCCGAGGAAAAAAAACAACCAATCAGAGACAGGAGGCATGACTGAAGAGGTGTCAGTCTTTGTTATGCCCTCAAGGGGCACGTCACCACACACACACACACATATATATATATATATATATATATATATATATATATATATATAAATAAATATTAATATATAAAATCTCTTCCTCGACCTTCTGCGCGGTGCCTCCTTCCTTCAGACTCAGGTCCTCTAACAGGCTGAGGGTCCTGCGCAGGATCTTACCTGTTCCTAGGACTGCGCTCTTCTGGACAGAGATCTCTGATGTGGTTCCTGGTATCTGTTGGAGCCAGCTACTCAGTTGGGTGTTACTGCTCCTAGTGTTCCTATCACTACTGGGACCACTGTTGCTGTCAACCCTGACATTCTCTCTATCTCCTCCTTCATCCCTTAGTACTTCTCTAGCTTCTCCTGTTCCTTTTTCCTGATGTTGCTATCACTTGGGATTGCTACATCTATTACCACCACTGTCTTCTGGTGTTTATCCACCACCACTATGCTGGTTGGCCACCACCATCTTGTCAGTCTGGATCTGGAAGTCCCACAGGATCTTGGCCTGCTTGTTCTCCACCACTTTCGGGGGGGGGGGGGTCTCCCTCCTGGACCCTGGGACCTTCAGTCCATACTTAGTGCAGATGTTCCTGTACACTATGCCAGCCACCTGGTTATGCTGCTCCATGTATGCCTTGCCTGCCAACATCTTGCACCCTGCTGTGATGTGCTGGACTGTCTCAGGGGCATCTCCACACATAGTGCCTCTGTGCTGTCTTTCAGTCCGGCCTTTGCCAGCCACTGGTATGTCTTCTTGATATCAGCCACTTCCTCAAATTGTCGGTGGTACATTCCATGCAGGGGCTTGTCCTTCCATGATAGCCCCTCAGGTTCCTCCTCCTTGGTGGGCTTCTGTTGCCTGAGGCATTCACTCAGCAGTGGGTCAGTGGGGGCAATCTTCTTGATGTACTCTCGGAGGCTTGTTGTTTCCTTCTGGACAGTAGTCCGGACACTTACTAGTCCTCGGCCCCCTTCCATCTGCTTTGTGTACAGCCTCAGGACACTGGACTTAGGGTGAAACCCTCTGTGCATTGTGAGGAGCTTCCTTGTCTTGATGTCAGTGGCATTTTTCTCTTCCAGTGGCCAGGGTATTATGCCAGCAGGGTATCTGATTACTGGCAGGGCGTAGGTGTTCATGGCCTGTATCTTATGCTTACCATTCAGCTGACTTTTCAGGACCTGCCTTACCCTCTATAGGTATTTAGCTGTGGCTGCCTCCTCGTGGTTACCATTTGCCTGCGGGATCTCCAGGTTTTTGTAACTGTCCTGCACATCTGTAATGTTCCCTTCAGGTAGGTCAACCCCATCAGTTGTGATCACCTTTCCTCTTCTAGATACCATCCTCCCACATTTATCTAGCCCGAATGACATCCCAATGTCCTTGCTGTAGATCCTAGTGAGGTGAATCAGGAAGTCGATATCATGCTCGTTCTTGGCATACAGCTTGATGTCATTCATGTAGAGGAGGTGGCTGAAGGTTTTTCCACTTCAGAACTGGTACCCATAGCCACTCTTGGTGATGATCTGGCTGAGGGGGTTTAGGCCTATGCAGAACAGCAGGGGGGACAGGGCATCTCCTTGATATATGCCACATCTGATGTTCACCTGCGCAATTGGCTTTGAGTTGGCCTCCAGAGTCATGTTCCACAGCATCATGGAGTTCTTGATGAACTCTCTTAGTGTCCTGTTGATGTTATACAGCTTTAGGCACTTCAGTATCCATGTGTGCGGCATTGAGTCATAGGCGTTCTTGTAATCAATCCAGGCAGTGCACAGGTTGGTGCCGTGTCCTACAGTCATGGGCGATTGCCCTGTTGACCAGTAGCTGGTACTTGGCACCTCTGGTGTTGTTCCCTATGCCTTTCTGTGCTTTGCTCATGTATTGATAGTTGTGCCTGCTGATCGTAGCCGCTATGCTGCCTGATAGGAGTTTCCATGTGGTGCTGGGGCAGGTTATGGGCCGGTAGTTGACAGTGTTGTGCCCTTCTGGGGGTTCTTCATTATGAGGACTGTCCAGCCTTGGGTTAGCCACTTTCGGTGGTTCCTTGATGTTAGCAGCTGGTTCATCTGTGCTGCCAGGTGTTCATGGAGTGCAGTCAGCTTCTTAAGCCAGTAGGCGTGAATCTTATCGGGCCCTAGTGCTGTCCAGCTCTTCATTTTGGACACTCTTGTTTTGATGTCTGCTAAGGTGATGACTACTGGGAGTTTTGGGAGTTGGCTGTGCTCGGTTCTCAAGGTCTTGCAGCCATTTGGCAGTAGTGTTGTGTGTTGCCTCTTTCTCCCAGATACTCTTCCAGTATTGTTCGGTCTCAGCCCTGGGGGGCTCTGTTGTCATCTTGTTGCCCTACCATTGAGAGTAGACCTTTACCGGGTTGGTGGAGAACACCCTATTTATCCCTTTCCCTATCTATTCCTTTCCTCTACCTCTCTTGTGTACCTCTTTAGTCAGGTAGCCAGGACTGTGAGCCTTTGCTTAGCAGTCTCCAGTGCCTCAAGTATGGACAGCTTGTTATACTTCTTGGGCAGCTCTGTCTTTGGGTTCATGCCTCTACTCAGCTCTGTTAGGAGGCTGACTTCTCTCCGTGTCGCCATGATTTTTGCCTCTAGCCTTCTGCTCCATGCCATTTGCTCCTCATGGCTGTTCATGCTCTTCATCTTATAGCCAAGCAGCTATAGGTTTACTGTTGCCACTGTATATATCAACTGACTGGTCTCAGTGATGGTAGTGGTAGTGATGGTTGACAGCGCCATGTTCATGTCCTCCAGTAGAGATTGGTCTGGTACTCTGTCTGTCAGCCTAGGCAGGGAGGTAGTTGAGTTCACCCAAGACTTGATGATTCTCTCTCTCAGGTCAGCTGACCTTGTCCCGATTCCATCTGTCATTGGGGCTTTGTACCCAATATCGATGTTGGGGGGTGATGATGATATTACCCCCATACTGACCTGGCGTCCTGGCTCCCCCTTGCCATAGCATAGTTGTACCGTGGACGAGGCACGGCGGTGTGCCTCTTCAATCTCTAACTGTGATAGCAACTTCCAGTTGTGGATATTCGAACACTGAGCTAAGAGCTGCTTCTTAGTTAGTGTGGATGTGGGGTTTTGAAGCACCCATTTCTCCCACATCCTCAGCATGTACCCTCTCACGCTGGGCCTCTATCTGTAAGTGTTCCGCTCATACCGAGGTATAAGCATATATGCGTAAGGGGCCTTGCCTTTGTCAAAAAAAAAATCCTCCCATCTTGTTTCATTCATCTCATATTAATATCCAATTAACCAACCTTGTCTAAAACGGGACCGTAAATCCCTGCCTCATATAAACTAACCTGGATGTTTAGATTCTCGGGTAGTGAGTGTCGAGCACATAAGGTAGCCTGCCTTTCACAGACTTTGGACTAGAGTAGATAAGGCTCGGAAGCTCAGTGAGGTCTGAGGTGAAATAGGCTCACCAGAGATATCCTAAAAAAAAAATTCAAAATTTTCAACAGGGTCTGCATGAATATATATATATATATATATGTGTGTGTGTGTGTGTGTGTATGTACACACACACACACACACACACAGAGGTGGGTTTTCAGACATAATTTGAAGGTGGGCAGAAATGTCAAAGTGCAGATATACTGTGGGAGTGCATTCCAAAGTCAGGGGTGCGGAGCGGCTGAAAGATCTACAGTAGGTCCCACAGTGGACAGATGGGTGGGCAAGGAGTGTAAATCCATTTTCTCCTCTCCTGGAATGTGTAATAAACCAAATCTCCCTCCTCCCCTTTATAGGTCGCCATCATCATTCCATTCCGTCACAGAGAAAACCACCTGAAATACTGGCTCCACTATCTCCACCCGATTCTCAGACGGCAAAAGATCGACTACGGCATCTACATCATCAACCAGGTAGTATTTCCACCTTTTGTTCAAAGGTGGTTGGAGATGTAGTATATATCGTGAATTTCCTAAGGAGTTTGGTTTCGTAGATGTGGTAGAAAAGTCAACTTGGACTCAACAATGAGTTTAGGTTCCTTATGTACTCAATATTTCAAGCTCAACAAGTTTAAACAAGGGTGCATTAAGTTGTTCACCTAAAGATTTGACAGAATGTGAAAAATAGAAAATATTTAAATCACAAGTTAAAAGGCCAAAAACAGCTTGGATGGGAAACTGGTTGTGCAAATATTATTGTACAAGGATCAATATGATGCTAGAGACTTTTTATCTTGACTGACTTTTGATGCCTTTTTGGCCCACATCAGTATTTATATGGCACTGACTGGGCATGATAAATGTCAGGAACATTCTCTTAATGCTGGATAGTATTTTTTTTAGCAGCACATAGCTTAGTTGGTACAGTTTCTTGAACAGTTCTGCTGAAATCTGTTGAAATCGGCCAACACGTCTTTGTTAAAAGTCAAAACTTGTTCTCCTCCAGTGAGTACATTGTGATGTACAATGATGCAATAAGCCTGATTTCCTGAACATTGTCTTCCGTGTGGCAGGCTTACTTCATTTGCATTACGGGTAATGAGCTCTTCCACTGCCCTCTCCTCTCCCGGCGGGCTTGTGCATCATCTTAATCACTCCCATCGTGGAACAGACCTTTAGTTACTTGTGCCCTGCTGCGCTCCGCTCCTGTTGCTGATGTGTTCCAGCATCTCTCAAACTTCTGCACACTTTCTTATTCCTGAGCTGCGACAGCAGCCGCAGCATCTTTGTTCTTTTCAGAGTGAATCCCTTCCTCTATCATAAATACTAGACTTCTTAAAGACTAGATCAGTGCTCTGAGGTTTGGCTTTTTCATAACCAGATCAAACTAATCATCAATTTATAGATACAACAGTCAGAAGTGTTTTCTTATTATACCCAATTTGTTTTTTCACTTGTATGATGATTTATATGTCAAAAGCTTTTAATTATGGCATGAAGAGAGATGTAGTCAATCATATTTCATTCAGTGAGTGTCATAGTTGAGAGAAATAATGTGTTTAGAATTGCCTTTTCTTTTTTTAAGAAAAGAGTTGGTCTAAGAACGGTTTAGGGAGTGGCTGTCTTCATATTTTAGACTTCCATTTTTCTTTATTTTGCAAGTTATAGCTAAAGTTGAGTAGGTTGTATCACTACTACGGTTGCCAAAGTATATATATATATAAAAGAAAGAATCAGGTAGCTGTTGTTTAACCAGGTACCAGTTAAATAAAAATTTTCTCTTACTCATTGTCCCCAAAAATGAAAAAAAAAAAAAAAATACAGCTAAATGAAGATATTAAACATTCAACAGCCTGCAAACCTTATGAGCGCTCAATTACCAATGACATCATGTTCTTATTTATGGCTCCCTCTTTGTTTGATTTGCACCAGCAGATTCTCTTTTCCTGTATCGCTTCCTTCGGTTCTGCCCCCTCTCTGCTCCACTGGCCTGCAGCGTTTTAACCGATAGAGAGAAATTAATGCTTTTATATTGACAGCCTTGGTACATTCCACTTCTTTATCTTTGAAGAATTCTGAGATCTGAAAGGTGATAAAGTTGAATTTTTTTAATTTGTGTGGGTTTTCTGTTAAGATTGAGATCACTGTTAGTCGGGACCGTGCGGCGGAAAATGTGCAAAATCACAAGTCCAAGGTCACACGCACACACACACACACACACACACACACACACACACACACACACACACACACAGCAACAAACCACACACACACACACAGCTTCTGTAAAAGTTTGGTCCCTGCATGCTCTTCTCTGATCGATGCTCCATCCATTGTTTTGGTTCATGCAGACTTTTTATTTTTTTAGGCACCTAGGTATCATTTCTGAAATACGGTGCTGCCAGAGAGGTGCGGTGAGTGGGCGTTGCGGAGGGATCATGCGGAAAAGTTCTGCAGCATCCTCGCTGTTCGGCCCTACCGCTCCGCTTCCTGTCTGCCGAAGGAGGACCGGGGCCAGCGTTTGTTTGTTGGCCGTGAGCTCTTCCTGTAAACTGGAGGGGAGCCCAGAGAGAGGGACAGGAAAAAAAAAAAAAAAGAGCCAAAAAAAGTAGAGCAGGTGTAGAGAGACGCGGAGCGATGCGGAGGCGCGAGGAAGCTGAAAAGGAAGACACGCAAAGGTCGCCGAAGGCGGCCAGAGAGATGTCGTCATTACCAACACCATTATGTAATGTTTGGCAGTGACAGAGAAGCTGCACATGTCGACATGATTTAATGTACCAGCCTTGGGTGTCCAGTTACATAAAAGACTTATATAAAAAAGTATTGATGGGGAATATTGCTACAGTGTATAAGACTGCAGTAATGACATTGGTGTCGCTCCTGCTTCCTGTTAAGGACGTCTGGTACGGTGCTGCGTACGCGGGTCGTCCCACTCTGTCGTCCCCGTTTTCAGATCGCGCCCGTCTCGTTCCTTTTTCAGCCTAAAGGGAACGAATCTCTCGCGCGTTCACCCAAAAAATGTTGCCGTGTAAATGGCCTGAGTTTGCACCTGTGCATGTGTTTCTGCATGCCGCCCCTACTCACAGACCCTCGAGGACCCTGTAGCTTAATTCATATATAGCTTCATTCCACAATTGTCATGCAAAAAAATTGTCGTTTCATTGGCAATAAGGGAAAGTCCTGGACACTACAAAGGCCCCAGTTCTCATGACTGGCCAATTTTTTAACTATATCTGTTCAATTGTTCAAAACATGGCCAAAGCTCAATGCATTTAGGCTTATAGATGTGGTCCTGACAACTTGTTTTATTGCTCATTGCGTATTATAATTAAGATTTTTGCATGTTGCACTTGTTTTATATATGTGCCTTCTTTATCCAGCTGGCCATCAGCAGGAGCCCCCGCCCCCCCCCTCCCTATGTAAGAAGGTCCTGCTCATGGTTTCTTCCTGTTAAAAGGAGTTTGTCCTTGCCACTGTTGCTTGTTGGGGGTCTGGCCCTGAGTTTCTGTTAAGTGCCTGGAGACAATTTTAATTGTAACAGACGCTGTATAAATAAAGATGAATTAAATTGAAACTGAGCACCAGAATGGGGGGAAGAAAGGGGATTAAGCGACTTTGATCATGACATGGTGCCAGACGAATGGGTCTGAGTATTTCAGAAACTGTTGATCTACTGGGGTTTAAAGAGAATCCTCCAAAAAAAGAGAAAATATCCTATGAGCTGCAGTTGTATGGACAAAAATACCTATTAGATATGAAAGGTAAGAGGAGAATGGGCAGACTGGTTCAAGATGACAGAAAGGCACAACAGTAACTCAAATACCACTTGTTACAACCAAGGAATGCAGAATATCATCTCTGAATGCACAACAGGACCTACTTCGAGTCAGACCTGCTGCAGCAGCAGAACATCAGACCGGGATCCACTCCTGCAGGCTGAGAACAGGAAAGTGAGGCTCACCTAAACTGAACAACAGAAGACTGGAAAAGTGTTTCCTTGTCTGAGTGCCGATTTCAGCTGCAACATGAAGATGGTATGGGCATAATTTGGCATAAACAGCGTGAAAGCATGGATCCATCCTGCCCTTTATCAAAGGTTCAGGCTGATGGTGTAATGTCGTGGGATATTTTCTTGGTACACTTTCGGCCCCTTAGAACCAATTGATCATTATTTAAACACCATGGCTTTCCTGAGTCTTGCCGCTGCCCACATCAGTCCGTTTATGACCAGGGTGCGCCACCTTCTGATGGACACTTCCAGCAGGATAAAGTATCACGCGAACAAAGCTCATATCATCTCAAACTGGTTTCTGGAAAAAATTTACAGTTATTATATATTGCACCGGATGTATTTCTGCATGTTCTCCCTGTGCCTGCATGGGTTCTCTCCAGGTACTCCAGCTTCCTCCCACAGTCCAAAGACATGAACAACTGGGGATGAGGTCAATTGAGAACTCTAAATTACCCGTAGGTGTGAGTGTGAGAGTGATTGGTTGTTTGTCTCTATGTGTCAGCCCTGTGATTGACTGGCGTCCAGTCCAGGGTGTACCCCGCCTTCGCCCAATGAGCTGGGAGAGGCTCCAGTTCCCCCCACGACCCTCAGTGGAGGAACAAGCGGCAGAAAGCGATGGATGGATGGATGGATGGATGGATGGATGTATTGACTGAGTTCGCTGTACTCCAATGGCCTCCACAGTCACCAGATCTCAGTCCAACGGGGCACCTTCCAGGTGTGGTAGATCATAGATGTGCAGCCGGCAAATCAGCGTGGAGCTATTGCGTCAGACCAAAAATCTGTGAGGAAGCTTTCCAGCACCTCTCTGAAAGTGTGCCTCACAGAATTAAGGCAGTTCTTAAGGCAAAAACGGTCCGACCTTATAAAGAGGCTGGTGAGTGTAGATGCACTAATTCAAGTGCACTGTTGTGAGAAAATCCACGAGCACAGGGCTCTAAAGAGGAATAATGAAAAAAGAGCAGAATAAAACTGTAACATTCTGATGTGATGTTATGACTCAGATTGTATTAATCTCCTTTCTTGTGGTATTTTTGTCTTGTAGTATTATCAGCAGCAGCATAAAATAAAACAAAACAGGACGAGCGGGATAAAGTGCACACGCTGACATCTGGTGCCAGCACACAACAACAGAATAAGCTTCTGCAGGGCCCCTGGATCCATTAATCCTCTGAGATATGGCTCACTACCTCTCCTTCCTCCTTTCTGCGCGCACAAAAATGCACACACTGTAAACGAGTAATTAATTAAGACGATGCAGCTGACTTATTTTTGGTATTGATTAGGTGAAAGGCTCAAAAGGTGTGCTAGCAAACAATCACACAGCATTGGGCTTAAAGGAAACCTTCCAGATATTTACTGTGTGTGTGTGTGTGTGTGTGTGTGTGTGTGTGAGAGAGAGAGACTTCATGGCATCCATGAATCATAACTAATGAACTAATGATTAGATTGCTGCAGTTTAAGGCTTAGATCAAAATATCCTTTGTAATAAGCCCCTTTTCCACCATCTTTCCAGGAAATGTAATTTCCAGGAAAAAAAAAATGTAAAAATGTGTGCTTTGTGTTACCACTGAACCGCAAAGTTCAAGAATTTTTTTTTAAATAGGCTGATGACATAAGATGAGGGGAACGTTGGGCTGACCCACTGTCACTGCTGCGATTTTATTTAGCTTCTTATTCTCTTTTTTTGATTTGTTTCAATGTTACAACTAATTCTTTCAGTGTCTGTCCTACATTTAGCTTTACCAGCATGATAGACTCGAGTCTATGACGTGAGGTTGTATCGAGATGCCGTCTCGCAATCCCACTAGAAGCAACATCGGCATCGATCCTCTTTCACGGCTTCTCTTCTCTTTCCATCTTCCAAATGATCAAAACAATGAATGATCATAACACGGTAGGGCTGTACTGAAAGAAACAACGACATTGCAAAGGAAAAGAGGAGAAATATCACTAGAATAATTTGAAAGTAAGTTAAGAAGTCATCCCACTATCCTCATTTTTAACACCAGAAACCCAACAACAAATTTTTTTTGATAAATTTTCCTGTTATTTTGAAGACCATGTTCTTGAAATGTGATTTTTTTTTAATTTTATAATGTATTTATTCATTTTCAGCATGGCCCTAATATAGCATTGTATGAATAAGTAAAGCTTATTGAAATGAACCAATCAGCATTCTATGGCACACAGCCCCGCCCCTAGAGAATTCTGATTAATCTGAAAAAGGTCTTAAAAGGTGCTTGTTTCAGGGAAAAATTGGGGTTGAAGGAGAGTTTTCCTCCAGTGGAAGTGCGTCAAGTCAAAATGATAAAGATTCCTTTGGTGGAAAAGGGGCATTGTGGTTAATAATATATTAATGAACGACTATTGTGTCACTAATAGAGCATCAACCTTTTGAGAACATAGGCATTTAATCAAGGTCAAATTTATATTTCACTGCTAAACCTATAAAAATGAGGTTTTGCTTTTGAATATTGGCAATTCCTTTTTTTCCACACATTTCAAAGTGTTGTCTCCGAGCATTTGAAGGACACTGAGAAAATGCCACCTCACGCCTTCTCTGCTGCCTAAAATTAGCAACTTCCTCCTAAATCCCTCTTTAGATGAGCGAATGTCTTAAATGTTTGATAATATAGAAGGGTGGAACAGTGATATGAAAATTGGCTCATTGAATATTCATGTCCCAACGTTCTCTATCTTCACGCGGTGGCATTCGCAATTTTTTATACAGGTATCGGCTGAACAAAGCCAATTTAATTATAACATTCATTATTTCCCACGCAGATAAGAATATCTGCTCGGATTAAAACAGTGCAGGTATGGGTTAGATATTTAAGCATAAACCTCCTAGAATACAGAAAAGGAAGACGTTTGTGTCTTTCCTGTCTTTATTTTCCCATCTTTGTCTTTCGTCCTGCATGGTTGGTGCAGCTTCAATCCCCTGCTTCAGGAAATTAAAAATGATCCAGCAGGCTGAAGAAAATGGGGGAGTTTCTGTGCAGTTGACCGTGGAATAGGATATTGATTAGATGAGCAACGTCTCTGTTCCACTCGTCCTCCTCCTCCTCCTCCCTTCTGTATTTCATGTCCCAGTGTTTGCAGGTGATGGATCTGTTATGTAGAGAAACGGTAAAATAATATTCTCTGTTTTGCGCTGATGGACCCCGCCGAGTCCCAGGTGCAGATGTGAGGAGAAAATCGTAGATTCAGCCAGAAACATTTCTTGTCACAGCATCTTCGCCTTCGGCGTCACATTTTTTTTTTTTTTTCCATTGAAACTGCTCCAAGGTTCTGATCCCACAGAGGCCTCGGCATGTCGGCTGGAGAGGAGGAGACGCCTTATTGATCACGGAGAAACTTGAACTTTAAACTCAAATCCCTGTGAAGGCGCAACCGGCCGCCGTCTGGTGCCCCGGGAGGATCTGGAGTCAGCGCCATCGTCAAGGGTACTGACTCGAATGTAACCGCAGCCGCATGTTTTTGGCTGTGGCTGGAAATCTCTGTGATGTCATGTGACCCATCAGGAAAAGGTTCAACCCCAGCACCTTCAGTGGATGCTGGTTGAGGGGAGTTGATTCATTCAATTCATGGACGCATCTGTTGGAATCAACATTGTCTCTAGGAAACCCAGGGCCTGACCCCCAGCAAGCAATAGTGGCAAAAAAAACTCCCCCCTTTAGGAAGAAACCTTGAGCAGGACCAGGCTCCTATGAGGGAGGCGGGGGGGGGTGCATAAAGAGGAGAGAACAGACACATACATCATACATGTAAATACATGAATTACACTTATATCTCACTGCAGCACTGACCTGAGGTTCAGAGCAGCTCGTCATCTGGGGGCCTCTGCTGCCCTGAAACTAAATACAGACCCCAAATATGACCATATATTTCTGTAGGCGGTCGATAATGTATCCGCCCCCAGTGCAGAGATCAAGTGGAGGCATTGCAGGCATAAATGAATCGCGCAGGTGCTTTGAGAATGAAGGTTTGTGTTCGGAATAGAAAAGTTCTACACTCAAGATACGCTTTAAGATTTTTTTTTTTTTTACAAAAAAATTCTGAAACTTGATTGATCCCCGAGAATGGTTTTTTTTAATGTCTCTGAGCAGGGTTTTTCTCTGCTGAGAGTTTCTGCCACCGCCATAACTCAGATGTCTGTCTGCATTTTTAAACAACTGGACGAGTCAAGGATGCACTGATTGCATTTTACACTCAAGGATGCAGCACTCTCAATTGTCCCTGCCCGGCAACTGTGTCTAAACGATGCTCAATCACGCTTCATCTAAATATGACGCTCATCTCTTAAATGCTGCTTTTGTTGAAGATGGAAGCATCTGCAAGTAGCTGTGATTAAAACAAAGCATTTGGGCACAGAAACAGAGTGTAACGAGGAAAAAGGAGCATTCCAATAGAGAGGAAATGGGAACACGGAGGGCGTGGCCGGACTCTTCTCATTTGTGCACGTTTGTCCTGTTTAGTGAGGCTATTTTACACATGTGAATCTCAGCAAACACAGACCGCTGAAGGCTGTGCTTTATATTTAATTAGTTCCATTTTAACTAATGTTTTTAACATTCATTTTCCACTCTTGTGGATTCACACAAGGCTTCTCTGTCGCCTCCTTGATTCGTTTTCTTTATTGGCGCGAGGGCAAGACTCCAAACTGAAGATGGTTCATAATAAAGCCTGCAGCTTTGAAGATGAACTGCAGGGACAAGATGATTGTCTAAAACACACTGCGGTGACTTATGGAGCATAAAAGAGGGACTAGAGGGGGGGGAAGAAGCCCCAAACGATTCTCAATCGGTGTTGTTTCCTCATAATGGCAGCACTGAGATGAAGTCGAGGGTAACTTCTCTCTTATTACATGAACCTTTACGGGGTTTTTCCCCACTGTGCCTTGTCAGCATCGGTCACTGTGAGTGTGTGAGTGTGTGTGTGTGTGTGTGTGTGTGTGTGTGTGTGTGTGTGTGTGTGTGTGTGTGATCCTCGCTCCTAAACACATACACTTCTGCAAACCCCAGCATTTCATCTGCATTACCACTGCGCTCCAGTGCCTTAGCACTTTTTTTTTCCTATAATGAGAACCCAGATAATACAAGATAAGCCAACTTAAGTTCACGGGATTACCGTGTTTGTTTGCGTTAGCACGTCTCTGTGCTGCTGCAGCTCAGGGGGTCCTGATTGGCTCAGTCGGATTGAAAATAAAATACCTGGCCATGTTTAGTGAAAGTAATATTGAAAGACTGCTGAATGAACACAGAAGGGGTTTAAATAACGCAACTTAAAGGTATTCACATTACCCTCGCTATGGTTTCGCTGATATTTTGCAACAAATCGTTTCATTGTTAAGACAAAATCCCATGTGTTGCTCATAAAAATAACTTGTTACATCTCAGTTTTAAATGTCGGTGAGATCAATTGGTCCTTTACATGTCTTCAACTGGAATGGGATCATATTACAAAAGTAGTAATGGACACATTTTGTGCTGTAAAACTAGAACAAAAGAAAACAGAGCAAAGCAAAGAGCAAAACACATCAAATGAAAAAAAGGCATCACTGGATGAGTAGAGTAGGAGACACCAGTGGTAAATTGGCTACGTGGATAACATTCAGAGAAGTTTGCAGGGGCGCAGACGGTGTTAAACATGAGATCAGAGGTTTGCGGACCAATTTGGGCCCCCTCCTGCGATGGTTTTGTTTTGAACGTTGTGTTTCCCTCATCACATCAAACTGATGTGGCTCCTTGCAACTCCGGTTTTATTTTGAGAGTCAAGATGGCAGTCGCTCATTGTAAATGCACAAACGTGTCTGTTTACTCCCCGTATTTTGACAGATGGTGGAAAAATAGATTTATTTTCTTCATTTAAGCAGATTTTTAAACCCACATTCAAAAGACATGATGTGCCATTACCGACAGAAACCGATAGCTTTTACTGAAGATCGCTGTTTGATGTTGCTCTTTCATCCTCTCCGAGGAGCATCAAATAAATCCCCAGTTCCATTTTTGATGATAATGTGTAAGTGCTTGGTAATGTGCCCACTCACATTATAGATTATGGGCTGTATACTGATAGCGAGAGGTGGTTCTCTGTGCAGCCTGACCTTCAACTTGTTTATCTTTGTCTTCAGATGACTTCCCTGAAGAGGAAAGGCTCTGAGCATGGATAAACCTTTAAATAAATCTGTCAATAAATGCTATACTAAAAAAAAAAAAAAACCAACAACAAACAAAAAAAGTTTGATATGACAAAAGTGATCTGAAATTGTTCGACTCAAGGTCTCATCTTCCCGTGGAACAAAGAGCTTTGGTGAACAAGCTCGCTGAGGAGATATGTGACCTCCAAAGTGACTCGCTTTTATTTATTCTGCATCCATCCTTTTTTTCCCTCCCTCTGTGGGATGGTTTTTGAATATAAGCAGGCAGAAAGTGCAAACAGTATTCAATTTCTTCAAGAGAAATCAGGGAAGATAAAATGGATCAAATAACAAAGGGGTTGCTGTATTTCTGCTTTCAGATGACATATAAAAACAGAACAGATCTATCTGTCTATGTGAAATGCACACATGCATGCATGTACACACAAACACACACACTGTATATGTAGATAGTGGTACACTTCTGTTTATACATATATGTCAATATCTAACTATCAATCTATCGATGGATTGATCTATCTTTGTCCCTCTGTGTGTGTATATATATATATATATATACATATATATATATATATATATATATATATATATACACACACATACATACACACACACACACACACATATATATATATATATATATATATATATACACATACACACAGAGGGATATATACTGTATATATATATACACACATGTATACATACACATGCGCATGTGTGTATGTGCTGCGTATACATACAAGTATGCGCATATGTACACACACACCTGCATGCATATGTATGTACACACGTACTGATATGGAAAGTGGCAGATTTAGTGTCAAAACATTTTTCTAATCATTAGATCTTAATATTATAATTAGGAATAACTGAGGACAAATGTATGATGTGATCCCAGCAGATACTCTTTAAAGCTGAGTTGGAAGGTGAATTGAAAGCATTTTGATTCCTCTGCGATGCTGTAGTTCTATCATGTTTGGCCCTGCGAATGTCCTGATATGTTTGCGGAGTGGTGAAGGACGCAACACCCTGACATTTGACTCGCCCGTTGGAAAAATAAGAGCAGCGGTGCTACATTGCTAAAGGGGATTAGGTAAGGTCAGACACCCCTCTTATCTGCTGCCTGGTAACGTCAAGGGTTTAGTGTTGCCCTTAGAAACACTTGAAAACAGACAATAACCTTTATGTGTTAAGAACCAATCTTATTCTGTGCAACTTCTGTCTGTTTATTTCATCAACTCACGACTGTATGTTTTGAGACTTTGTTGCGAAGGATACGTCATTGAACCTGCAAAACAAGTTATTGAATCATTGTTGTTTTCCAACTCTACCCTGTCTCCAGCTGGCATATCCCAGAGAGAGTATGGAGGCCGATGAGTATGGGGGAATGGATATGGCTTTGTGTGTGTGTGTGTGTGTGTGTGTGTGTGTGTCGATGTGGGTGTGTTAGCGGGAAGTAATTCATGGAGTCATTGTTATTTTCTCTCATCCTCGCACATGATGGATTACCCGGCCTGAAAAACATCCCACAGCACCTGAAAAATTACCAACCATCACGACATTAAAAGCCTGTGCACTTATTTTTTTTTTAATCGATAAATTGTCACTGTCCATTTGCTGGCTTTTATATGAGAGGCAATTAGAGGGTTTACACAAAACTCATCTGGTCACTGATAAAAAATTTAAAACAACAGCAACAGTCAGCTTCTCAGGGTGGATATTTTTTAATTATTTTACCTACTTATAAATCAAAGATTGCCACCAGTTTAATAATATAGACATATAGCCAATGTGGATCTTCTGCTCCTATCTATCTGGTTTGCAGGGTTACCGTTTAAATTCTGTGCAATTTAAAAAAAAAAAAAACTCTCAGTGAAGCTAAATGATTACATGTCAATGCTAAAGCATGATGGAAACAACTGTAGCGGAGCTCCTCCGCTCTGATCCTGACTTCTCTTGAATTCGGGCAGCTTGTTCATTTAACTGAAGGTGTATGGGGACATTTAAAATACACATTTTAAATAGGGGAGCGTAACCGCAGACTGAAGCTCCGAATTATGTTCGTGGTTTGTCAAAGCTGTGGACCACATGTGGCCCATCTCAAACTTAAGTGCAACCACTGCAAGGTACATCTTTATCATCTTAAATTATGCAGGTCCAGCAATTATTTGCACAAAAACACGTATTTTCCGCCTCTGTGATTTTCTTCGTCGGTGTGTGAAAAGAAGGTAGGAGCCGACCATTTTCTTCTTCATGTTCAAATGTATGAAAAGACAGTCGAGAACGGCAACAGCTCCAAACAAACGGGAACAATAACTGGTCGCCTGTTTCAAGAAAAATGGCATTTCTTTCATGAAAGCCACAAAATCCTCTGAGCAGAACGGGTTGGCTGATAAATGTTTGTCATCTTCGATTAATGTTGCTACTTCGTGGACATGTAAGCCATTCAAGGAGCTATATATAAGAAATGTATTTAAAGTAATTAATATGATGGCCCTTATGCTATATATCACCAGACATTATGTATTCATGTTTATTTAAATTACTTATATAACATCGTTAGTGTTGTCATTTTGTGTTTTAGCCATTTGCCTCACCCTCCATCTATTTCCCAGTCACAAAGTCACCTGAGCTGCAGCTACGAATTTTTCGGATCACAAGTGTCTGATGGGGGATACTCGTACAGTATTTTGGATGTGATTGCAGTTTTGGGCAAAAAAATCCCCATAACAACACCAGTACCAGTATGACAATATTCAGCATTTTTCTTCTAAAATATGCCATCTTTAGATGAGTAATGGTGATTTTTTAACAATAATGGTGCAAAGTATAATAATTAACTCTTGTTTTTTTTAATGTTGTACTTTTTAAATGCCAATGTATGCAAGTGCAGTTTGACACGGTTAGTTTCATTACAGAGAAAAGCATTTTTTCAGAGTAGTAGAGATGCACTTGCGACTTTGCCTATTTGAGCGATTGTTTATTTTTGTGTGAGCATTCTTCCATTTATACATCAGAAAAATAAAATATCCATTTACTACTGTCCACCAACTTTAAGTTAAAAGGTTTAGTGCGTGAGTGAAGGAGTGAAACACTCTCCAGCACCACGCTGGCCACATTTTAAAAAGCCATCAAGTGAGCACATCAGATTGGCTTTTTTATTCACTGAACCTGTTCTTTGGAACTGCACCGCCGAGCACTTTGAGTGTCACTCAGGGCTCGAGCGTTGATTTCAGCCGGGGCCGCTCGCCGCTTCAGTGGCATTAACGGACTCTGAGAGGAAATCTGGAGCAATCTGCTGTAGGTCTTTCTTCACTTCCGGTGTAAGAGCATTTCAGTCGTTCTGGTTAAAACAACTGAACGTGCTCCCTCCGATTCTAATACTCCCGAGACATTTTAACTGTGCTGCACCATTGGTAACCTTTGGGTTATGCCTTCAGCCTGTCACACCACTGCCTGGTGGCATGGGAGCCTCGATGTGCATGGTGCAGCTACTATTCTGCATGTTTAGTCATTAAAGGTAGGGTCTGGAGTTTTCAGAAGAATAAAATTTTGACTCATGCAAATGAAATCCAGCTTAATCGTCAGCTACAGACTTTTAGTCCTGTGTGGTGTGACCGTGCACGCAGAGCGCCCTGCCCCCACCAGCGCACTGCGAATAAAAGGAGAAGACATTATTCGAAGACGTGCGTCACTCGATAAAGCTCGCTCTAAAGCCAGGGTAACTATCATCTTGGCTTTTATCCACTTCTGAGCCCTGAAGGAGGGAGTTTGTAGCTGACATCAGAGTCAGTGTCAGAGGCTGAGGAAGCTCCGCTAAATTATATCTGGGCCTATTATGTGAGGTTATTATGCTATTTTTACCTCGTCCCTCATCCCTGTAAGGGCAAGTGGTGCTGGGCGCTGGGTGGGTGTGGCCACGCGCCATCGATCCTGAGCGGAGGGGCTCAGTTTCAACGGTGTGTTTACAGGCAGAAATGGGAAAACCTCCCTTTAAAGAACAGATTTCTCGAATCCCATCCATGGAGAACTGGTACTAGTTTTTATGCCTTTGTCCCAGACCCAGTTAAGATGTCTTAAAAAGCCAAATAAAATAATGAAGTTGAACATTATATAGACTGAGGGATTGCCATAAAAAAAAAAAAAAAGCAACTTAAATGAGGTCATATTAATTTAACGCACATGTAACGCATCTTTACGCACGAGCACACAAACTCCCTGATAAATCATTTCAACAATCAATTTAGTTTTAATCAGCTCGGTCTTGAAGCGTTTCTCCCTGTTTGAGGAGGATGAAGTAGATATCAGCTTCACGTTGCAGCGCGGCGCTCCCAGGTCCCAGAGCTATCAAGGCCTCTCGCTGTACTCAACATTCTTCAGGAAGGTCTGAACATGTGCTAACTCTGTGTGTGTGTGTGTGTGTGTGGGGGGGGGGTCATCGTCCATATCTGCCTCCTCAGTACATTAACATTTTCCTCCATCCTTCGTTTTTACCTTCTTTTTTTCCCCCCTGACGCCCCCTTTTATGCGCACGACCTTTGAAACGGCGCTGAGTGGAGGGCAGCCTCAGTCGAGAGAGGGGGGGTTAATTACCGACTGTCCGCATCACATCCCATCACTGGGAGCTCTGGAGCACTGCCAGCAGACAGACGGGTTTGAGTCGGGAAACGCACGGAAACAGTTCAAATCATGTTTCCATTTAAAACCCGTGTTTTGTTATTTAACTCAGCAAAAGAGAGGTCCTACTACAAACACCACCTCCCTCTAATCCCCTTATGATCAAACCGGTTCTGATCCACTTAATCCAAAACAAAGCTATTAATTCAATCCTTTCTAATCCACTCCACAGCAAACTTTCTGCTCGGAAAAAAAAACAAAAAAAAAAAAACATTGTGCGGTTCTGATTAAATTGGTTTTTAGCATTATTGGCTCAAGTGAAGGAGCTGTTAATTAGAGCGCTGTTGTCGGAAACGTACCTCCCTGAGCCCTGACGGGAAATACCCAGTTATTAAAGAGCGGATTAGAGGGGGCCGATGATTGGTGCACGTTAGACCGACCTTCACCTACTGATCTTTTCCAATCAGCACGCGGCAGATGGCAGGTTTGTTGGTGAAAAGTGGGTCAGACCGGTATTCCGCAGCTTATCGGGAACCCTGATCTGCAGGTAGCTCCACGGTTACCGAAAATATTGGAGGACAATATCATCATAAATTATATCGATTCTTAATTTACCTGACGAGGTTCTATGTACAGCAGTCATTTTCAATTTGGGTTAATCCACAAATTGCCCAGGTCTTGGACGTGATAAAGACTTCTGTGAGAACCTATTATTTTCAAAGAGAAGTTTTAGTGTGTGTGTGTGTGTGTGTGTGTGTGTGTGTGTGTGTGTGTGTGTAAAGAGAAAATGAAACAAGCTTTAATTAAATACATACATCTGAATCTGTCGCCCATGTGCGTGCACTTACAAGTGACTGAAATGTTATAGCTGAAGGGGGTCTGTGCTTGTTCGGGCTTTCTTTGGCAGGGAACGGGTGTATTTTCCTTTTCCAAGAGCCGGCAGATGGTGGCAAACTAATTTCTCGTGGCGCCGTAATCACATTCTAAGACTCCAATCCCACTGGGACCAGTGCTCCAATTTCCTACAGAGTGCTTTAAATGAACTTCCTGCTATTTAACAGGTGTAATACTGGCTGCAAACATAGGGGTGAGTGCCTTTAATGATACACCCCTGAATTATTAATTGAATCACATTTGGTGCATTTACATATCAAACTGGATGTACCTGTTACTTGTTGGGACATGGAGATCGGATGTTTTTGAGCCAGGCTTGTGTCTTTCCATTGATATCGCTCTCATAATCAACCGCTCTCATAATCAAATCACAAAAGTGATTTTTTGTGAACGTCAACAGGAAATATCGACATTAACTCGGGAGAATGTCTTGAAGGGTTGTTGACCCATCTTAGTGGCTGTTGTGGCGTCCAAACCACAGGGAAACGTGGAGCAATTACCATTATTGTCCAATAATTTGGGAGGAAACAAACAATGTTTATTTAATATGAGCTAATTATTGTTAACATCAGGAATTATTATCGACGACTAATCTGCTAATTGTTGTCATGGTGGCTAACGCAAAAATATTGATAAAACTTGATGTCATTAACCAGGAAGAAACTATTTCTAATGTAGTTCAAGAGCCGTCTTTGTGGTCAACTTCTGCACTGGTAAGGAAGTGAAAAAAATGTGCATAATTGTTGGGGTAAAACTGCAAGGATGTTATTTGGACTCACATTTGGTTTACATGATGCCTACAGACAATTTTGCATTAGTTTGACTAATAATGGACTTTAAAAGTGCACATAAACACCGTAGCTCAGCTGAAATAAAAGTCCAACTAACACAGGACCAGATGTTCTGCACGTCCTGACCAGGTAGAAGAGCAGCCTGTAAAAAAACACAAATGAGCTTGAACAGAGGAACCTGGCTGGACATAGTGATCTCCTCCTCCTTGACCCAGCCAGCCATCAGCGAGGGGGTGGGGGGGGGGTCCTCCCATATGAGCCTGATCCTGCTCAAGGTTGCTTCCTGTTAAAGGGGACTTTTACCTCGCCACTGTTGCTTGTTGGGGTCTGGCCCTGGGTTTCTGTAAATTACTTAGAGACCATTTTGGACAGACTATAAATAAATAATACAACCCAATGACTGACACTGTGACCCACTGGTGCACTATGAGGTTCCACTTTTTTATGACCTCGCCTCCCTCAACAGCTGAGATGTTCCACCACTTTCCCGCGTGGTGGAGATGATGTTTTCTTGTTCCTCCGCTCTTGTTTGATCCGCATTTCACTAGTGTTTCACTATTTCTTCTAGTGTCTCGGACCGCCAGCTAAGCTTCTTGTTCTTCCCATGGATAACATTTTACTCCGCCACTGGGTCGGCAAACCGATGCTGACAGCTGGAGCTCAGACTCCAGCAGAGACAGTTGAGTGAGCAATCAGAACGTGACCGCCCGCTGAAATCATTTTATCATCCCGTGAAGAGACACAAAAGGCGGAATGGGCTTTGAGTGCGTTGGGGGAACTCCCTGTCATTCAGGAAGGGACACCCATTTAAACTAACAGGGCACATTTCAGGTTGAAGGCTCCTGAGAAAGAGGCAACAGTGGGACCTCCATGGAGGCAGTATTTTGTATTTTCTTATTCGCAGTGCAATCATCATTATTGTTTCACTGTGCTGTGATCCAGTGCGTGCAAGTGTATGTTTTATTTTTCAAGCCTGCAGTAGGTTCATGAGACTTTAAGCAGCATATTATCAGCGGAGCTGTTGGTATGCGGCGTGTAAAGTTTAATCGATTATTAAGAGAACCGTTTACCGCATTGTCGTTTTTTTGTTTTTTTTTTTAACCTCGCTTTATGCTTGGCTGTTATCTGTACTGGGAGAAGATCGAAACGGGTTTCTCTATTTGCATTATTGCCTTCAATACTCAAACAGACACACGCTGAAACACACTCACTCACCCTGTATACTCACCCTGCTATGCTGCAACCCCCCCCCGAGGTTCTGTCCTCGCAGCGCCCAGTCGGGAACCTCCTCATCTTCGCTCCGTCCCTGCAATCCGCTTTGCCGAGGGCACGCCACGCTCGCATTGCCTTCATTTGAATACAGAAGAACTCACTTGCACCCAGTTAGGAGCCAAAGGTCATGGCAGGTGTAGAGTACATCAGATATCAGGACAGATTATTCTCTCCTCTGCCTGCTGTAAGTCCCAAACACTGAACAATGTAATCTGCAGGAAAGTTAACTTTTATCACTATTATGGACAGTATTTTCGCCACAAGATGGAAAGCTTTGGCTTTTAACATTAATATTTGCAGTGTTAAGTGAAGAGGGTATGATTAGGAAAGAGTTCAGGAGGCAATTTTTTTTTGCTGTGAGTAGCAGCTGAGAAAGTATTAGCATCTATCGGAAATCAAACAGGTTTTAAAATCGTTGCTCAAGCCGATGAAGCTTTATCAACCGACGCGGGTCCGATCTTATCAGGAATGAATCAGCTACTGTAGCAGAGCCCTCGTGGCTCCACACCAGTATTTATGACCCCTGTGACGCTGACTTTGAGCTCACTCCTGACACATAAATTTACTTTGCAGGAGATTAAGTTTAGGGCGGCGAAATGGGTTTAGAATGATGCCGTGGAGGCGGACCCTCCCGTCTCTCATGTTGACCCCGGTTGCGCTTGGTCATGAATAATACGCGGCGGCTTTAATAGATCACCATCATCTGCTGCAGCTCAAGAAGGAAAGTAATTAAATTATTTTAATTACAGCTGATTGGTATTCATACGGCATTACGCTAAACCTCTGTTACCAAAGCCTGACAAGTCCGAGGCTGTCTCCTCTAGCCGACGGAACAGTGGAAAGATCCTCTCTGGGCGGCGTTTGACGCTGATCGGTTGCCCGTACTTTTTTCTGACACCCTGCAGAGAAGAAGAACGCCGACGTGAGCATAATCAGGCTCCCTGGAAGTGCCGCAGCTTCTCACCGGTCCAACTGAAATACGTAATAAACCTAATTGCTTCTGAAGCGTGTCACTGGATGGCTGTCAAGACTTGCAAAGGGCAGCAAAGTCACTTTTACTGAGCAAGTTCAGATCTTGTCATCAGCTTGATTGTATTATGGAAATCTGTGTGTGTGTGTGGGGGGGGGGGCTGAATATCAATTTCACTGTTTTTCCTGTTTTATGGTTAACACTTTAAATTTGAGCTCAACATTAGTCTTTTGATGGGACCGAGGAGCGCTTGATGCCCGCGTGGGTCCTCACAAAGATAGGAGTATAAAAGTGAGTCTGTGGGAGACACATTTCAGAATGGGGCAGAAAGACGGATTTTATTCCTGAACATTTTGAGAGTGTCTTATCCCGAGCTACACGCTCATCCAAACTGATAGTGAAAAGCGGATCTGTTCCAACAATCCCAGTCTCAGGCACAAATCTGGTCTCAGGCCATATTTGTCTTCGCGAGATCATTTTATAATGGAAAAAACTCGGGCTTCAGCTGCCAAACTGGGCTGTGTTTGGCAGCAGCATACTCAGGGGAACACTAGAAAATCAAATCATAAATGTCTGTTTATACAATTACATAAAAAGTCTTGTTAGAATTAGAAGATGTGACCTTTAAATTTCCTCTGCTTGGATTTCTGTTTGACTGTCATTGGGATTATTATTATTATTATTATTTTGCGTGCTTTATATCTGGAATGCTCTCTGGACGTCTGCGCTGTCATTATTTGGGTGAGGCAGATGGTCTCCCAGTTTGGCTCTGGTGGGGCGTGCAGTAGGATGACTCAGGGAACGGCGGGTCTGACGGACACGCTGTGTGTCACGCGGCCTTTTGTGTGGGCGCTCCTGCAGGAACCGGGCTGTGTCAAAGCTGACATGAAAAGGTGGTTCAGAGGGAAAGCCAGACAGATTGAGAGGAAGAGGGGTGACGTCTCCTGTAGGGAAGAAAGAGCAACAACAGATTGTACGTCTGGAACCGTGCAAGCTTTGGTCTAAGAAGAGGAGAATTCCGATTAGTAACGGAGAAGCAGTTTTTTAACTTGATATTTTTGTTGTAATCAGTTCCTGTCTAGTCACCTGACCGCCACACCAGTATGTGTCACTTACTGTTTAAGCATCCGAAGAGCTCGGCCATCACGGAAATGCGCCAGCGGAAATTTGGAAGCATTTAATTTGAACATCACTTCTACTTTTCCGGTTTTGCCGCAGCGCTTTTTGGGCAATATTCAGACAGCAGCTCGATAACATCGCAGCTGTTTGGGGGCGGGCCATGGGTCAAAGGTCAAGGTGCCGCGGCTGCCTCGCGCGAAAAGTTTCTCAAAGTCAGTATTGTGGGTCAGAGGTGGCGTCAGATCTTGTGAACTCATGAATGTGGATAACAGGCTCTTTTTTTTTTTCTTTCTTTTTTTCCAGACCTCTCTGAGGCTGATGAACACTTAGTGTGCCTTGACATAAACTTGAGTTGATTTCTACCCACACAGGAGGCGTTTCTCTGACTGTGAGGTGCTCAAGACAGATCTGCCTTCCTTCATAGCACCTCATAAAATACTCCTCAGCATTCTCTCTAATGATCAAGCCTATACGTCTTTTTTTTTTTCTCCCATCTCCTTTCAGCTAATTGACAGATCCTCTCCACCTCATTAAACATGTTATTGTTTAACCGCGGGTGAGTCTGTCAGCTGGCCTCGTCTTAACCTCAGACGGCATTTATACTAGTTTGCGAGCTTCTCTTTTCCTACATTCACCGAGGCGGGGAGGCAGCGTGAGACGGATGACCTCATTAAGTAACAGCTTTCCTCTCTGCTGTTTAACCCTGCTGAGCGGAGTGTGACGATATGTGATTCTACTTTGGTGTCCTCTGCAAGTGTTCGAGCGAGGGACCACCAAGTGCCCTTGACACCTGCGAGAGGGAGACGCCACCCCCGTACCTCTGTTCCTCCGTTCAAGCTCATTTGTGTTTTTTTTTTTTTTTTACTTGAAACCAATCCAACACCCAGTATGTCTCGGGGATCGGGTCTGACCGCCGCAGTGGGTCAGAGCGCCGGACCACGGCCGCCATCTGCCTCCGTGTGTGTCAAATAGAAAACCCCCCCCAAAAAAAAAAAAAACAACCCGTCAGGTGCGTTTGATTCCCTGCCCTTCACCTCCTCGCCGCACACCGCGACAGGCCTGTTGGTACGCATGTCAGGTGGCAGCGGAATAGTAAAAAAAAAAAAAAAAAAAAAGCCTTTCTGGAGCATGTCGTCCGTCTCCTAGAGGGCGTCTCTGACCTTCGCTGTCATTCCTCTCAGCGGCTATGTTGCCCCCCCCTCCCCTTCGCCGTCGTCGTCATCGTCACCCCCCCCCCACAGATGACATTTATTAATTCATGTCGGGCTTTTATGCCTTTTTGTTTAGTCTCTATTTCTTTTTCATGACCTTCATCACGCTCTGCTAGTTTGTCATCCTCCACTCCAGCACCACGTTGAACTCTCTCCTCGCCTCCGCTACCTTCTCGGTTTCCTCCTGGCTTTGTGCGCCGGTGCACCCTGCTCTCCAGTCACACATGTACTCCTAAAGGGAGGTGACATTAATCATTACGGACAGCGTAGCACTGAGTCCTCCTACTGTACTGAGTGAAGCCAAAATATCTGAGACAAAGTACTAGAGTACTACTGATGACATCATTTGGAGTCAGCGGGAAGATAAGTGGTGGAGATGAGACTGGGGTTTTTGGCCGACGACCAAGAACCGAACACGTCGGGACAACAATGACAAATGAGTCCCATTTCTGTGTAGGCACAATTCTAGAAAAAGGATAGATAGTCCTTTCATCTTTTCTGCAGCCGGCCACCAGAGGGTGGTAGTGAGACTCCAGTCCCACTCCAGTGTCCGGGGGTAAACATCCAGCTCTCCAGCCTCTGAGTCGCTGTGTTATCAGAGGAAATAGTCCCCTACCCAGGCTTGTTTAAGCTGGTGGCGAGAAGTTGCCATTTCCTTTGATCAGACCTCAATCAAAACAGCTTAGAGAGAAATTGAGCGTCTGTATCAGCCCCGTCTGTTAACGATGGCTCTCCTCTGATGGATCAGCGCGCTTGGTAAACGCTAGATAAACAGGTCTATAGCTGCGGATCAAAGAGATGTAAAGGTGCAAAGGAGTCAAAATAACCGATAAGAACCGCCTCAAAAGGATGTTAAAAATGACGCACGCTCCACTCAGGAAACCAGAAAGAGAGGGATTAACCCAATAATTGTCTTTACTTACTGATGCTGGTTTGTATGCAAACATGAGCGAAAAGCTGCTGTGGCTGAGCGTCACTATGTTAACATTGCAAGTATGCATTCAATGTAAAGTCAATTGGAAAATAATTTCAAAATAAATTAAGGTCAATCCAGCAACCTCCTAAAAATCAAGTAAAAACAGAATAAAGGGGACTTTCAAGGTAATGTAAAAATAATTATAAGATATAATAAAAGGGTGGAAAATGATATACAAAATCTGGGTGAGGAGGCTGATGTGAAGAATTACTGCTGTAGGTTGCACATTTGTAGAAATTCTTTAAAAGAAAAATCAAAAGTATCAACCGGTAGCTGAAAAAATGATGAGCAAACAATCATCAAAAAATGAATAAAAATCGAAATAATAACCCATTTTAAACTCAGGATAATCTCTGCTTGCACAGAATCGGCTGCATCAGCTTCGGCTCCCAATCATCAGCTTTTTCGGGTGAAAAGAAGTTCACTTCAGTCTTTTTTTAGTGTGGTTTCTTCTTCTAGTTGACAGAGTTGTCGCTGGAGGCACATCCAAAGTCATTTTCTATGAATCCTAAGTTTTACCTCTATCTCTGGCCCTGTACCCTTTCACATTTCTCGGTTATAAAGTCAATGCACATCATTACAGAAAACAACACCTCTACATTCTTCTTATTTCCTAGTCCTGTTTTGTTTCTTGATCATATTTACCATTATTTGGCTTAACGAGCACTTCAGTGAATGGTTAATTCAGGTCAACAAGGCCGCAGCCTCTGAATCCACTTTGGGATGAAATTAGAGTGCAATATGGGCAAAATAAATGCATCCTCTTCCCCCCAGTGAACAAAGTTAATATTAAGTGATTTATCAGCTATTGCAAGTACTTTACTAACAACGTGTTCTGGAGCCCATTGTTGCAAAAGATAATGTTGAGTACTCCTTTTGAGTATTCGCCCCTCAATTTTAAAGTGCTTGCATTCGGCCGACCCTGCCACATCATTCATGATGTTTGAGGGTTCAAAACGTTTGTTTCTGCCGTGAGGCTCTTCCATCATTTATAACAGCACCTCTCATAAAAGGTATTTTCTTCTCCAGCGGGTAGCAGAAACCCATCGCTGATGGCTCTGCCTGATTAAGGCTCGGCTCATTAAGGAGTCTTGAGGACAGTGTCATTAAAAGCGAAGGGTATCACCGTTCTCTCCGCGCAATAACGCGGACATATTAAAGGACGGGCGTTTATTTCCATACGGATGACAAAGTCCGGAGCGTCGAGATGGAGCCGGGTCTGAAGAACGGCTTATATTAAACCTTTGTTTATTTACTGGCATCCAATGGCTTCGCCCGGGTGTTCTCTGCAGCGCAGCGGCCTCGTCACTGATTCCCCACATGTTTGCGGACCGTGGTGAACTGGCTTCGGCTCCGGGAGCTCCTCTCTATCTGGATTGCCGGAAAGTCATTACAGCATATTAGTTATTCTGGCGTGGCGCGGCACGGCGCACCACGCTCTTTCCTCCTCAACCTCTCTGTGGTTTGTGCCAAGCTCTCATAAACCCCCGGAAACGCACCGCTGCGAATCTGATTGAAGCCTGTAAGGTCATGAATTAGATATACATACCCCGGCGTGGCTCTGTGTTTGTGCCTGTTTGCGCGCGCATGGCTGACTGCAGCATCTAATCAAGCTTTGATGAGGCTCCTGGTTCCCAGGTGGCTGCTGGGATGAAGGCATCATCGCATCCAGAGAGTAAATGGTCGAGTGCATTTACTTGAAACTATTTGCATGAGCTAATACACAATTTTTTCCCATTACCAATTACAGAAATTACATTTCTTTTTTTTTTGGGGGGGGGGTGCCTGGTTTTCTGTTTTTACTCCAAATTTAGGAAGATAATATATTTGACTTTGTCTCTTTTTTTGCTAGTAAAAATCATCCATTATTGCTTTCCAACACTTTGTTATTGGGGGGGGGGTCTTGGGGTCATCATGGGGGTGCAGGGGTCCAGTCTTCACAGTGAGACAATCCTGGGTGCTGAAGCTTTTCTGCCATTGGACTGCTGAGCCAGCAGCTGATCAGCTGATCAGCGGTTCGTGACTGTGTGGGTTTTCCTCCCGGTCCCAAACATGCGCATTAGGCTTATGAGAAGCTCTAAATTCCCTCTAAGTGAATTTGATGGCCGCCGCAGAACCTAATAGGCAGGAAGTGGTCTCTGGTTCTCTGTTCCGGATTCAGATGTTGTTGATTTGTTTTGTTTTTTCCCTGGAACAGAGACTCACAGTCCTTTCTCAAATAATGAACATCTGATGTTGCATTTGTGAGCCCTCCAAATTGTGGGACGTTTGTTGCCTTTGGTAGATTTCCACGTGCAGCTACTGAGCTGGTTGAGCGGGGGGGGGGGGCTGTTTCCATGTCCGTATGTCTATTGTTTTTTGCCATGCTGTCTTCTGACCAGCAACCCTCCGATCCCCCACTTTCCCACGCCAAGGCAAATGGATTCCGAGGCAAACATCCTCTGATTTCCTGGAACGAGGATGACACTGAGATGAGATGAGTCTGGTTCTGGTTCTGTGTGAAAAGCCCCCCCCCCCCCCTTCTCAGTGGTCCAAGGGCTTGCAACAATGGGCTATCAAATCAGTTTGGTAAATACACTTAAAGTCTGCTGTTTTCCAGCCGATATCATCGTGTATGAGTGGCAAAGCCCTGACTGGCATTTAACTCGATCCATCGAGTGAGCACATCTCTTCACCTCTGCTGAGGTCTCACTCTGCACTGACTGACCGACCACATGACAGGATGAGTGGCCTCACCTCCCCGAGTCTGCTGGAGACTGATAATCCTCTCTCCCCCTTATCTAGCTGTATCCATCTCCCTCTCACTCAAACACACACACACGCGCGCACACACACCCGCACTCCAGATGCACGCGGGCAAGGGCACACGCGGGCACATGCACACACACCGCTGTTTTTGTCAGGCCTTTACCTGGACATCAATGTTTCCCATAAGATGGATGTCATCTCGCGCGCACACGCGCACACACACACACACACACACACACACACACACACGCAGACCTATAATGTTTTAAGAAGTGCACACATTTACCATGTGGTGACCACCATTCAAGCTGTAATGTCAGCTGGACCCTCATCCATCCTCTCAATGGCAGGTCGTGCACTGGTGTGTGTGTGTGTGTGTGTGTGCCTGTCTGTGTCTGTGTGTCCGTGTGTGGATGTCTCACACACACCTGACATCCGAGACAGATGCTAGTCTTCTCTCACCCTCGTAGCGGGAGCAGCAATCCATTTATCTGGTGATACTCAGATATGTCTGATAGAGTTAATTGGTTTTCAGGGCGCTTGTAGAGAGAGACAGAGACTGACGCTGACCAGATTACCACAGAGAAGAGACGGAGAGAGTCAAACGGCCCAAAGAGGACAAGTGTGTGTGAGCGTTCACAGGGACAGTACCTTGAGAGTCAACAAGGATTTAACTTCGCAATCCGCAAATCTTGATTTTCACATCAATTACGCCCTCTCAGCATATAAACACTTGAAGCATTTCTGATGAATATTCTCAGACCTTGACAGAAAAATGACAATGAATCATCCGTTTGGTGGTTTGGTGAATTCTTTTACATTTTTTTTCATCGTTGTCGCCCCGATGCAGTGTTGTGCTGTGTTATGAAGAAACGCCGTCAGAACTCTGTGTTTTGTTTATTTTGGCTCGGAATTTGCGTTTATTCCTCGGTGCCTCGCGAGGTGCAAGCTCAAAACGTGGCACTTCAGTCAGACTTATTTCCGTGCCTGTGGAGTCTCGCTGTCCTCAGGGGGGAGAGCATAATAATAATAATAATGTAACGATTTGAGGATGCTGAGAGAAAGCCTTTCAGTAACGGTGTCACAGTGGTGAACTCGGAAAGCCATTACCTCGGATGGCGTGCGCATCGCAGCCGCGGCTCTCTACTTTTGCGACCGCCGGGTTAATTTTAAAATGAGGCACGCTGCTCCGGCTGCATGGCATTCGCAAAGAAACAGCTCCAGCTGTGGTTTTCATTGACCTATTCTAAAGAGGTTTTGATTAAAGATTAATGTTGCCTTTAATTCCCATTCACACTGAGCAACAAGGGGGGAACGTTGACCTACAAATCATTCTTTTAAGAAAATGGCCTCTTTCTCATATTGAAATCTTTACTATTTTAAAATCAAGGCAGCTGGGCCATTTTTTTTCCTGTCGTTAATCCTTAGGGAAATGTTATCTTCTATCCCAAAATCCTTTGCAGGCTTCCTGGGGGATGAATATAAAGGTGTAGACAGCGGCGCAGGCCCTCAGAACTGAAGAGGCCATCAGGAAAAGCATGTTCAAAGGCCAGACATTATTGTCACAGGGGATCAACAGTGTTTCTTACTTCTGTCACATTGCGCAGCGTGCGCGTGCAGATTGGATTTGTGGGTCTGAAACCGTTGAATCGCCAAGCGGTGAACATCAACGAAGGAGAGGCTGCTCCGCACTAACACGCTTTAATTCTGAAAAGCATAGACACAAAGACCTGTTAACACTATTCTCTCGTTCACGCTGCGCGGAATTTGTTATTATTCTTTGCGGAGCCTTTAGCTCCACTTTTCCTAAGAATGGGAAACGGTCTCCGCCCTGCTGAGTTCCCTGCTGTCAGTGGTGGAGCGGCTTCAGCTTGGAAACGGTCCGCATTCATCATTCATCGGCCGTGTTAAAGGCAATTAAGTTATTAAGTCTTTTTTGAGCTTCTTTCAACAACCATTCTCAGTCAACGCTGCATCAAAACAGCATATGCGCCCCCCAAGTCCCGCCCACTTCCCCTTCCCCACCGTCGGTTTTTCGCCGTTCCTTGCTGTCTCTCCCGGCAGAAAGGCGCGCGACTCACGAGCGGTGACAGAGGCGGGCAACTGGGGGGGACAAGGGCGACAGATGACAGCCGAGAAGCGCGGCGAATCATTTAATCTGACCAAGTAAAATGCTCTATCAGACTTTTATCATAAATGTACCGGAGTTGAAAAATTGCTGAGTTTCAACACCTGGTGCCATCGGTGCCGTATGCTCATTAGTAGCATTTTAATTATTAAAAAGCGTTAAAATGCCAGAAAGGAAAGAATTGCCTTAAACGTGAAAGCTCTGACACGGAAGCCACATACACGGAGTGTTTTAGGGTGAAAGTGCAAGAGATTTGTTCCATTTAGGCCGCTTAGAATGCCTGAAAATGGAACGAGATGGGAGCAATATGAATGCTGCCTACAGTACAGCATACATTGTCGTGTAAATGCAAAACGGAGCATTTTCAGCGAATTGCAGCATGCACACGACGACCGCCCGTACATGGCGTTTTCTAAATTCCTAATGAAGCTGTTGCCCGCACAGACAACCTATCGAGAACAATCTCCGTGGCGATAACGAGTCAGACATGTAAGCATGTTTTTGTCCTCTGAACCTCAAGGATGTAGAAATACTTTAGGAGCACAAAACAATAAAAGTGCAGAGAGTGTTGACTGGGAGTCATGCACATCTAAATACGCTGAAATCTGTGACGCGCATGTCAAACTTAATCCCAAAAATGGGTCGCAGGACGGAAAAAAGATTCCCTGCACGGCACAGACTGTGTAAACAAGTAACCTGCAGCTGTATGAACGGACTTGGTGCATTTTGCATTTACACGACAACGTATGCCGTAGCGTATCCGGATCTTTCCACTCTGGAGTCCATGTTTGTATCATTTTGGCTGTCTGTTTACACAAGAGCGGATTTGCATTTTCATGAAAAAAACATTGTGTAATTAGGGCCCACATCCATTTTCCCACACAAAGGTTGCACTGGTAGCTCAAAAATGCTTTATTATGGGTGTCAGCGGTCTAGGGTGGTGCTTGATTGAAGTCAGTGCTGTAATTCGCCATTATTGTGGTTCTTGCTCATGCGTGTCATTATAGAGGGGAAGAAAAATCAAAATAAAAAATGGGGTGTTCTCTAAGGGCTAATGCCATTTAAAACCAGCAAAAAAAAAAAAAAAATGCTGTTTCGTTGAAGAGCTGTTCTGTAAACAAGCACTTTGATAATGCTCCAGAACCTTCTGTTTGGAGATTTCCTTCTCTCTAGTGGCTGAGCGCACTCTAAATCATGTGGGACAAAAGCAGCTACGGAAATTAACACGTTCACTCATTTCATTAGATGCAAATGATCATGATCTTATCTTTGATCTGAGCAACGATCCATGCAGTGTAATGAAAGAATCAAAGCGCCTAACAAGATTAACGATCAGAATGGAAGCCGCTCTGGCTCAAGTTGGATTTCTGCAGCAGAGAACCGAAAATTCCGATTATGACGTCGCGCTGGATCAAGAGTTCACGGAACAGAAAGGCCCGTGAATTTTAAAAGACGGCCCCGGTGTTGTAAACAAGCAGTCGGGAGGTGTTCCTCTGGTGCCCCCCCCCTTTCTGCCCTCCGTCCCGTCAACCCACAATTTGTGGATTTGTCAGATATTCACACACGTGGCTGCTTTCCTCCGTCCCCTGTGGGTTTCTGTAGGCAAAATGTAGTTGAGGTCGGGGCGACGTGGGTGAGGAAAGATCAGCTGAGGATACGACAGCCCTGGAGCAGAGCAAAAGGAAAACTGAAAATACAGCTGGCAGCAGGGAACACGGTCCAAAAAAAACAGTGTCAGCCAGTTTTAACACACACACACACACATACATGCACACGCACACTCGTGCACACACACACGAGCACACGCAGCTTTCACAGCACTGTGTTACATATTACAGCAAAGTTGTAGATTTATATATAAAATATGAAGAAAACTAGACACACAGTGCAACAATTCATGTTAAATGCACACACACACACACACACACACACACACACATACATAGACACCACTGTTAGCTCCCCTTTCATTTGTTTGTACAGTACTTCAGGAACTCACACTATATCACCAACACCAGTGTGTTTTTATCTGAAGGTCGACTCCGTGCTTCATTTGAATTCCGGGTTTCTCCAAAAAAAAGAAGAAAACGAAAAAAAGTCCAATATTCTGCCGCGGCGTATTTATAAATGGTGCTTCGCTGCACCACGCCAGGCGTGTTCAGACACTGTGATCAATGTTTTTGAGCAAAACGCAGGGTTGACTTTTCAACAGGTAGAACTGCGGGATGAATCATCACGCTGGTTCATTTTTTCCAATGCATAGTCTATTTGTACCGTTGTTTTTTATCTTCCCTCCATAACAACCAGTCTGAGGACCACTTTAGCGCTTACAGTCCCTGTGGATTTATCACAATCAATTCTTGTGTACCTGCACGCAGGATTATACTATCAAATCTCAGGCATTAGCGGTCTTACCGGGGAATTACAGGCTGCGCACGTTCACTTCTGAAGCAATAATGCGCTGGTATGGAACTGCATGTACTCCTGGAGCTTCTTGAACAAAAGAAAAGACAGGCGGCTGATGCATTAATCATCTCCGAGTCCTTGTGTTCCGTCAGAAGTGGCTGTTTCCCCCTAATGGCCCGTCTGCAGCACATTCATAATTGTGCTCCTGCTTCATAATATATGTCGACGCCGAGCAATTCACCGAATACAGTAGATTGTTTTATCAGCGTCAACGGTAAAGCTTCCATGTGCCGTGCTTCACAGTCACTGTGACTCAGTGTCCCTAGATTTACTCCTTTGGCCATAAAAATGCTGCCCTGATGGATCATTTTGGTTTCAGTTGATGCAGCAGTGTTTAGAGAGAGACGTGGAGCCATTTACTCAAATGGAGAGGATGTTCAGTAAGTGAATTAAAGTGTTTCCTGAGGAAGAGATCGTCTTGATGACTCTATCTGTTAATGCATTTACCTGCAAAGGGTTTTATTTCCTTCCCCTCTCTCTCTCTCTCTCTCCGCTCTCTATCTTCTCTCTCTCTCTCTTTTTCTCTCTCTCTCACTTTATCAATGAGGGTCAAAAAATAAATGTCTGCTGCAGGTTGTTAGGTCACATAGCAACTTCCTCCTCTTCCTTGGTGCAGCTCGACATGGAACAGCCTAAAGCTGAGCTGCAGAGGTGCGCCGCCGGGAAAAAAAATACAGCATACATTATTGAATTTCCAGCTGTCACATACATTAACCTCAACTCTCGCGCTGCTCCGCGGTGTTGGGTGAGAAAGCATTTATCTTAGTCAAAAGTGTCGAACCCGATCCCGACCAGTAAAGCAGATATATATCACCGTGGCAGCTGCATCTCTGGAGGACCACGTCAGTCGGGACTGCGTTTGGAGATAAATATAGCCAGGCCCTGCAGAAACAGAGAGAGAAAGAGAGGGAGAGAGAGAGAGTAGATTATGACGTTCACAGGGCTCTTAAACTGAGGCATTATGTCCACTAGTCGCAGCACTGGCCTGGCTGGAAACCATGCAAAAATTAAGAGAGAACCTGTGATATTTCCTTGTATTTTATCTTGAGTAATACAAAGTTATGTCTTTCTTAAGCCCCCCCCCCCCCCACACACACACACACAAAACTCGAGGTGTTATGTGTCAACAGGCAAGACAAACAGCTTCCAGCGGCCCTGCGATGGTTGACAGGGTTTAAATACAACTATGAGGGAGTCACTTTGAGAGAGATCCATTATATAAAACATGAAACTATGGTTCCTCTGGTCCTCTCCTCCTCTCCTCAGCCTGTCAGAGGCTTGGCAATCTCCTGTTTCCAGTGCTATTTGCTGGGATGACGAGTTTCCGCTTCTTCTTGAACTAAGACATCCATATTCATTTTTAAGATGATGTAAGGATATTTATAGAAACATGTCAGTCCCTCACCATTCTTCTATGGTGGCCTGGATTTAAATATTCATCAGTAACGTTGCCTGATTGCAGTCTGTTCTCTCACCGCTAGGGGGACCTAGATCTTACAGGCTACAGCAGGAAGAAAAGAAAAAACTCATCTTGTCATATCTTTGAAGTCATGCTTAATTCAATTTCTTCACCACTTACAGTTGTTTTTTTTTACTCCTTCCTAATTTGAATGTTCTCTGCCTCGTTCACTGACTCGATCGGTCGTCACCACTTTCGGGCGCGTGTTGTACATCTCAGAGTGTGCGTTGGTATCTTCTATCAAGTGAATTATTCACACACCGCGATCTGTGTCTCAGATGACAGCGCGGGATTTCTCGCGACATCACTGAAGCGGATAACATCCGACGAAGCTGAATCATCTCCCTCCTCCTCGTCTAAACGGAGAGTAACGGTGCCTTTCTTCTGTCTGTTTCCCACAGCTGGGCGAAGACACTTTCAACCGAGCCAAGCTGCTGAACGTGGGCTACAGGGAGGCCTTGAAGGAGGCCCCGTACGACTGCTTCATCTTCAGCGACGTGGACCTGATCCCCATGGACGACCGCAACCTCTACCACTGCTACGATCAGCCCAGGCACTTCGCCATCGCCATGGACAAGTTTGGCTTCAGGTGGGGGGGGGGCGGTGCCGGTCATGTGACTCGAACCCATCACTTTTGTCGAGAAGTGTGAACTTCCACCATTTAAATGTCACATTTAAATCAGACAATGCCCCGACTCTGTTCTGACGGACAATTCCCTCTATTCAATTTGACTAAATCTCATTATACCTCACAGTCTTATTGTGGGCCAAAGCATGAAAGTTTTTTTTCTTTTTACTGCTGCCACTTTTTATTTGGCCATCCTTCTGTTTTTGTAACAACAGCATATGGAGGGGAAGAAAAGGCGTAACTAATAGGTCTAGACGGTAGCTCATGAAGAGACACTTATTATTCTGGAAAATGAAGAGCAGTGTGACGACTGCAGGGCAGAGATGAACGTTTGGTGTTGGGGGGGGCATTGTTCAGCATAGACACAAAATATACTGTAATAAAAGAAAACTGTTACATCTTTCTGACATGTTGGATCTCTGTAACTACATCTATTTGATCTCATTTCTGTGTTATCACAGAGAATCAAAGTAGCCAAGGATGTGCTAAATGAGAACAAAGCGTCAAAGGGAAAGATTTTCAGCAAGAACCTGAGAACAATGAGCCTGATTTGAATCCCCACCTCGCTTATGACTGTGCAGCCCGCCCCAGCAGCCAGTGGGCCACACACGGGAACATGATAATAACAGTCCGTAAAAGGGAAACGTTCACGCTGATGGCCAGTCGGATCTTTGGACCCCCGCGGGTGTGGGTGTGGGTGTGTGTGTGTGTGTGGGGGGGCACTCAGGCACAGAAAGGCCCAGAGCTGCTATCACATGCATAAAAAAAAGCAGAGTGGGCAGTCCTAAATAAATAAATAAAGCGTTGCCGGTGACAACAGCTCATTACGGGCTCTATTAAACCTGCCAAAAGGCCAATGCGCTGCTGAAGCTTTAAGCTTAAACCTGCATTTGATGTTCTGCTCCTCACTGTCTTTAATGTCAAAAATAATTCTCCAGTGATATTTTGGATTGATTAAAAAACTTTTATCAGTGTTAATCAGTAAATGTCATAAATGATATTATATTCATATTATCTGTTGACATTAAATCTTAATAACTAATGAAATGAAAGCCCACCGCTCCAGTAATCTCAGTCGGGAGGAGCCACACACAAAGGAAGAGGAAGTCGAGCAAATGGTCGCCATAGTGACACAAGTGTCGTGTATTTAATGGGTTCAGATACACTATGGTTACATCTTTATCCTGTAGATTGTTCTATCTCTGTTTATTTGGACTGATTCGTTTGTTATGATAGTCATTTTTAGACCGGATCATTTCGCCCTCATTTGTGAGACGTCACATCGTGTCATTTTGATCTAAATAATAGCATTAATTACCATTAACCCCTTATTACCTCTTGTCTGTGACTCACCAGTTTCTCTACCCGATCTCTCTCTCTCCTCCAGACTGCCCTATGCTGGATACTTTGGAGGCGTCTCGGGCCTGAGCAAAAAACAGTTTCTGAAGATCAACGGCTTCCCCAATGAGTACTGGGGTTGGGGAGGGGAGGACGACGACATCTACAACAGGTAACCGCGGACGTGTGTTGCATACACTGACTCTTCTGATTTATTCTAATTTAAAAGCACATTTACATTTGACAGACACACACACACACACACACACACACACACACGCGTCTCACATTTGCACCTGCAATAAGCCTCATTTCAGCCTCTGGTGGAGGAACATGGTGATCTGGAGCATTTCTGGAGGAGTGGGTGATTTATAGCAATCGGGAGAAGCAGAGTGATTAGCAAACAGATTAACCTTTTGAAGAACTTCAGTCAGCATTTAATGACTTGTTCAACTTCTCTAATACAGTCGCGTGGTAGTGAGCTGATGCAGAATATCTGACAGGAAGACTGAAAGATGACATTAGCCCGCTCAGAGGCCCATTACTTTAATTTATGCTCCTCTCAGATTCCTGTTTGCACTGAAAACCGCTTAATTACCTGGTGAAACCATGATCCGATTACTACTTGTGCAGCACAGGAAAAATGAAGCTATCTCTGCGGCGTACCATAACTGCAGTTGACACTTTCCATGCGCAGTGAACGGCCAGAAAACCTTCCCCACAGCTAAAGAAATTCCCGGTTGGCTTGTTTCATTAACATCAAATGTTATTTAGGACATACAGTGTAGGGAGGTAGAAGAACAGATTCCATTAAGTACCAACAAGTTCTGCAAGGAGACATACCCCCCCCCAGGGAAAAGAGCTGACTGACAGTCCTCAAAATCCATGACGGACTACCTGAGGAGGTTTTACTGTGGCGCTCACCATCTCCTCACCTGAACGTCACGGAAGATCTGTGGATACACCTCGACAGATGAAGTGCATGCATGACGGCCCAGGAATCTCATGGAACCTGAGGACGTTTGTAAGGAAATCCTTGGAACCCAATAAGGGTCAAAAATCTGACAGACAGACAAATTTCCCACCTACAAGTAAGTTAGAGGCAACCAACCTACCATCCAATCAAAGGGCAGCAATTTCTGCCGTGCAGGATCTGTCCTCAATATTGAATGACTTTGGCTACATCGTGAATTTGCCGATACTTTTACATTTGTAGTAATGAACTTAGTAATGAACCTGAGCAGGAGCTTTGATTCCATTCTTTTTTACTCCCTCCTTCCATATGTGTGCCCAAGTTGACAGTCAGATCCCGGGCAGCAGAAATTTATGCTCGTAGCTTGGCACATGGGTGGGCACTCAAAATACATACTCGTCACCTGAGCTTTGTACACCTGTAACTTCACGTTCCTAATTGTAGGTGGTGAAATTACCCATCTGGCACATTTAGATTTACACATGTATGAAACATTTAAGTACAAATCTTTATTACACGGGAATTCCTCAAACAGGAACAACAACTCCACTGGCTGCCAAAAGCATTTACAAGCTGTGATACTGGGCTCGAGGGGGGGGCTCTAACTGGCACTAATTCTGCAAACTTTTGCTGTTATTTGACTTCTTACATGAGCATCAAATCCTATTTAAGATATAGAATCAAATCTGTTTGTATGTAATGGTTGTGGAGCGTTCACTGCCACACCTCTAGAGGGCTCTTCACAGAAGACATCACTAAACATCTTTTAGCAATGTGACGTATGCGCGCTGACACAGCAAGTGCAGGAACCAGCCCTAACATAAAAATCGATCAATTAAATACTCAGCTGAAAAATGGGTCTGGGGGTTTAATTCCTATTTACTGTGAGGATGTAGTTGAAATCTGCCGAGAGTTGCACTGTCACTGGTCACATCTGGAGGTTGCTAATGACACCGGCTGCACACGGAGGATCTCTCTCATAACCTCATCGTTATCTTCACCTCGTTGTTCGGGTTGCTCCTCGTTCTAAAAGCGTGACCCCACCCCGACCCCACCGATGTAAACCACGAGCCGCGTGAGCAGGCTGCCAACGAGCAACGCCTCTTCGGTGTAATTAAGCTCCATCTCGCAGGAACATGTTTGTAATTAACAGAAAGCATCGAGCGAGGACGCGTGAATCAGCATTTCAGAGGTGTTGCAGATCATTCCAAACCTGAAATCATCTGTTTTCTAAAAGCAGCAAAAAAATAAAAAATTTTTCATTTTATTGAAGTAGAAATTTTGTGATATTCATAAACACATAACAACAGAAAAATACAAATAAAAATGTCAGTCTAATAATGAATGTATGGGGGGCAAATAAACATGAGCATGGGGGCTTTTGGCTTGTTTCCCATCAGCCTTTGCTTCAGGACTGACTTGTTTTTAAGCCTTTCTGAGCAATCAAAAGAGAAATGTCCTTAAAAACACAAAAGCTTCCGTGGGGGGGTGAACCGCCGTGTGGATGGTTTTTGGAGCGCAAACGATTCATTTTCTGATGAAAATCTACAAAACCCGGCGATGTTATGGAGATGAGACGAGACGCGGCTCTCCGAGTCGCGTTTTATATCGGAGTTAAGACGGAGATCCGCAGACAAACTGGAGGAGAATTCAATCTCAGGTCAGCCAAGAGATGAAGACGGGCCTAAAGTTTCCCTGCCGCCGACCTCCTGCTGACTATGAAACAGTTGTAATAACAGCAGATGTTACAGTGCGCGGTGGGGAGGACAGCAGAAGAGCCCGATTAAACCGATTAAAGCGCCGCAGGTCGGGGCCGCTGTGAAATCACAGCCATTTTTCGCTCTGTTGTTGAAAGGATGCGGATTTCACAACGTCTGAGCAGCGGAGGCAGCGGCGGTGTCGGAGGGGCCGAGGTGTTCCATCTGCTCGCGCTTTCAAAGCTGCGGGAACTTCAAGTGAACGGCTAAATTGCTGTACTCTGTGCCTCTCTCCCCTCTTCCATGGACCCCCCCGCCCCCGCCACACACACACACACACACACACACACACACACACCCAATCCCCTCCTCTGTGGATGCCCTAGAGTTTGAAACAGCTCCTGGTAGTGCGATGTCAGCCCAGAGGAGCTGCCCGTCCCCTTGCTCCCCCTACCGTGTAGCTCCATGCCCCCCCCACGCTTCGGAAAAAGTTGGTGGAGATTAAGGGGGAAGGACGAGAGGAGAGAGCGTCTCTAGCCCGAGGCAGCAGTTGCACTTGTCCTCGGGGCTTTCCAGTCCTCAGTCCCACCCCCCCCCTCCAGTTCCCGGTGGGGTCTCTCAGCCATCATTATCTACCCAAGCAGGCACAGCGGCAAACGAGTGCTCTCTACTATGTTACGACCACAAAAATACGTGCCGATCTTTAAATTGTTCTTTTCTAAATGCTGATAATTGGCATATTTAAAGAAAGTTGATATTTTCCCAGTTTCACACGAGATCTATTTCAGATTTTACTCGCGTCACAATGGTTGGTCCTCATTATTTCAGATTCATTGCTTTGAGGTCATAATTTGTCTGACCTCATTCGCGCTGCCAAAGATTCGGGTGTTTAATAACTCATCATCTTCGCTGTGAAAGTGAAAATGAGTTTGTTTTTTTTTTTGTTTTTTTTAGCTTCTGGTGCAGTGGACAGATGTGTCCCCATCCAGATTAGAATCAGCTCAGCCACACACCATCACATTTCTGCGCGTGCGTGCGCTTTATTTTGCACGTGTGTTTGCGCGCGCATGTGTGTGTGTGTGTGTACGTGCGTGCATGTGCGTTCCACCCACACACCCTCATCTTCCTCTTCCTCTTCCTCTTCCTCTCCCGTCTTTTTCTTTCTTTCTTTTTTTTTTTTTTTTGGCGCTGGCAGAAGGCGCTGAGGCGGGACGTCAGCCTCAGCTCCAGATTCTCCTCCGCTTCATTTGCTCCGATGCAATTAACTCCACTGGTGGGACCAGAAAAGGAGACCTGGAGAAATCCCTGATTAATCCAATCAAACAGCTCCATGGTCTGTGAGCCCACGCGCGTGTTCCTGCAAATGAGGATTGCGTGGTAAACGACATCGGCATGCAGAAAAATGTTCAACAAGCCAATAGACATGCACGTATTCACACGGAATTCTGCGATGCATTGGAGCAAACGTAGATTGTTGTGTTTAATCAGATTCGTGTGAGCTCACAAATTGAATATTTGGTCTTCATTCTTATGGGACAGACACATTGCCAGTTGCAAACTTCCTTTTTCAGTGCATTAGCCCATATATTTGCGTATTTGGAGTACCTCCCCGGCCTGTAAATGTTTCAACAATATAATTCAATCTTAAGCAAACTGATGTTTCTCAAAACTTTCCCTTTCGCCCTTCTGCTCTACTGTTACGTAACAGTTGGGGTGATTTCAATCCCAGCCTCGTACTAGGCATCTCCTCCCATACATCCACAACTACCTGTGCAAGAAGAAATGGGCGGGGCAAGAGTGTACATGAGGGAGCAAAGGTGGAGCGAATCCATCTGTGGGCGGAGCTCCCTGTGGCTCATTAGGATTTAGAGCAGGGGTCCCCAAACTGTTCCCCAAAGGGCCGTGTGGCTGCAGGTTCTTGTTCAACCCAGCAGCAGCACACCAGACTGGACTCACTTAATCAACTCACCTGAGTCTTCAGACAGCTGATTGGTCAAACTGGGTGTGCTTTACTGGTTGGAACAAAAACCTGCAGCCACACGGCCCTTTGTGGAAGAGTTTGAAGACCCCTGATTTAGAGGGAAAGGCAGTCAAACTGGCTGTTCTGAGCAGGGCTGAGAAGCTGATGTGTTTAGACTGTCTGTGCTCAATCCTTCAGTGTTTTTGACCAAAGCACATTACTAAAAATTCATTCAGACATCAAGGAATCATGTTAACTGGCAGAAAAGAAGCGTGATACATTTTTTTAAGTCACCTTTAAAGGGGAAATAAGCCAAATGTTTTCACCACTAGGTATTTTGACCAAAAGAAAGTGTGCCATGGGCCACACCTCCCTCCACCCTCACCCCCTCGCCAACAAAGGTCCGCAAATTCCGAACACATTTTGTGGATCCTGTCTGGTACTCAGTAAGCGACTAGGATTGTTATACCGCTGCAAGCAAGAGGACTTGCCTTTGTCCATAAATGAATCAATATGCCACTTTTCATTTCAAAAATCCGCCCACCGGCCGTAGCCTTTTATCAAGAGGGAGGGCCAGGGGCTCCGTGAGGAGGGGGTCACCAATGACACATGATTGTGCTGAACAAAGAGCTGGAGAGCAACACGCAGCAGGTGTGTGACATTGTGCTGTACTCCAGAAGAAATTACACCTTTAGATCTTCACTTCAATTTTTGAATTCCCTCTATCTAAAAATGATGAATTTTGCTTCTTGCCCGTTTAAAGTGGGAATAATTAAAAGAGTATCGATGACCACTGTCTGGTCACATCGTTCCAACCTCACAGTCCAGCCACGAACCGAGACATTTATTCCTGGTTGCCTAGTTAGAGATGAAATGAACCATTAATATGTTTCATCAGACTCGCTCCGGGATTCCAACTGTGGCTGGACGAGAATAGAAAAAGAGAGAGAGAGAAACCAGAAGTCTGGGAAACAGCAACAGACCTCCCAGGTGATACTGAACGTGCATCGCTCTGCTGCAGCTGCATTTAGCATCAGTCAGTGTTCGACTACACCCCTCTTGTACATCTCTATACACTCTTTCCCAGTTTAATGAAAAGTCCTCCTGGATGACATGAATCCATCTCAACTATTGGGATGATTATGTAAGACATCGCTGTGTTAATTATGCACAAAGTCCTCAGATCGGCGGGTCCAAAATTGCCTTTTGCTTTCTCAGAGTCGTCCTTGATGCTCCCGTTTCTATTTCAGGCATGTCTCTTGCTTTGCTCCGCTTCCCGGATGTCTGTCGCCAAGTCTGTTCTCACCAAAGTTGCGAGACTGTGTAAACACAGCGGCGACAGCAAAGTGGGTATTTGCCGCTGTGCCCCGCCCACACCGATGGAGTTTGTTTCTAGACGGCCATGATGTCTAATAGATTCATTCTGCTGCTGGAGGGAGAGCAGTTCAATCCGAATAGAGAATTCCGAGTTCCCCAATAAATCCAGCCCCATGCTCCGTGGAGCAGCAGTGGGAGACGCTCAGCCAAGTCAGCAGTTCCATCTTTCATCGGCTTTGGCAGCAACCACCTGACCTGACCTGTTCCATCCGAGGGTTAAACCACATCAAAGTAAATAGAGATGAACATCACCAAAATAATCTGTGCATTCTACTCATACTTCAGATTTCATGAGCGTTTTAGCGATAAACTAAAACAGACTTCAAGCTGAGGGTAAAGTTTGACTTTGCTTCTGATCTAAAGTTTGATGTGATGAATTGTTCAAAGCTGCCTGATCTGAGCCTCAGAGGAGAAATAAAGACAAGAAAGTGGGTCAAATATGTCATGATGAGGTGATGTTTAGCAGCCAAGTCCGTGCGTGTGTGTGCGTGTGTGTGTGTGTGTGTTTCAGCCTCATTAAACAGCATTGAAATTTCTGATGCTGCAGCTCTTCTCTGCATCCTCAATGTCAGTGTGTTACTACCTACTGTCAGAGTAGTGTGTGTCCTGTACTTGCTACATATTGGATATCAAAATACTTTTTAAGGTTGAGTTTAGAATTTGGCTTAGGTAGCAGGGTTGGAAGCATAAGGCCGTGGGTGTTTGTGTGCGCGTGCATGTATGTGTGTGTGTGTGTGTGTGTGTGTGCATGCACGTGTGTGTAACTACTCCATCTGATGTTTTGTTTTGGTCCAAGGACACAGCTCTGTCTATGAAGCAAGGCCACCTAATTAGTTACACACATTTGTGCATACATGTACACACACACACACACACACACACACACACACACACACACACACACACACACACACACACACACCACACATTCAAGGTCACAATAGAATATTTTTTTCCCTGTGAAACCAGGAAAAAACCTGTTAGATGGAATAACTCTGAGGTTTACACACATATGTTAGAAAGAACCATCGTTTGTGGGTGGGTGTGCGTGTGTGTGGGTGGGTGTGCATGAGAGAAAAAGAGTGAGAGAGAGAGAGAGTGAGAGAGAGAGATCACATTCTTTTTGTGAACAACAATTCTGGAGCCAGGGCTTAGGTATTAATTAAAATCGACTGGAAATCGCATTTTGAATCAATCAATCAATCAATCAATCAATTAATCAATCAATCAATCTTTATTTATAAAGTGTCTTTTACAATCAAAATTGTTTCAAGGTGCTTTCCAGAATCCCAGGGCCTAACTCCAGACAAGCAACAGTGGCAAGGAAAAACTCCCCTTTAACAGGAAGAAACCTTGAGCAGGACCAGGCTCATGTAGGGGGACCCTTCTGCTGATGTCCAGCTGGGTAGAGAGAGAGAGGAGAGGAAGGACAGAGAGAGGATAGAATAGGGTAGAGGATAGAATAGGTAGGAGAAGAGAGGAGAGGAGAAGAGGGGAGAGGAGGAGAGGCACAGAGCATAGAAATACACATACATACATACATTATATTGAATTGAATAAGCAGCCGGTTGAGTGGGTCAGCGGGGTCGGAGGTCATTATGCAGCTCTGAGGGCGGCAATACCTATAAATGAATAAAGAAGGGGGGAGGAGGGGGGGGCAGAAAAACTACACAAGAAATAGCAACACGAGTCTACTGATGAAGTGGAAGAGAGGAGAGGAGAGGAGAGGAAACCAAACCATGACCAGTGTGGTGACAGAGGCCTGTCAGGTGATCATGTTTCTGGACCCCGGCAGCCTTGGCCTATAGCCGCATACCTAATATCTTAACCTGGTGATTAGACGACCCCCTAAGTATGATCATTAGTGTGTGATAGTAACTGGGACTACAGAATTAGTTACAATAAGCTTTTTCAAAGAGGTAAGTTTTAAGTCTGGTCTTACAATCAAAATTGTTTCAAGGGACAGGGAGCTGGGTCCATAGCAGGGGGGCCTGGTAGCTAAATGCTCGGCCCCCCAATCTACTCTCAAAGACTCTGGGAACCACAAGTAGACCAGCGTTCTGAGAGCAGAGCGGTCTATTGGGCTGATAAGGTATCACTAGCTCCTCCAGGTAGGATGGAACTAGGCCTCTGAGGACCTTGTAGGTCAGAAGAAGGGTTTTAAAAATTATTCTAAATTTAACAGGCAGCCAATGAAGAGACGCCAGTACAGGAGTTATGTGAAAGAGTGAGAGAGAGAGAGAGAGAGAGAGAGAGATCACATTCTTTTTGTGAACAACAATTTGGAGCCAGGGCTTAGGTATTAATTAAAATCGACTGGAAATCGCATTTTGAATGATGTGATTAACGTGGCGCAACGACTGCGGTTAATTCTGCAGCTGACACCGTGACTCAGACACAGAGGTGATTCAGGCATAAATCAAGCATAAACTGGTGTTTGTGTCATCGTGCTTTAGTGGCAGTCATGCCTCAGCACTCCCACCAGTGCTCCCCACAAAGCCTACAGCAATCAGAAGAAGAAAAGAAGAAGAAAAGATGTCAAAAAACACATCCAGTGGTTTGATGTGCTGCACAAATTGCTATCGAATAAGCAGATTTCTTACAGCATGTTTGATCTGGACCCCCCCCCGAATACTGAGCCCATATGCTACGTTTTGTTTTTCATTTGATAAGAAAAAAATGTTTCTGCAATTGTAAAGACCATCCTTCCACGATCTGCAGAACCAATGAGGTGAAAAAATATAAATAAATATTGGTGTGGCATCACAAACAGATGCAAGGAAACTCCTGAACAGCCCCAAAGCTCATCGGTCCCACACCCAGTCCCTGAGAGACGCCATATCTGACAGTTGAATGCTGGCATTTATGTTGACAGAGACCTTCTACACACAAACAAGCCAGAAAAATGCTGAATATTTAGGATGCTTGTGGTGCTGAAAGATTTCTGACCAAAAAAATAAATCAACAAAAATGTACTAACCAAGAGTTGCATCTTCATATGTGATGCACGTGCAGTTTCTGGGCTGCATTGCTGCTGCATTAAAAACACAGCAGAGGATGCGGCAACCTTCCTCCCAGGAAGTAAGGGGACGACAACGTTGCAGGGTTGCAGTCGGCCTAGAAAGTAGAACCATAACGGCCCCAGGTTCGACTTCAACATCTGGCCAAGGGCTTTTATATGCACAGTTTCTGGGTTCTTCCTTTTTTAAATGGAGCTCCTGCCGTCCTGAGTTGATGAGCATTTGGCGTACACGAGCCCCATTCCTGATTATTTATCATTTCGCTGCTGAGAAGACAGATAACAGGTGGCGAAGCACAAACAGTGAGCAGAAGAGGAGAGAGAGAGAGAGAGAGAGAAATGATAAAAAAGTAGAGAGGAAGTGAGGGTGGAGGCAAGGTCAAAGAGCCGAGGAGAACAACTGTGGGATGGATACTGGGTATTATTTGGTGAAGTTAAGAGGAGTAAGGAGGGCAAAGGAGCAGCAATAGCAGACAGCAGAGGAGACATAAACCAGCATACACACTTCCTCAATTCCTCCCAAGCTCATTATAGATATTTTAAAGTCCTTGGCAGGAGTAGTATTATAATGTCTTTATTAGACATTTGTGACATCATCTTACTGTGACTGTATATATGATTCAAACCTCCATAGCTGCTTCTGAAACATTGGTGGGTGATGAACTAATCATTCACGGAGGAGGAAAATTTTTTCTTTTTCTCTATGTGACAGTTCAAAAGGATGCACAATGAAAAAATATGGCCGTGAATCTAGATGGATTAGACAAACGCTATGCTATACAAACTATACAGAACCAGTTTTTTTAGTAGTATTGTAAAGGTAATTGTATGAAACTACTTAAGTCCATCAGTATGCTGCTCCCACGTGCTGGCGGAGGTGTTGTTGTAATTTTACACACTGAATATCACTGAAACATTCCTGGAACATCTACCTTGATGGAAAGAAATCAGAGCAGTAGAGGAGGGAGGGAGGCTTTAAGGGAAGACGAAGGCGAGGAGCAGGATCAGACCCCGGCGGGATGTCAGGAACACGCGAACAGGCTGGTGATAAAAACCTGCCATCCTCGCCGGAAAGGCACGTTAGAATATCAGCGCCTGTGTCAGCCTCGGGGCTTAAATGGGATTTACGCTGAGCAAATCTGTCGTTCTCGGCGTCTGCGCTCCATTTATTGTGATATTAAACAGAAATATGTGTACAGTTACCAGTGTAAAACCGTTCTGCCCCAGCGTTCCGGGTTCCACGCCTGGTTTAACACAACCTATTCCAAATCCAAACCTTTTTCCTTCCTTCTTCCAGTTGCCGTTCGCACCTCCCGGCGTTGGACTGCTTGTTTCTTTTAGCGCCATAAAAGTCGGCGATGAGAAATGAGGCTATTCAGGGGTCCTCTGTGTTTGTCTGCAGCTCTGTTTGTAATGTTCTGAGTTTGAGGGGAGGGGTGTTTGTGAGCTACCCCACAGAGATCAGCCTGAAGCCGCTCACCTGAAGCCAAGAAGTCAAAACAGCCGAAGTTGGTGTGACAGTGGGAATTCGGTGACTCTCAACACCTAAATAAATAAATTCAGATTCATTCATATTCATGTGGAACCAACACTGGAGATGTTGTTATTGTTGCCCAGGTGAAAAGTACAATCCCCAACTGTGGAATAATGAGATTAGAGGGGGTGTACTGACACACAGAACACAGAGAGAGCATATTTACTGCCCGTTGCATCACCGGGTCGTCTGTCTGTGCACTAAAACTCCCCCCTCCTCCCTTCTCCTCCTCTTCCAGGATCACCCTGAACGGGATGAAGGTCTCCCGGCCGGACGTCCGCATCGGCCGCTTCAGGATGATCAAACACGAGAGGGACAAACACAACGAGCCCAACCCACAGAGGTACCGCAGCCCCCCCCCACACACATACCCCCCGCGTTTTCCCAAATTTATCATCTTTGTTTGCGTGGACGGCGGCGCGCTGCTGCAGGGAGCGCTCTATCATGTGACGTTTATTATTAGCGGTAGCTGCAGTGGACTGGGGTGAAATATGAGCTGCACAGACGGGGGTTTAGTGGGATTCATCAGGGGCCCGCGCAACTTCAAGTACCCCCCGAGTTTGGGGATAAATGTTAATTTACTAAAGGGGATTGGAGATGGAGTGGTGCTTAAACACAGCCAGCGCTAATGTCGGGAAATCAGTGGACATTATTAATCTCACTTCACCCTTTTTTTTTTTTTTTTTTTTTAGATTTCATGACTTCAGAGTCATTACGGGCCTTTTTGCGCCACAGGAACAGCTCATAGAAGCTGTAGCAGCTGGGAAAATGGAGGGAAAAAAAATAATCTTTCTTCTTAGGGTCTAAGCTCCAGATTGGGTTAAATAGCTGTAAAGTAACATTCAAAAATGTTGCATTATCCATCATAACTTTGACAGGAGTTTTAGTTGGCGTCTGTTGCCTTGTACTCAAGAAGTGGGGACCAGTGCACAACTCAGCGAGTCTCACCTCACATTTCTGCCACAAACGTTTTTTTGTATTCTTTTCTTTTTCCTAACGTCAGAGCGGCCGTTTCGTTTGCCCGCTTTCCAGTATTTCCTGTTTTTTTTGGTTTTTTTTTCACATTTCTCTTGTCCTGTTTACGTCCTTCCCTGTTATCAACGCGGTGCATGAAAGATTCCTCATTCCTACCTCACACCCTGTAAATTATGCATCGCTTCGTTTCGTTTTTTTCCCCCCATTATTTATTTATTTTGCACGTTCTCCTGCCTCCACTCTTCGTCCGCCAAAGAGCTACCTCGCCAGCGTTCTGATCAAAAGTCGTAAATCCCCTGCAAGTATCAATGTTCGTCCGCGTTAAGCAGCGCACCCAAATCTGCAATAATTAAAGCGTTGAAAAAAAAAAAAAAAATTTGCAAAGGTGCCATAAGTATTTCTCAGCTGTCGTCGAGATCCACGAGGATCGAAACAAAAGCCGCCATCACAAGAGCAACCTCTTATTCTCCATCAGATTTTGAAATGTCAAAACATTTTCAATAACGCAAATGCCGCCTGTCGGAGACGCGGCCAAGCGGCTTAAACGTTGTTCTCTGGCTCGTTAAAAGGCTTTTCTGAGGAACACGTGAAGCGGCGTCCCGCGTTAAACGTGTGATGGATGAGGCCCAATATGCAGAGATGAGCCGTACCAGACACATTAATCACCAGGAGTGTAGTACCTCGCATTAAGCTGCTTAAACGTGGATTATCGCTGTTTATTCTCATCGAAGAGGCCCCCGTTTTCACGGCCGGATGGTCTGGGAAACATCGCCTCTCAGCGTGAAAATCGATAGTTGCCGCCGTAGCTGCGGACAGCGTTCCCACCTCCATCGCGGTTGTAGTCCGTTCCGGTCTGATTGACGTCACGTCTTGCCCGGGCCTGCATTTGCGCGAATGGTGATGGGTTTGACTTAGGGAAAACATGTTTTCAGTCTCTTTATGCATAAAAGATCATTCGTTAAGTATTCCATTTGCACCAGACGTTTTAAAGAAGTTATGTAGAACCGATAAAGTGTTGTTCGAAACATGTCTGCCACCTTCCATCATACTGTTCTTGTGTCCACACAGCGCAGTGAGGGGGTGCATTCCATTCATTTTGTTTCTTTGGGGAGTAGAACCCCCACCCTGCTCTGTATTGGAAAGTTAAATTGGGTTTTTCAGTTTTCCGTTCATGGATTGAGCAAGTGACATCACATATTATGAGTTTTTTGAAGATAGCAAATTATGGAAAAGTGAGGTTTATGAAGAGGGCTGTCAAAATAAAGGGGTTGGATGGGGATTAATCCATCATCGTGAGTAATCTGATTAAAAAATTTAACCCAATTAACCCGTCTACAGCAGACAATGACTGTGAATGTCTCTGGCAACACATTTCGGGCAGTTTGTCCAAGTGCAGTTACAGTTGCATACGCGCAAATAGGCAGCTGATCGGGTAGGAAGAAGCAACCGACAAATATGGAGGGCACCGAACATCACGTTGTCCCTCTCCATGTACAAAAGAACCTCAAGATCGGGCTGTCAACCGACACAAAGTATCGCGAACTTTTTCACTGAAGCACTTCCAGCTGAAAATACCACATTAGCATACATTAGTCAGGGATTCTGCAGCCAAAGTGGGGACGTCCAAACTCTTCCCCAGAGGGCCGTGTGGCTCCACCGTTTTGTTACAACCAATCAAGCACCTGCAGTTTGACCAATCAGCTGTCTGGAGTCTCAGATCAGTCTATTAAATAAGTCAGGTCTGCTCGGTTGGAACAAAGACCTGCAGCCTCACGGCCCTCCTGGGAACAGTTGGGACGCCCCTGAGCTGACACGTCACCCAGCTTGTGACAAACCACTTTCCCTTCTTTCTTGGTTCTGTTGGCTCTTTCAAATGATACATGATTAATCTAGATTGAAAGGGAATTATATGAATTAAATGAATCCACAGCAACAGTGATTATTCTGATTAAAATTGTAATTGTTTGACAGCATACAAATGAGGACTTGAGAGTTTTAACATAATAAATAAATAATATTTAACATAATAAAAGGAAGCACTGACTTGAATATATGGAACAATTTTTAGTTGCTGTTTTTTTCTTCTTTTTAGTCAGTCTGCCTTCCTCAGTACGAGATGACACCAACAGGGACGCGCTACTTATTTTACTTATTTGGGCCCTATACATTATTCATGACCGCAGTGACGGAGCACAAAATAGTGCCGTAACATTCAGCACAATTTTTAAGGAAGTTTTAAATCACACACGGTGGCTCAGGATAATCAGAAAGGGGATGGAACGGGCGCCTCACGGCGGCGTGCGGGCGGAGCAGGCGAGGAGAGGAGAGGTGGAATTTGTTGCTCCCTTAAGCACTTAAGTGACTTCCGTTTACTGCGGGGAACTTTAAATTGATTTTACTTGAGCCGCTTTTTTCATTTATCTGTAAAGAAACAGATTATGAGGTCATCTGGCAACTAGTATTGCCATGGAAAGTCGTAAAATACACGAGACGTGAGGTCAGTGAAGTTTTTGATGATTCACCAGTAGATTAGGTTTTGGGGTTTTAATGTCTGATTGAATTTTCCTGTAATCTATTTGTGTTTTCCTGGCAATATTTTAGCCTTTTGAAGCAACGATAGTGACAGATGAAGTCCACAGTTTTGCTGGAATGCTAATTCTAGCAGTCAGAGAGCCTTTCTGAGTTGACCTTAACTTTCAAGTTTCAACAACAGCGTTCAAGATGACGTTGTCTTTGGCCCTTTCCATGAAGTTCTGAGCATTTCAGTTTCCACCTATATTGCGGGAGCCTTGCGGGGGAGTTTACCTAGAGTGCTTAATGTCCGCCCGTTACATTTAGTCCCAGCCCGCTTGATGGATGTTGACGACATCGCCTTAATTCGCACAGTGATACGTTCGCAGATGCTCCTGCTCACACAGGAGGCCATTCTCTGCACCGTTCTGGAGATGCTGCTCTGGCATAGCAATGAGATATCGGGCCAGAGGAAGTAAGAAAGAGGCACATTCATCACAGGTCGAGAGTGTTTGCAGGCACTCCTACGCGTGCGCGTGCACACACACACACCATATCTCTAGTGTCACAGGATGACAACATTAATAGAATACTAAGCATTGTTACTGAGACTAATTCATTTCTGATGTGTGACTTTTTTCTGTCTCACTCTCTCTCTTTCTTTCTCTCTCTTTCGTGCTTGTGTGTGTGTGTGTGTGTGTGTCATGCATGGTTCCCCTCCTGGCTCCCCTCCTCACCATTTGCGAATAATTGTGAACAACTGTCTAACCAGATCCTTTAACTTTAATTACCGTTTTTCTCATTAACACGTTCCGGCTCAAATTTTACAGTAAAGCAAGGTGTTTCTGTTGCTATGATACAGAACACCAGGTGAAGCCAAGGCTACCACCTGAATGATTTTCAGATGTTTTTCTTCAGTGCGCTTTGGCTTTTTCGACCAGTGATTGCAGGTTGCTCGGGGGGTCAAGCACTTTTTGTGTACTTTTGGTCGTTGTTGTGCTGGAAAAGTCAAGATTATCCTCCAGGATGTGGCGAGGTTCTTTGACATCAGCGTTGCCATGACACTGCCGCAACCATGCTTCACGCTGCAGATGGTGTGTGCGCGCGGCGATCTGTGTCACTGAATGAGAAGTGTTGTATTATTGTCCTGGTATCTTCTTCAATTTTTAGGAAAACTCATCCGCATCCAGTGGTTCCGCAACTTTCTCTCCTGGGCCTTTTTGGTACATAAGCCCCTCCAAAACAGCAGCACACACACACACACACACACACACATATATTGTTTTCAGACTCCACTGCAGTTTTACATGTTATAAATAATAAACATAGAATAAATAATACAAACCTCAATGGTTTTTGAACAAATGTCTGTGTAGGTTCTCAGTCATCCAGGTCATGGTAATTCTGGTAGTTGAATCACAGCAATTGGACTGGTTGAGTTTCACGAAGACGTTTCGCCTCCCATCCAAGAGGCCTCATCAGTTCTAACAGACTGTTTGGGAGTCCCAGATCCTTGCACCCTCCAGGAGCCGTTAACACAAATTGACAAGAAGCACTAGGTAGGACTCGCGTGCAGAGTTTCCACAGTCTTTATTTCTCAAAACCAAAAGCGCCTCTGATGAGGGATGAAACAAAGTTCAACAAACTTAAAGCGCCTCCGATGAGGGGTGAAGCTAAGACGACGAAACTACGAGGGAGGACCGAGGGAGACACCGGACTATGAGCACGCGGGGTAATGGGGAACAGCTGGACACAATCAGGGATCAGGGAGGACAATTGGACAGGTGGCACATCAGGAAGGGTGAGTAGGCTGAAACGAGAGGAGAATGAGTTTCAAAATAAAACAGGAAGTCACAAAGCAACATGGAGACAGGACAAACAAGGGCCAACTTGACCCACGGGTGTGACACAAATAAAAGCCAAATTCCATATTTACTATAAACTACTTATTTTGGAATAAGAAATATTAAAAAAAAAAAAAAACCTTTGCAGTGGAATGACTTTAAGTGTAACTATTTTCAAGCACCCGTCAAAAACTTGTACTTGTTATGTTTGCAGTTCCATTGATTGATCGATTGATTGATTGATTGATTGATTCCATCCCCATCCCCCTGCATTTTATCTGGGCCCCCATAAGGGACGAGCCCCCCATTTTGGAAAACACTGGTTTATAGTTTTGCCTCACATTATTTTAGATTTATAAAAAGCAGCTCAGTGCCATGTCTTGAGTGACTGTAAGGAGCAAATCTGCGCATGTATGCGGGGATCCTTCCAGATTCTAATTCAAATAAAGCTGTTTATTGAAAAAAGCAGGATTGCCATCCCAGCGTGTTTGCTCGTGTATTAAATATTTGGCTTTGCCATGGACCGAGCAAGAGATCATACATTTGGGGATTCTTGGAATTATCCCCCAAATATGATAATTATTGCCCATCCGATCTAGCCAAGCGAGCGGAGGTGAAGTGTTTGCCTTCAGTCCGATGGAAAAGGAGCCTTGTTTGGTCTCATCGATCGTCAGGCAACTCTTGTCGTGTCTTCTCTTTTTTTTACAGTTCAGCCGCTGGGATGAAACTGGGAGGGAAAATAGAAGCTAATGATTTGATGGAGAAGGAAATATGATCAGAATAATCGAGGCTGGGGGGCTCACGTTTAAACCGGAGTGTTAGTTACCCAACATGTGGCCTGAGCACAGCCAGCAATGACCCTGTTTCCAGTGTGGGATTGAGCTGGTCTCATAACACCTTATCAGAGGTTCGCAAAAACAACCCAGCATCTATTTTTTTATTTTTTTTGCATGTTTAGCTTTAGTTCCTTGGAGACGTCCCTCCACAACGTCCCTCCTGGGCCAGCTCAGAATAACCGAGCCCTGTTGTTGAGCTCCTACTTCAGGAAAAAAAAAAGGGTTTTCCTGCGAGACCCTCGGCAGAATTAACACAGTGCTTTACTTATCCTGGAAATCAGGCTAATGAATATGTAAGAGGCGCCGTCTTTATTCCACCTATCTGTCCTCCATCTTTTCTCTCCTCCTCGCTGTGTCTTCTACATTCAAAGTGTGTCATTCTTTTTGTGTCAGGCTGCTTGACAACACTTTTCCTGCGTCCACTCACCCCGACGAAGGCCCCCCCCCCCTATTTTATTCTCCCCACAGGAAAGAGGGAGATGTGGAGGATAAAAAGATGCAGGGAGAGACAGAAGGAGAGGGAGAGAGAGTTCTGTCAGGGCTCGGTGGTCCGTGTCAGACTCCAGTGTCAGCTCCAGCCGCACATCCCAGAATATCATTAAGAATCGGCCTTTTGTGTGAATCTGTCTGTTGAAACGACTGACTGTTTTCCCCAAAGCGACTGACATTCGGACCAGGGTGGAGTGAAAGGGGGTGGTGGGTGGGGGGGGGGGCAGGGTCCTGGGAATCCCAGCGGTTGCATCAGACGTAGCAGGGGCTGTGGGAATTATTTCATTTGAGTCGGAGCATTTTCCGAGCGAGATACGCGTTCTCATGATGCAAGTGTTGACTCATGGATATTCCATTTTCACCCAAATAATCCCAAATAGATGTAGTGTGTGTATGTGTGTGTGTGTGTGTGTGTATGTATACATACATACATACATACACACACACACACACACACACACATACACCAACATGATAATGTATACAAATATGTGTGTGTTGGTGTGTATGTGTACATATGTAGGCGGTACAACAGCACCTTCTGTCGGTCATTGTGTCCATAGCAAGAAAAGCAGGCGCGTAACCATGAGTTTTGGTTTTCTGCTTTTGGGTGGGAAGTCCACTGTACTGTCTGAGTTTATATCAGCCGTATTTATTATTTATTATTATTATTTATTATTTATTATTTATTTACCTCCGCCAAAGAGGCCTGTTAGCAACATAACTCAAAAAGTTATGGACCGATTTTGATGAAACTTTCAGGATTTGTTGGAAATGTGAAACGGAAGAACTGATTTCATTTTGAAGGTGATCCGGAAGAAATCCTGGATTCTGGATCACTTTGAAATTTTCGTTAACATTGTGGTAAATGGGGCCAAAAGGAATTGTTGCACTTGGCGGAGGTCTGCGCTCTCCGAGTGCTTTCTAGTTATTATTATTAGTAGTAGTAGTAGTAGTAGTAGTAGTTTTATAGTATTAGCAGTAGTAGTAGTCTTAGTACTGGTAGTGGTAGTAGTAGTATTGTTGTTATTAATGCAAAATATCAACTTTAATCCACATTTTTCTGCCACCTTCTCTCCTCCCTTCTTTGTCGTCCCCCCCCTGCAGGTTCAATAAAATCCAGAACACCAAGAACACCATGAAGAAGGACGGCATCAGCTCTCTGACCTACAGGCTGGTTCAGGTCAAGAAGTATCCCCTGTACACAAACATCTCCGTGGAGATCGGAAAACCACCACCGCGGCCATTCAAGGGCTAGAAGGAACAGGTGCGGCATCCAGCAGGTCCTCACACACATCTGGACAGATGCGTGGAGAGAGCAGGATATTAGAAGCACACGCCATGTTCTCGCTACCCTCTTTTTTTTTTTAAATTCGGTTTCAGGACTTTGTTGGATTTATTTTTTAACCTTTTGGAGTAGCCAGTGATTTCGCACCTTTACCAGGCAACGACTGGAGAATCAAAGAGCGCGGATCAAAGATATCGAGCATCGAAGCTGATTCTTAATGAACAGTGTGTAAAACCTGTAAAAGGGGCTTTTTGTGTGGAATGAACAGATGTCTGCGGTCATCAGAGACGTCAGATCATCGAAATCTCCGTCAGCCCCTCCAATGACGCTGCCAGGCCTCTCGGCGTCGACCTTCGGCTCGCCCCAAGCAAACTCTCTCGATCCTTGAGCATTGAATGTGTTTTGTGCCTGTGTGTGTGTGTGGAGCAGAAGACTGGGATCAGTGCTGGAACACGCTGATGTGGGCTTTTCTTTGTTTTGTTTTTTTTTCTTTATTTTTTTGGAAATGGACCTGCAGCCAGTTCTGCAGTTCTGCAGCCGTTCTGAAAGCGCTGTGGCGGAACTGCCCTGGAGATGCGTTTAGAATCGAGACAGAGGAGGTTCAGACGAAGGTGGGAAGCCCGGAATCTTGGTCAAAATCCAAAGCCACCAGGGGTTTAGCGTTTTGAATTTTTGGTAACGTTTTAAGACTTAAACAGCTCAAGTTCAGTTAGTTCCATGTTTAAGCATCATATCTGGGAGTTTTGGAGGTGTTTTGAATTAAAAATCTACTGAATTTAGGAAGATGGGGAGAAGTTGGACTGACATTTCTGCTGTCTATCTTCACTGTTTATCACCTCCAGCGGTCAGTTCCTCACAGGAACCTGTTTTAAGGTGTCTGATTGGTGCGTTCTATCTGCCATCGCTTGCCTTCAGATGATTTTTGTTACTTTTCTTTCACCACGGGCTCCTTTTTGTGTGGATAAATCGATGCGGTGGGTGCACGTTTGTTTCCTTTTGATCGGACAAACCAACAGAAGCCGTTCGCCGCATCTGCAGAGGCGTTTTCTTTCAGCATCTGGTGCGGCTGACGCTCTTTGCTGTCCTCCAGAACACTTTGGGTTTTTCATTTTTGCGAAAATTCCGTTTTGTTCGCCTCCTTGTTCTTTCTTTTTTCGGTCAGCCTGGGGGCAGATTTGTTCCCATCTGCTTTAGGTTTTCTTCAAGAAACATTGGCGCGCCTCATTTCTCCTGTCTTCAGCACACATTGGCCATCCTCCTTTCTTCCCCCCCGGTACTCTGCCTCCTTTCATCGCCATCTTCTCACAGGCTCTTCAGCGTCGGCGTCGCTGCTTCTCGGCCCACTTCAGGCACAGCTGTGTCTCACACGAGTGCTTCTTTCGGTTGATTCATATCAACAGAGCCTCTCTATCTGTCCACAGACTCTCTCTGTGCCACACGTATCTTCAGCTTCGCTCCCGTCGGCACATAATCCCAACGGTGTGTGAATCCCTCTCTCAGATTATCTTTCCTGCATTGTGAGGATGGAGAAGGTTTGTGTGCAGACTATGTGTTGACAGATTATCCTGTGCAATAAAACAGATTAATTATAGAACTCCCTTAATCCTGCTTTAAAGCCAGGAGGGATGTAAGGTGTTATCATATTCTGGTCTATAAACATATTATCTATATTCTGCCTTTAATTCCCCTGTTGTCTTAAAATAAAACCTTCTGTCTGTGCTGACATAAACATAGCCAATATTGCAAAAAATACTATACGTTATTCATAAACTAAGGCCCAGAATGAGAAATTTTGGTGATGGTTTTGTGTAAATGAAGATAGATTGTCTAGATCGCCCTCTAGTGGTGGATTCCAGTAAGAGGAAAACACCCTCCTCTCGCTGCTATTTCGGCACTTGACACCAAGAAAATACATCTAAAAAAAATCCCCTGTTTTTTTTAACAACATTTTAGATCATTTTATTTGTTATTTTGAAACACAGCTGTAGTGTCAATATTTGCTAAAGTAGCAACAGAAGACAGTTGTGCTGTTGCGGCACACAGGATCATCACATTAGTTGGTAAAGATAATAATATATTTATATTAAAGGAAATGATGTGGTCCCAGGACTGAAGTTCATAAACTCAGCATTGTTTCATATGTGACCAGGAGCTCATCATCATCATCATCATCATCACACCATCTCTCACATTTGCATCGCACAAACAAATGTCTCTGAACATTTGTTCTCTCCTAAAGACATGACGTGAGTCCAGATTTGTCCAATTCCAATTATATCTGAGGGGCATTTAGTACGAAGTCAGAGGGGATCACGGATAAATGTGTGTAAATGAACTTCAGCTGGATTTAAAGCATCTCCTTTGCTTGATAACTTCTGACCTTTCCTATGTGGAGTCTGACACGGTTCGACTCTGCAATCGTTTCAAACTTTATACTTTTTTTTGAATACAGATCAGCTCAGAGAGCAGATGGGACTTTCAGGTCTGTTTTTAAACATTTACTGTATCTCTAGCTCTGTTCTTTTGTACGTCGAATGTTGGAAATGTTATATCTTATATAGAATGCATTATGTCATATCAGACCTACTTTTTCTATACAATCAATAAATCGATAAAGATTACGCAGGCATTTTATTGTTTCTGTATTGACTCCAGTTGGGGAACTATAAAAGCTTCAAGACCTTTGTTTCCTTCCTTCCTTCCTTTCTTCTCTTCTTTCTTTTGACTCCAAAATAAAAAAAACAAAAATCTCAAATAAAGTACAAAACTAGTTATAACATGGCTTTATATTGATTTTTTGGATTTTTTTTGAAAGAACTTGAGGACAAAGCCAAGTTATACAAAACAGCAGGTTGAACCTTCCCTTTTAAGATATTAGAATAAAAAGCACTGTAATTACTGACAAGTTTGTGATAAAATGTAATAAATGCCATCAGTTTTAATGAAATGCAGCAGAAGTTATAAGTTCCAACATGTCAACATATGACAAAAAAAAGATGCTTTTGGTTTCATTCCAAGAGTCCTCATAAGAAAAACAAGTATTAACAAACATGTGCTACGTGTTAATCTATAGTGTTTTCTACATTTAATCATGCTGAACCTCATCTCAGCAGTGCGCTTTGGTCAAAGGAAATGGGTAACGTACAAGCAAAAGGAGAGAAAGGATGCAACTGTGTCTCCTTGGGTTTCTACCCACTCACATGCTGCTCTAGTCTAGTGCAGAACATTACAGTTACAGCTCAAACTGTGTAATTTCAGGAGGTGAAGAAACAATAAGCCTTCCTAGTCTACATCGCATCACGACTGCGACAGGTCAAAATATCACATTATCCAATTACAGCATTGGTTTTTCTCTTGAACATTCAGGTGGGGATTTGACAGATGTTGTAAAATGTGGATGTCCTCTCCAACAGAAAGGTCTTTCTAAATGGAACGGACGTGCAACACTTATTGCTCGGCGCTAAGAGCTGCTTCACTGCTGAATCACTTTTTCGTCGGGGTTGCAGTTTTTGAGGCGGGAGCAGGTGGCGAGTCGGTTCCCTTCCCAGTAGCCGGCGTCCTGGCCATCGTGACAGCGGCAGTTCGTGCAGGAGTCGATCCAGACAGGCTCCCCTGCAGGGATCACCTGAGAGCGCGATGCGTTCACGTAGCAGTTGGGACCTGGAGGGGGTCGGAACAAAGAGGCCATGTGACTATTAGTATAAACAAAGACAAAGGACAAATGGACAAAGTTGAATAAATATGGTCCCCACATGAGTCCAGTCCTGCTCAGGGTTTCTCCCAGTTAAAAACACCCTCATTCAAGGGTCAAGTTCTTGGTTCCTGTGAAGCATCTTTATTTTTTTTAACATCTAAGAGGTTTTATATTTTGAAGACCTGTGTTCCTTTAAGAGTCTGGATATTTTAAATATTGGTAGATCAATTAGTAATGATGGACTCGATATAAAATCATAGAGCGCCTTGATACCCCCACTTTCAAATATTATAATATTGTGTTATTCTTTTTATAAAATTCAGACAATATTAAAATCAATTCCTTAATGTTTATTTTGAAGCTAATCTTTGTTTTTTCATTCCGTCATTTAAAAAAAAGAAAAGAAAAGGCATTTCAATTGTTGGACATCTTCCAGAGACTCACTTAGCCTTAACCCCTGGTGCTAAGCTGACAAAGAACATCTCAGTAAATAAATCATTTATAAACAATCTAAAAACGCAGCGAGCCCAGGATTGAGCCCTGGGGAGAGCCTTTTGAAGACCGATGAAACCCAGTTCATCAGCTTCCCTGCTGCTTTGCTCTCCTTTTGTTTTAGGTGCAGTTTCCTCTCGACTCACCATCTTTGCATTCAGGGCAGCATTTCCCCGGATGATAGACGGCGTCCACGCATGGAGGCGGGGCGCAATCTGCAACCAGACAGAGGGCGGTGCCGTCGCTGTTGCACGTGCACTGCTCACACTCTGTTGGCTGGGGACAAGGCATACATACACACACACACACACACACACACACACACACACACACACACACACACACACCGAGAGAGAGAGAGAGAGAGAGAGAGAGAGAGAGAGAAGAGATGATTGAGAACAAGCTGTGTTTTCACCTCACAAAAGGGGGCGCCGTTTAGCTTCAATTCCCTGCTGGACGCTCAGGTTACACACCAACATACCATAGAGTAATTCATCGGTTGTGGAAGGAAAAACAGGAGAGAAGGTGGATATTTTTGACCTCGTACAAGCTGAGTGAAACCATGGGTGTGAACGTCTTGCACACAGTCACTTTTTCTTTTTTTTAAGAACAGGGAGGGAGCAGCAGCAGTCAGAAACACCAGTTCAGGACCGAGATTAACACTGAGGTGCTGTTCACCATCGTTCCCTTCTGCCCTTGTGCTCCCTCGTGTTAAAGTGTTCTCCTTCATTTGATTTACACAGCCATAGGAGGTCATTATTTAGCCCATATTCTACAGGTGGTGACATCAAACTCTCAGAAATGATGATCAGAGGTCTGATTTGCAGCAGGACTACTTTTGGGGACATATTTGCTTTTTTAAAAAATCTTTACAGAACTCATCAACATTAAACTGTTAAGTTTTAAAATAACATTTGTTAAGAGTAATCTCTCTTTATATGTATGTGTTTATATGTGCGTGCGTGTGTGTGTGTTATTGATGGTTGAATGCAAATAATCCATTGATAGTATTTTACATTTGATGGGGAGTTCCAGTCATTTAACTCTTCCATCGCCAGTCACCTACCTGGAAGTTCTGACCCAGGTCGTACACGACTCCTCGGTACTCGCACCCTATCTTCTCGCACCTGGGGCAGCAGTCGGTGGGGTAGTGGCTGACATGGATGCACGCAGCCGGCAGAGAGGTGCACTCGGTGGCGTAGCACTGCGGACCCTCCGCGGTGCACTCGCACTGGGCGCAGTGGTCCGAGTCCAGAAAGTACCATTCCCCGACGAAGTAAACGCTGCCGTTCTCCTCGCAGGTGCTCTCCTGCTGCCTCGCCACCGAGAAGCCCGAAGTGGCGTGTGCGCAAAGCAGCAGTGCCAAAGCGGCCGTGCGCACTCGGCGCGTAATGGAAAGGCTCTCGCAGACCACCATCTCGCTTATCTCACCCACCGCGACCAGGAGGAGAAGTTGGTTGGGAAAAGTCAGTGAATTAGCCCACTTTAGTCGAGGTTAGGTCTCATGGGGGTGACTTTTCAAGTTCGGAAAAGTTACATGGTCCCCGTCCTTCAGCGGTCCACTGGCGCTGCGCACAGATCTGCACAGAACTTAACTTTCACTTCGCCCGGAGGGGGGTGGAGGGAGGACGGGACGCCCTCGCCACTGCTGACAAACCTTGAGTCAATTAGACATGTAATATCAGTCCTAACGGAGGGGTCGCAGGGATAAACAGATAATGCCCGTCGTCACAGGACACCGGTCTCGTCTCAGCACACTTTTAACCACATTTTTAATTATAAGCGTGAAGGGCTGTAATCTCGCGAGATGTCCCCATAGCAACCCAGGTTTATCCTGGTTACCACGGACTCGCTTCGAGACACCAAATAAAGGTAAGAAACAAAGTTAATAAAATCTTGGTGACTCTTATTAAACACACGTTTTACTGTCCTGGTTTATGTTCGTGCTTCATTGTGCCTTTTCAGTAATCCGCTCTAGTGAAAAACTGTAAAAAACAGTATATTAGTTAATTAGATGTATTAGATTAGTACCGTATTTTAGCTTCGTGTTTAGCTACAGAAGTTTTACATGTTGTCAGAACTAATTGTATTGTATGTTTAAATCATAAAATGGACAGGTTTCACGTCCATCAAAGGATTTCTTCATAAATGTAGCTAAAACCCTAAAATAGTGATGGATACAGGTAAATATAAGAGTCCTGGGGTCATGTAAAAGTAAAACCAACACATTGAACCTGCAAGTTCATTTTTTAGATTTACCACATGAAGTATTATTCTTCAGAGATTAAGATTACAGTACAATATGATGACACCGCAAAATGATAGAAATTAAAATTTAGCTGTCATTCTGCTTGAGTTTAACCTCTTTTGGATATTTTGAATTTCCTTTTCTCCCACTGTTCTTTCTTTCCCAGACTTTCCTTTGTATGCAGTCTCCTGATGAATCGCAGCTCTCTTGGCCCAGCCAGTCCCTTTGGAGCCTGATTGCTGAACAGGTTCCAGGGTCTGAGCTACCAAAGATCCGTGGCGTGCTGGGCAACTCCCTGGTTGAAATGTATATTGACTTGTATGCTGAGGTAAGAGTTCTCAGTCTTTTTTGCCATTTTTGGATTCTAGCTCTGAGCAGTGATCATGAGAAACTGATTATAGCGGCCAACATCATTTTGCACTGTAGGAAAAACAGAATCGCTGACGATGACCTGAGATATTGTAGATATGTGAAGAATTCCTTTACAGAACTCGTGTGTTGTTAACGTTCTACATTACTGAATTTTTCTCTGCATTGGGAGGACATCAATATTGACACAAGGTCAGTGAAGCCTTGACCTTGGAGCTCCAAAGCCCCCAGTACTCAAAACATGAAAAGATCTCAGCCAAGAAATACTTACAAGATCTATAGTGAGAAAAAAAAACACAAACAACACTGAACTGTATACTCTGCACAATGCTTCTCAAATAGAAGATGCTATCATTGCGTAAAGCTCCACAACAATCACTTGTAAATGAATTTATTGAATAAAAACAGCACAGTTATCTGTTATTATAATGTATATTTAGACTCATTACTACATTCCAAGTGAACTGGAGAAGTTAATTTCTTGAGAGTTCATCTCTCTTGTGCTTCATACTGACATGGTCTGTCCCTCTATTGATGATCTAACAGTTTAATTGGCAAAAACCTTTGATAAATCAACCATTATTTGGGTTTACATGCATGTGTTTGCCTTTGACTTTTGCTGTTGAAGGAGTTAATAGATGTTGAACGACAGCTGCTGGGGTTTTTCCACCTCTTGGCGGTACTCAGCAGCCTCCAGACTCGTGGGGAAATGTGCTTTGCTGCTGAATTGCAGCCATCTGCCCGTCGTTGTTTGGCTGTGATGCGCAGAGTTCTCCAAGATGATTTGTCCGCGTTTGTTTCCCCAGCAGCAGACATCAAAACAGAAGTGTGCAGGCAGAGCAAGGAGATGCAAAAAATCGGGGTTTAGCTATAATGAGAATTTTTTTTAAATTATTATTCTGAATTAAAGGAACAACAATGGTGCTCCTGTCAGGTGAATGCTGGGTCCCTTCAGTTTTACTGTAAGGTGATACTTTGCTGTCTGATGTTTCTGTGTTTTTCTCCTCGCCTTTCCTTTATGCTCCCACCGTGTAATGAATTCCATCCTTCAAAGAGCCACTGCGGAAGGCAATTGTCGGGCTGCAGGCATCTTCCCTGTTGTTAAAGACCTCCATTCCTCTTCCATCAAGGTCTCCATTGTCTCCAGCGATTGGATCAGAGGCTAAATTAGTTTCTCAGTTCTCCTTTCTGAGCCTCCCTCGATGCGCTCGGTCTTTTCACGAATATTAGGCCTTTAAATGTCTCTAGATGCTGGTTTCAATTATTCACAATACCGCTCCTAACAAGCCCTTTAAGTGACAGATTTCAGCAATGTGTGACAAAAATAGCTCCTGAATAAGATCAGGAGTCCCACAGAAGAAGGAGAGGGAAATAACTGTTCCAGAACCAGCTTTTTAGCCCATCGGCCATGAATCCTTCAAACTTGAGGAGGAAGCCAGTCAGAAAGGGCCGATTGTGTGTGAAGGCAGATGCAGTTATCAGAATCTGCTGGACATTGGATCATTTCCAGCCATAACCAATGTTTAATCACGTGCATGCTGTTTGTTCTGTTGACATAAAAAGGATCTGGAGCACTTCTCCAGGCAAGGATCAGTGTTGATGAATATGTTTTACCAGGCAGAGATGTGGCGACACATGTGGGAGCGCCTGAGCGTCCAACATGGACCCAGCAGAGCTCCAGGCCCCCTTCGGCTTGCTGACCCTCCTGCCATCAAAGAGCTGGTGCGAGGGGAAGTCAAGATGCTGCTGCAGACCCTCAAAGAGAGAAACAGCGCTGGGAGAAGGTATGTGGAAACACACCCACTCAGCACGCTCTGTGTCTTAACAGAGGATTGAGACATTCATTAGAACATCTCAAGTCCATGAAGAGCGGTGTCCAGGTAAAGTGCCGTGTTTGTGGGGGAACATAATACAGCAGACTGTTTCAGTGAGGAGCCTGAATGGCGTTTGCAGAGGATTCTTCATCAACGTCAGAATACTAATAATCCACCAGCTGCATTTTACAGCTGCATCTCAGGCGTGTTAGGAAGGATGGAAGGAAATAGCTACCAGGTAGCTGTAATTAAAGAAGTACATGTCCACTGCTTCAACATAACGCTGCTATGGATTGCCAGTTTTTTTATAAAACAAAAATCACGTCGTGAAGACTGTTTGACTTTAATTAAAATTAGAATTAGAAAAGGATCTGTTGATCCATCCATGCAGGGAGTACAAGGTCTCAGTCTCACTTTGGTCTCACTTTGGTGCATTTACCCTCAAATCAGTCAGTCTTCAGTAATTAGTTCAGCTTAATTAGACTTATTTTTATACCTCAGGAAATTAGGTTTTTCTAAACACATTTTGAATTAAAACCCAGTTTGACAGCCAGGGGCTTGACTTGCTTGGTTGTGGTTTTTTTTTCCCTGTTTGCACTATTAACAGCATTCATTTGCATAATTTATTTCTCTAATATTCAATAAAAGCAGCTCATGTTGTATGCTGCGGGATCTATTGTTACTTATTTCAATTGCAAATCATTTTTGTTGTCTTCCATCAGTGGTTTAAATCAGACAGACAGGTTAGGCCCCGCGTCACTTCTCCTCAACAAAGAGAGCCATAAACTGCTATATTATGTCCCCTGGAAGGCCGAACAAGTGCGAGTTTGCGGCGGGATGTTGATGGGAAATCTTTTGAACAATAGGACAATTATAGGAGGGAGGCGCTCATGCATTCCACAGCAGCTAGAAACCAAATCCACCATAACAATCAAAATGCATTGATCCAAACAGACTGCAAAAGAATGTCAATAATCTTTTCAGTCTGATCTCAGTTGTGTATAAAAGTGTATATTAAAGATCACTCATCGGAATAAAACTCTGAAGATTAGCTCTCTGTTATTATGATACGGGGTCTCAAGGGGTTCACGTACAGCCATACCGACTGTTGGGTTTTTAATACAGGTGAGAGGTACACTTTCCTAATGCACTATCATCTGAAAAATGCACAATCGGGCAAGGAATGGAATGAAATAAGTGCACATTCTGGCGTCGGGGCTCAGACTGCCTTTGTGAAGTTGTCCTCAAGTGTTCCCCTGCCGCATCCCGGCAACCAGCTCGCCGCGCTCAGGAATGTTGCCCCAGGTTGCCTCTGTGGATGTGCTGACGCATTCGAGGGAAAGCGCGGTCTAATTTGAATTGTCCTCTCCCTTTGGGATGACACCATTTATTGCCTGTCAATTTGTCAACATTCTCCTTGTTGCCCTTCTCCTGCGGGGTCATCAAACGCCACAGCCTCTCCTCTGGCTGTGATACTTCCTACAACAGTGCCTTTTTCCCCCGTCCCGATCCTAACCTGAGTTAAGAACCTGAGTCCTGGCAAAACTGTAAATTTGAATGCCTCTTGTGCTTTCAACCTTCAAGCAAAAGGGTGCAAATATCCCGACACTGCAGATCAAGTCAAACGCTCACTCCAGTCTTCTGACCTTGTCGGGGACCGAGGATGTTTCAGCACAATTTCCATCCAATAGCTGTTGATCCCCTCCAAATGAGACCAAAATGATGCCTTGAGAGTTGCAGCGTTGCAGCTCTAACACGACTAACACCCCCCCCCCACCCCGCTACTCTCCCCTAATTAAATTGCGCTTAAATGGAAATATAATAAATATAAAGTGACAGGGCCGCTCGTTCAGCTGGCAGACACTTTATTTGAAGCGGGACAAGTGGTTCTTTAAGATCAGGAGAGACATCAAGGGCTGGATTATAAAATGACAGTTTCCAGAAGACCACAGATCTGATGGGGAGAAGAGTGCCGAGTCTTATTAAAGTGTCACCGAGTGAGACATAAAACTCTCCTCGCTCTCCTCGCCGCGGTCCTCACCAAGCGCCGACATTAAATGAATCGTTGGCTGCCCGAGACGTATTTGTAAAACACAAATCAGCGTCATAAATGGCATCGGCGTGCCGAGCGGAAGGCTTTTTAGGGAAAAAACCCGGAGACACTCGGTCGTCATAAAACTTTAAAACGGCTCATTTCTGTTTGGTTTAATACGTCTGTTTGCAAGGAAAATGAGTATATCTGAGCCAAGTATACAGACCGCGATCTTTGTGCTTGTCCCAGTAAATTCAGCTTGGTTTGTATGTATATGCAGTGGGGAACATCTGTATGAGCGGCCTAACTAACTCCAGGGGAGGTGAAGTTGGGCTAACACCACATTTTTCCTGTGAAGTTACCATTTTTATGAGGTTTGGTGGATGGGTGTGCGCCCTGTAAAAGTCAAATGATTTATCTTATTGGCCTCATGTGTGACTCTCGCACACACCCACCCACCCGCACACACTCAGGAGCCATTGTCCTCCTCTTTGTGAAGCAGCTGCCCTCGTTCTTTTTCCTGCCTCCACAGACGTCAAGGCCGCTGACTGTCTTTTACCTCCTGTCTTTTGTTCTGTCCTTGTAATTGTACAACGCGGCCCGCTCTGCTCGCTGATAATCGCATTTGATTGATGCAAAATGGTGCCCAGAAGAGGCCAGTTTAGAGGCGCAGACCTCTGTCCTGCTGCAGATGAAGCGCCCTGACTCATTCCTCCCTTCTCGGTGTAGTTCTGCAGAAGGGATGGCGTTTCGCTACGAGCCAGCAGTTGTGGACTACGCCCTGAGTTATGGTGACAGGATCGACTCCAATGATGCTGTGAATGAGACCAGGTAAAAGGCTCAAAGAATATTAACCCGATGGTATGCGCCCCGTGACTCCTTGTCTCTGTGTTGCCACCTCTCTTGGAGGCCATGGTCTCAGTCTTCTGTGCGGTCCACTGCTGCAGACGAGATCGAGGCAGTGAGGGACAAGTTGAATATCACTGACATTGACCAAGTGGTGGATCGTCTCAGGTAATACAAGGAATATTTACCACTTTAATAATAAAACATAATTATTTGGATATTAAACAACTGCGTGAAATGCGTTTCTTTTTAAAAAAAAAGATCTCATTTCTGTGTTTTTACCATATGTATTGAAACTATACATACACATACATACCCTGTTCTGAATGACATGTCGCCCCCTAGTGGTATATGGAGGTTCCTGCTTCCCTGAGTGTTTAGATTTTGGTGTTTTTGTTGCTGCAGCAGCAGACTAGTTTGGTTTAACAGTGTGGGGTTAGACAGGTCGTCTGTCCGTGCCTGTGAGCTGTTGATCTGTGTGAATTCTTGGTAATTCCCTTTGTGTGTATGTCCCCCTCGGAACCACACAATGACTGTCCTGCTGATCGTTGCGTTGCAAAGCCCTGCATGTCAGCAATTTCTGACCATTTGTTCTTTTTTTGATTTCTTTGTGCTGGAAGTGAAACACCAGAGCCTCTAGTGTCCATTTGACAAACATCAGGAATATTCTGGCTGTTGACTGGTGCTTTTAACATTGTCAAACAAAATATTTAAGTTCAGTATTGTTCTTTTCTTCTTAATAGATGTTGATATCTATGATATAGTTGTGCCTTTCCAATTCACCTGTGATGGATCCACATGTGCTCTGGGAGCTGTTCTGCTTCTCCCGAGCGTTCTGTGCTTTCTCAGAAGTCTCTAAGTGGATTCTGCTGCTACCTCCTTCTTCCATAACAACAAAGGCCTCCTGTATGACCTTCTTCTACTCCTTACTTCAGAGGCCAATGGGTCCACAATGACTACCTGGCCTCCACCTTCTTCTCCTCTCTCTCTCTCTCCCTCCCTATACATCTCCCTCCCTCCCTCTCTTTCTCTCTCTCACTCTTTCGTCCCTGTCTGAAGCAAAACAAAGAGGTCCATTGTTAGAAAACAGATCCCAGAGTCAGAAAGTCTCTTTTTCATCTGACAGAAGTCTCCTGTCGTCTTTGTAACCTGAGAGGGCGAGCATGTGGAAGGAGGCAGGAAAAGGTTGGCCTTATTAAACTGGAAGATAAACTTCGGAGCACACCTCGTCTGCTGCCTCGCTTCCTCTTATGTGGCTTTCATTTACAATCATCATTATGAGTCCTCCTCTGGCGGAGCATGTGTTTCACCACCGGATGAACACACGTTCACGTTTTGCTCTTGAAAAGGATCGTACGTGTGAAAATGATCTCCAGTGTGAGGGACACAGACGCGTGTTAAATCACTTAAGAAAGCTCTGCTTTTTAAGGTGTGGGGCCGTGCGTGCCCACGGTGACTCACAGAGTTTCCACTTTAACCCAGATTTGAATTCTTGGCACAATTGTTTCGGTTTCCCTTAAATGAGAAACAACTGGAGGAACAATGATGTGTGTCTCGCCAGGTCTGTCCTGGCTGAGGACTGTGGAGCGCTGAAAACACTGCTAAAGCACTTAAAGGTAAGGAAAATACTCTAAATGATCCTCAACAGTAGTATTGTGGATTGCTCTCAATGTTTCTTTAGATTTCTATTTTTGTGTGATCTGTTTAAGTGTTTTGTTAATATATATATTGTTAGAATTGTGTTCTGATTTTACACACAACAAATGTACACGCACTTGCAGGAGCACACCTCATCCAAAGTTCTGCACTCCTGAGTAAGATAGATCTAAAATCGCTCAAATTGCTGTCCGTCACGCGCCGAGAGAGGCACGGACCAACAGGAAAGCACACGTGCATGGAGGGCTGGCTACACCATCATTCTGAGATCCTGAGATAGTCACACACCAGGGCTGTGACTTTTCTGCAGCCCAGATGTGGACGTTATCTCTTCAGCCTCTCTATGTGTGTGGCATGTGCGTGTGTGTGTGTGTGTGTGCTCGGGTGTGTGTGCGGAGTGGGGTCAGCAGGTTCCACCGTGAGTCGGTGTTTACGTCCATTTTTACCTGAGGGCTTCCAGCTCTGAACAGATGGGAGTGGATCCGGCATATTAACTGCTGCTGTATTTGTAATGTGCGACGCCGGATGATGTTGGACGATGGGGGGGTGGTCTGCTCCAGCGTGAGCTGACAGGACAGCGAGGCGGCTGCCTCTGACAGGTTTTTCTTACAGCAGCAACAATGGCCGTTATTTTCTGCTCCTGGAAATGGAGCCAAACGTTGGGTTTGAGTGGCGTTTGACAATAATGGCAATAACACACCAGCTTTCCTAATATATATCCCCGAGTCAGCTCTGCGGCCATAGGTTCAAACCTCATGTTTACCACAGAGGCCTATTTATGGTGTGTGTGTGTACATTTATAAATATGATATATGAGTAATTGGCAGCCTCCATTCCTCCAGTTTTCCCGTGTATATATTTGAAGATTTGTGGTCAAATTATTATGGAACACTGCTGTTCAATCACTTAGTGGTTTCTTTTTCTTTGTTTTTAATTTTGCAAGTTGTTATTTTTCATCTTTTTTTGTGCCACTCTCATTTTCTTAAACATGTTCAGCACATCTAGTATCTATTTTTGGACATCTGTCCACTTCACTGAATGGAACGTTTATTTTCAGCCTCGCTCACACTCAAAGCGCACTGGTGTAGTTAATTGATCTGGTGCTTCTCTGGTTGTTCTTTACAGGATGATATTAAACAAAGATGCAGGAGTCAGTCTGGTAAACAAGAGCCGACGCTTCAAGGTGATTCCGTGTGTGTGTGTGTGTGTGTATACGTGTTCGTGTCTTTGCTGCCATCTACTGGCAGGTTGTTGTAGGACAGTCCGTTTCCTACGACGTCTGCGTGGTTCACTTTGTCGTTCACGTCCCATTAAGCTTTTTTTTATGTCAGGGAAAAAGTTAATTGAAATTGGAATGCTTTTAATTTACAAAACTTTCCACTTTGAGAGGTCAGGACCATTTTATGTAAAATCTCCATTAATGAAGTAAAAAGAACCACAATTCACTGCAGCCAAATCCATCTATTCTGTGTCAAATGACTGATGAACTCATTTGAGTACATTTAGAGCAGAGTAAAATCAGATGTTTCCTTTCCTGACCTTGTAGATGAGCACTTGCATGGTTTATTCTCTGATTTAAATATCTGTTCATGTGCTCAGTGTGTTTATTTCAAAGACTGCTGCACATGTACTTGCAGATTTGAAGGATCTCAGAGGAGCGATACAGATGGACTTACGGCTCTTCAGCTGTTCACAAGCTGCATCACCTCCAGCTTCCTCTGATGTCAATTTGAAAGCATCACAGTGCATCTTAAGGTTGGTGTGTCTGATGTTTAACTCACCTAACTGAAGCACCACTCAGAGAACAAGGCTGTTTTCTTGTTTTAATCTTTCTTTGTGTCTAAAGTGACCCATATTGAGCAAAAAGAAACATTCAGGGATGCTTACCAAATCTAAACCACGCTTATTAAACACACATTTTCTCCTGTTTTCTTCAAGTATGATGTTTTAATCTGATTTCCATTCCCCAGATTACCAGCCTTACAGACATCTTCTGTGGAAACTCTTCCAGCGTTGAGCGCAGTCCTAAAACCACATCCACCTCCGCTGTGCCACGCACAACCGAGGCCACCGCCCGACGCTCCGCGCTCAAGGGCCGCTGTGCCAGTGAAACGTAGGAGTATTTCTGCAGCAGCGCAGCGACACGCCGGCCTCAGATGGACTGGAAACAACACAAAGGGCTGCGCACAACAGGGGCAGAGCATGGTTAAAACCACAGACCACAGCTAACAGCACTGATGGAGACTGCCAACACCCAGACAGACACCTGGAACACGACGGACGTGTGAGGAGAGAGATGACCGCTGGCAGTGTGCATAAACGTGAAACCTGGGTTAAATTCAGTTCATCTTTAAACCAAAGACCTGTTGCAATCGATGTGCTTTGTTTTGTGTGTTTTTGTTCATCTATGTTCATGTTACTTGTCGAAATTGCATAAAGTCTTATGGTGCTAATTTAATTTAAGGCTTAATTAAAATAAAATGTAAAATATCTACTATAAATGAAGCAGCGTCAATAGAATAGTGAGCGAGTGAGTTTCATTCTAGATTCTACAAACACCTTTGGACCGTAATAAGGCTCCGACCACGTGGTCCTGACGTCACACAACTCTGATTGGTCTCCTATCGTCGGCGCACGCGTTTCTTAAGGAAACGTTAGACGGAAGTGACGTTTTTGACATTAAAATAAAAGCCCGTGGAAGCTTACACACATATTGTTGACATGCGTTTTTATCTGTATTTAATACTACCTCAAACTACAGAACTTCATGTATATTATTTCTGTCGTTTATTTTAATATTTAAAGATACAAAATAGATGTGTTATTGTCAAATATAGTGAAATTTGCCAGCCAAACCCTAATTTTGAAGGCGACAGCCGGAAGCTGGAGCTGTGATTTCTGGACAGGCTGGACGTGTTTGGGACAAAGTAGACAGCAGGTGAGGACATTACTGATCAAAAGTTTAGACTACCTTTGACAGGACAAACCTTCTGAAACTGTTCGTCTGTCCGTCGGTTTTTTTAACTCGTCAAGAGGACGCCGGTTTTACTTCAGACCAGCTGTAATCACATGTAACCCACACACACACACACACACACACACGCACTCTAATTAAACGTCACGTCAGATTCACCACATCGCTTTCAAAACTCTGCGAATGCTATTTCTGAAATCGTTGCTGTCTTTGGTGGTAACTGGACCAAATGGAATTCTTTGTTTATTATCACGCGTCTCACGGCAGCAACTTTGCACCAAGAGTAAAAAGCCTCAAAGTCTTCTCTGTAAACAAGGTCCCATAGTTCATACCCTTGGTCACATATTTATACTTTATCCTGTAAACTTAATTCGAATCCAGCTGTAGTGTTAAGTAGAAGTGTCAAGAAGGCTGGTTTTCCTGCTGAACCTGTTCCCAGTGTTTGACATTCTTTAAAGAGACAGTTCACCCAAAACGGAGTATCTGACGTCCATGTGGAGAAAAACCAGCACAGTCGTACCTAAGATGAACACACGTTCACATTTTACTCCTGTGTGTAAGCCCCTGTGTGTCTTCTCCTCACAGAGATGTGGTGGCTGCTGCTCCTGCTCCTGGCCTTGCTGGTGCTCCTCAGCAGCCTGGACGTCGGGTACTTCCTGTGGGCGGCCGTGGTGATCCTGCGCGCCTGGTTCCAGCCCCCCGTCAGGGACGTGACGGCCGAGCAGACCCTCACGGGCCGGGTCACGACCCGGGACATCGACCTGTGCCACATGAACAACGCGCGCTACCTCCGAGAGTGTGACTTCGCCCGCTTCTCCCTCTACGCCCGCAACGGTGTGTTCAAGGCCCTGAGAGCGCTGGGGGCCTCGGCGGTCGTGGGGGCCACGACCATCCGCTACCGCAGGGCCCTGCGCATAGCCGAAGGCTACGAGCTGCGGAGTCGCATCGTGACCTGGGACGACAAGGCCTTTTTCCTGGAGCAGAGGTTTGTGTCGGCAAAGGACGGAGTAGTGTGTGCCGTCATGTACTGCAAGCAGAGCATCATCAGAAGCAGCCCAGACAAGATCATGCAGCACCTGTGCAAGCGGAAGGTGAGCGCCACGATTTTCAGCATGCATGCATGCCTTTGCACCAGAAACGGGATGAAAGCAGGGGCGCTTCAGAACACGTAGACACATCTTTTGGCGTTTCTTCTTGCAGGTGGAGTGTCCTGAGTTTCCAGAGGACCTCCAGCACTGGGTGAACTTCATCTCTGCCAGCAGCCAGGCCCTCCGGGCTGAGAGCGGCCTGCATGAAAAGGATCAATAAAGAGATTGCCCGGGAAGCTTATGAGACTTTTTGGACTAACTGAATTAGATTCCTCAGGATTAAAAGGTCCCTTTTTGCACAGTTCTCCCCCACACACACTCGTGCCTACACCGTTGAAAACGGTCCTCTCCACATCAGAGAAGTGCTGTTATGACCTCAGCTGGGTTAACGCTGAAACACGATTCAGGTCTTTTGATGCACCTTTTTAAAAACACTGGATGCTAATGTTTAAAAGGAAAGCAAAACATTAGTTTGAGTTATTGGGTTTACATAAACAGGAAGAATAACTGAATAACAATAGAACATGGATGCTGTTATATGCAGGCCAAACTTGAAGGTTCCGGTGGAGTTAAGATCAAGTTCATGATACTATGTAGACTCTGGATGAACCTGTTAAGCCCTAAAGGGTTTTCTTTTATGCAGTTTTACACGTGATGACTGCATTGATGAATATGTGATATTGGTGGGGGCACTGGGGCTAAACAGGTTAAGGATATGGATTTGGGATTACAGGTGCTTTGCCTTGTATAATAAATTCACACAGGGACTAATATCTTCATGAAATAGGATTCTTGAATACATGTCCAAGTGTTTTTTAATGGACATTTGAAGTTACTGGTGGATGTCTTAATAAAATATTAACTATCAATTGTGATGTACTTACTTACTTACATTCATGTTATTTGTAACACATCAATTATCTATTGGTTTATCTGAATATATGTGAGAGGATACTTCCACCGGTGAACTCAGATGCTTTAAAAGTAGCACGTATGACTTATGGCATTAGGCAAGAACACGATGGAAGCACAAGTGTAAATGATTTTTTTTCCCTCTTTTATCTTTTTTACCGTATGGTACTGTATTGCTTAGTCATGGAACACTCTTTAATTCAAATAGAAAATAAAAAACATTAATGCAATCCGGAGGATGACACTTTCCAGAAATAAAAATGTAAGAATCCAGGAAGTTCATGTTTATTCCTTCATTTAATTTTTTTTTTTATTATTTCAACTATGCCATCCTCAAAGTTACCTTCCTGACTAAATCCATATACATACAGATAAAACAAAAAGGAAAATCCCTTTGACCATAAATAGCAGAAGGGGTTTGACGCTGATTCTGTGGTCTGACACAGACCATTAGCCGCTACAACTAAGGGTGCTAATGAAAGCTCTTGACCAGTGGAACACACCAGTTTGTCAGTGGTCACGGCCAGTGGTTAGCTGAATTATTGTCCCTGATGACATACACATTCATGCAAATACTTGGATTTGTGAATTAATGGTTCAAGTTCTAGTATCAAAACTTTTCTTTTCTGCCTTATTTATTGTTCAATCCTTCAACAAAAATCTTTTCTTTTGTCTTTACACTGACAACTCATTCACTAAGGTGACTGATACAGGAGAGTGATGCGGGGCAGATCTACGCCATGTGGCACAATCACAGCAGAGTTTTTATTGGCCCCAGCTGACGGAAGAAGGAGGAAATGGTTCAGTGTCTTCAATGGTCCCCACATGTGATTACACTTTTTTATTATGATGCAGCATGAATTTAAAAATGTATAATCAATGATTTCACGGACCCCCAGGGGTCTGGCCCTCCCAGTTTGACATTTTGTGTCCAGATGACACAAGGTGACATATACCATGTGACAGATTGTGGATTTCATCAAATAAAAAATGGAAAAAGAAACAGGAAGTAAACTTATTAAATCTTTATGTTTGAAAAGAATGTCAATGTGAAAGTTCAGTATAATCCCATTTCAGATATTTGACCTTTTATTGTAAGCACATCAAACATGAAAGCACATCAAAGACAGAAAAAAGTATATGTAGCAGAGATGATCTCAGTAGCTCACTGCAAATTAGTCATAACTCTTTAGCAAGTATGACCAAGCAGGCTGGAAAATCGGAAACTTCTAGCAAGCGTAGCTGTCTGGGCCTCAATACCTCAGGTGAGATTAGGATCCTGATAGATGATGTGATGGTGAGGAGAAAGAGGGGAACACAGACAAGTGTTTCCAGTACACCCACTACTGGAGTGGACCAGAGGAGAAGTCAACCCTCAATTGGTCTCCATTACTGTCAACTATACTGTAATGTTCATTTACCATCAGTACCCCCAATCATTTTAAATGTTTGAGATGTAACGATCACAGAAACTGTTGTTGGTTTGTCTGATTATTGAATATGAAAACATGAAAGTTCAATTTTATTTGATGATCAGGAAATGGAAAAAGTAGCTGCTCCAAAAAGAAGTTGATCCACACGCCCAGGCCATCATTAGCTGAACAGAGGGGAGTAAGTGAAGCTGCTACTCAACTGGGTCTGCGGGTAAAGTCCAGCCTGGGCACAACCCGCAAGACCCAGTCAGATCCTGGACCACTAAGACACCTGAGGTCAGAACCTGTGAAGGTGTCTGAGTGGAAGCATCGGCAGCAAAAGTCGGTGTTGGTGGCCCTCAGCCGAGGTGAGTTCATCGTGAAAAAAATAATGATTAAAAATAAAATAATAATAATAATTAAAAATAAAAAATACAAATTGGTGTTTGCAGCTGAGTTTGAGGAACAATTTGAGGCACTTGGGGAACTTGGAAATGGAGCATTTGGGACTGTTTACTCAGGCCAGAGGATTAAGGACTCATTTCCAGTAAGAGTTTTTAGTAGAACCCCACCCTCACAAACACAAATACACACACACGCACACAAACACACACACACATACATACACACATAAACATGCATATACACACATACACACACTTACACACTCATCACTGCCCTCATTAATACAGGTGATTCTTTCCTGCAGGTTGCGATCAAACACATCAACAAGCTCTACGTTGATTACCATCCAGTGGTGAGACATGACTCTGATCTCAGCTCTTCCATCTTCTTGATGATCATCAGTAAGCACAGTCAAGCACATGAACCTACATTGTTTCTGTCTTTAGGAGATTGATGGCGTGGTGCACAGGGTCCCACTGGAGGCTGTCCTGATGTTGATGGCATCAGGAGAAAACACTCCAGTGGGACAAAGTGCTGCAATTTCTTTGCTGGGATGGTGCAACCTAGACAAGGAAGTCATTGTCATCATGGAAAGGCCAGAAACTTGTGTTTGTCTAGCGGACTACATGAAGACAATTAACAAAAATGAAGAGCTGACTAAGGTGATGAAGCTGCCCTTCCTTCTTCTGGGACAGTGGACGCTGTTCCAGATGTGCATGTTTGAAAATACCTTTAAAAGATCTCTGACTCTTTGTTCTTTCTGTCAGATCATCATGAAGCAGGTGGTTGCTGCTGTTATGAACATGCAGGAGGTTGGAGTTTATCATGGAGACATAAAAACTGATAACATACTCATTGAGAAGAATGCTGCTTGGACGATTCCTCGAGTGAGGATAATCGATTTTGGTTGTGGAAGCATTTTGAGGAAAGGATCTGACCTCCACGCTGGTACGTCTAACCCTCTATTGAACCGTTGAGCTTCTCAACTGCAGAGCTTTACAGTGAGCTTTTAGTGAATATGTCTTCCTTTCCTCACAGGGGGATCTGGGTCACAGTCTCCAGAGTTCCCCACCATTACTGAAGAGCAACTCATCCCAAAGACAGTGCAGCAGCTGGGCGGCGTCCTGTATGAGATGCTGGGTTGTGGTATTTATTTGGGAAAGAGCCACAACTTCAGCTCTCAATGTAAAAAAAAGATTCAGGAATCAAATGTGTCAAAAGGTAAACCAGAAGACACTGTTACACAGTTAAACGTCTGCTGAACTCTCCCTCAACTTTCTCTCTTTGCTCTTTTCTCAGACTGCAAGAACCTTTGGTGGAGGTGTTTACATCTAAACCCACATGAGTCGATCACGCTGGAACAAATCTGGAGCCACCCGTGGTTGAACTGAAGCCCTCAAAAGCTCCAGCTGTGACACTCACTAGACGGAACTCCAGATGTTCTCAATATCGCCTGCTAAACCAGGAGCCATTTTGTTCATCGTTGTTGTGATCGACCACATTAAACCACTTTCACCAACCAATGATTGTTTTCCTGCACCGCTGTGTTTTCCTCATGCGGAGTGTTTGTACATGAGACAGACAGCAGGAGACTGTCTGGTGCTTTTAGCTGCTGCAGGTCCCACAGCCCTCTGACAATATGGGGGTGTGCAGCATGTTGGAGTGCGTTGGAGTGTGTGTGTGTGTGTGTGTGTGTGTGTGTGTGTGTGTGTGTGTGTGTGTGTGTGTGTGTGTGAGAGAGTCATTCTTCCTAACTGCCCGTTATGCTGAAGATCCAGTTCACTTCACCTTCGTGTGTGTAGCGTCTGCTACAATCAAGGCTGTCTCAAGGTGATTTTAAAGGACCTGACCAAGAGTCAGGTGAGCAAGAGTAGCAGGAAAAAGTTCTAAGAGGAAGAAATGTTGAGTCAGACTCAAATGGGGGACCTTTCTGCTGATGTCAGCCAGTAAAAGAGGAGAGAGTACTAGAGAAGGACAGGAACAGACACAAGTTTACAGGACAGAACTGAGAATCAATTTTTATACAAATAAAATGTATAAAGCATAAAGAGCTTTACAACATAAAAGTACACAATACTACGTAAAACATGTTGTAGCCAACATGAAACGTCCTGTCTGTTTGTTCCACCACTTGTAGAGGACCTCGTTGTGGGAGCAGGACACCCACACTGGCAGGGAAATATTTTACTCAGCTGGATACCGGAGGGCGATACTACTTTTAAACAGATCGATAACATTTGATATAAAACAGATGATGATGATGACGTCTGACATTCATGATGCAAAGCCTTCCAAGCTTGTTGAGGAAGACCAATTGAAGTGCACGATTCTGGATCAGCTGATCCGTCACGTGGCCCTTCTTCAACATTAGAGCAGGTATTTAAATCTCCCTGCTTACTTGGTCACTCCTGATCACTCCATGCTGCTTCTGCTCTTGATAGATGTTGCTCATGTTACTTCACCTTCTGCTGCTTCAGGCTGTCATTCAGACCTCAATCCCACCACCTCCCCATCATCCTCCTGTAGACTGTTTCTCTAACAGGTGTTGTATGAACATCAATGCAGTACAAACAAGTCACAGAATCAATGAACAAGTCATAGATTTATTAACTGAAATCTGTTGAACAAATAGTTCAGAGGCACAACAGAAGGCTTGTTTAGGACAGGCAAAAGCTCAGTAACCCAAGATACAAGCAAAACAGGCAGAAAAAGGGAAGGAGGTCAAGCTCATGGTCTGGGGCAGAAGGCTGAGGTAATTTACCAGGAGGCAGACAAAGCAGGAAGGTCGTAGGCAGGCAGTCAGTACCGGAAAGACAGGGTTTTCTTTTATGCAGTTTTACACGTGATGACTGCATTGATGAATATGTGATATTGGTGGGGGCACTGGGGCTAAACAGGTTAAGGATATGGATTTGGGATTACAGGTGCTTTGCCTTGTATAATAAATTCACACAGGGACTAATATCTTCATGAAATAGGATTCTTGAATACATGTCCAAGTGTTTTTTAATGGACATTTGAAGTTACTGGTGGATGTCTTAATAAAATATTAACTATCAATTGTGATGTATTATTTTACTTACATTCATGTTATTTGTAACACATCAATTATCTATTGGTTTATCTGAATATATGTGAGAGGATACTTCCACCGGTGAACTCTGAGATGCTTTAAAAGTAGCACGTATGACTTATGGCATTAGGCAAGAACACGATGGAAGCACAAGTGTAAATGATTTTTTTTTCCTCTTTTATCTTTTTACCGTATGGTACTGTATTGCTTAGTCATGGAACACTCTTTAATTCAAATAGAAAATAAAAAACATTAATGCAATCCGGAGGATGACACTTTCCAGAAATAAAAATGTAAGAATCCAGGAAGTTCATGTTTATTCCTTCATTTAATTTTTTTTTTTATTATTTCAACTATGCCATCCTCAAAGTTACCTTCCTGACTAAATCCATATACATACAGATAAAACAAAAAGGAAAATCCCTTTGACCATAAATAGCAGAAGGGGTTTGACGCTGATTCTGTGGTCTGACACAGACCATTAGCCGCTACAACTAAGGGTGCTAATGAAAGCTCTTGACCAGTGGAACACACCAGTTTGTTAGTGGTCACGGCCAGTGGTTAGCTGAATTATTGTCCCTGATGACATACACATTCATGCAAATACTTGGATTTGTGAATTAATGGTTCAAGTTCTAGTATCAAAACTTTTCTTTTCTGCCTTATTTATTGTTCAATCCTTCAACAAAAATCTTTTCTTTTGTCTTTACACTGACAACTCATTCACTAAGGTGACTGATACAGGAGAGTGATGCGGGGCAGATCTACACCATGTGGCACAATCACAGCAGAGTTTTTATTGGCCCCAGCTGACGGAAGAAGGAGGAAATGGTTCAGTGTCTTCAATGGTCCCCACATGTGATTACACTTTTTTATTATGATGCAGCATGAATTTAAAAATGTATAATCAATGATTTCACGGACCCCCAGGGGTCTGGCCCTCCCAGTTTGACATTTTGTGTCCAGATGACACAAGGTGACATATACCATGTGACAGATTGTGGATTTCATCAAATAAAAAATGGAAAAAGAAACAGGAAGTAAACTTATTAAATCTTTATGTTTGAAAAGAATGTCAATGTGAAAGTTCAGTATAATCCCATTTCAGATATTTGACCTTTTATTGTAAGCACATCAAACATGAAAGCACATCAAAGACAGAAAAAAGTATATGTAGCAGAGATGATCTCAGTAGCTCACTGCAAATTAGTCATAACTCTTTAGCAAGTATGACCAAGCAGGCTGGAAAATCGGAAACTTCTAGCAAGCGTAGCTGTCTGGGCCTCAATACCTCAGGTGAGATTAGGATCCTGATAGATGATGTGATGATGAGGAGAAAGAGGGGAACACAGACAAGTGTTTCCAGTACACCCACTACTGGAGTGGACCAGAGGAGAAGTCAACCCTCAATTGGTCTCCATTACTGTCAACTATACTGTAATGTTCATTTACCATCAGTACCCCCAATCATTTTAAATGTTTGAGTTGTAACGATCACAGAAACTGTTGTTGGTTTGTCTGATTATTCAATATGAAAACATGAAAGTTCCATTTTATTTGATGATCAGGAAATGGAAAAAGTAGCTGCTCCAAAAAGAAGTTGATCCACACGCCCAGGCCATCATTAGCTGAACAGAGGGGAGTAAGTGAAGCTGCTACTCAACTGGGTCTGCGGGTAAAGTCCAGCCTGGGCACAACCCGCAAGACCCAGTCAGATCCTGGACCACTAAGACACCTGAGGTCAGAACCTGTGAAGGTGTCTGAGTGGAAGCATCGGCAGCAAAAGTCGGTGTTGGTGGCCCTCAGCCAAGGTGAGTTCATCGTGGAGAGATGAGTGTGTGTGTGAGCACTAAACGTCTTCACAACTCTAAAAAATACAAATTGGTGTTTGCAGCTGAGTTTGAGGAACAATTTGAGGAACTTGGGGAACTTGGAAATGGAGCATTTGGGACTGTTTACTCGGGCCAAAGAATTAAGGACTCATTTCCAGTAAGAGTTTTTAGTGGAACCCCACCCTCACAAACACAAATACACACACACACACACACACATACATACACACATAAACATGCATATACACACATACACACACATAAACACACTTACACACTCATCACTGCCCTCATTAATACAGGTGATTCTTTCCTGCAGGTTGCGATCAAACACATCAACAAGCTCTACGTTGATTACCATCCAGTGGTGAGACATGACTCTGACCTCAGCTCTTCCATTTTCTTGATGATCATCAGTAAGCACAGTCAAGCACATCAACCTACATTGTTTCTGTCTTTAGGAGATCGATGGCGTGGTGCACAGGGTCCCACTGGAGGCTGTCCTGATGTTGATGGCATCAGGAGAAAACACTCCAGTGGGACAAAGTGCTGCAATTTCTTTGCTGGGATGGTGCAACCTAGACAAGGAAGTCATTGTCATCATGGAAAGGCCAGAAACTTGTGTTTGTCTAGCGGACTACGTGAAGACAATTAACAAAAATGAAGAGCTGACTAAGGTGATGAAGCTGCCCTTCCTTCTTCTGGGACAGTGGACGCTGTTCCAGATGTGCATGTTTGAAAATACCTTTAAAAGATCTCTGACTCTTTGTTCTTTCTGTCAGATCATCATGAAGCAGGTGGTTGCTGCTGTTATGAACATGCAGGAGGTTGGAGTTTATCATGGAGACATAAAAACTGATAACATACTCATTGAGAAGAATGCTGCTTGGACGATTCCTCGAGTGAGGATAATCGATTTTGGTTGTGGAAGCATTTTGAGGAAAGGATCTGACCTCCACGCTGGTACGTCTAACCCTCTATTGAACCGTTGAGCTTCTCAACTGCAGAGCTTTACAGTGGGCTTTTAGTGAATATGTCTTCCTTTCCTCACAGGGGGATCTGGGTCACAGTCTCCAGAGTTCCCCACCATTACTGAAGAGCAACTCATCCCAAAGACAGTGCAGCAGCTGGGCGGCGTCCTGTATGAGATGCTGGGTTGTGGTATTTATTTGGGAAAGAGCCACAACTTCAGGTCTCAATGTAAAAATAAGATTCAGGAATCAAACGTGTCAAAAGGTAAACCAGAAGACACTGTCACACAGTTAAACGTCTGCTGAACTCTCCCTCAACTTTCTCTCTTTGCTCTTTTCTCAGACTGCAAGAACCTTTGGTGGAGGTGTTTACATCTAAACCCACATGAGTCGATCACGCTGGAACAAATCTGGAGCCACCCGTGGTTGAACTGAAGCCCTCGAAAGCTCCAGCTGTGAACCTCACTAGATGGAACTCCAGATGTTCTCAATATCACCTGCCAAACCAGGAGCCATTTTGTTCATATTGTCGTTGTTGGGATCGACCACATTAAACCACTTTCACCAACCAATGATTGTTTTCCTGCACCGCTGTGTTTTCTTCATGTGGAGTGTTTACAAACAAGTCACAGAATCAATGAACAAGTCATAGATTTATTAACTGAAATCTGGTGAACAAATAGTTCAGAGGCACAACAGAAGGCTTGTTTAGGACAGGCAAAAGCTCAGTAACCCAAGATACAAGCAAAACAGGCAGACAAAGGGAAGGAGGTCAAGCTCGTGGTCTGGGGCAGAAGGCTGAGGTAATTTACCAGGAGGCAGACAAAGCAGGAAGGTCGTAGGCAGGCAGTCAGTACCGGAAAGACAGACAAAAGAAGGTTGGAAAGTCTCACATGAGAAGGAACAATCTGGTACAGGGTGAGTGTGGAGCTGTGGAATATATATATTGAAGTGAACACAGGTGTGCTGATTGGTGAAGGCCGGAGCAGAGTTCGTTCCATCCCTGTGGGGGTGTGCAGTTCACCCCCTGTGACGTCTATGAATGAATATATGAAGACACAGCATTATGTCAAACCTGCATTATGTTGCTAAATTGAAGCTGCATCTTTGCAAATTCAAAGAAGGGGTCATTCCCTCATAATAGTCTGCCTAGACATCACAGAGAATCAGCTGCAGACCCCCTGGATAACAGGAGGTTCACAGCCGTGTTCCACAAGTGTCCTTCCAGGCTGGAAGGCAAACAGGCAGGTGAGTGAAGAAGAGGACAAAAAACAAATTCAAAGTCAGCAGGTACAACATAGAACAAACACCAGGAATAATTGATTAGGAAAACACCAAGAAGCAGCAGGTACAGTGGGCTAGAAGCGTTAGCACACAGACAACTGTGGGACGATCTGGCACCGGGTGATGAGAAAACCAGGGCTTTTATAGGGTGGTGGTGATGAGGTAATGGCAGGCAGCTGAGAGGGATGAAATGATCTGAGCCAGGTGTGACAATCTGGAAACTTGGAAACCAAGCCTACGCCCACAGACAGACAAACAAGTCAACACCCACAAGACACCAGCAAGGTCAGTGACAGTGCCCCCCTCTCAGGGAACACCCCCAGGTGATCCACCAAGCTTGCCCGGGTGTCAGCAGTGGATATCTGAGAGGAGAGATGACACACCTCTCAGTATGAATTGAAGCGGCACCCAGCATCACTCCTCAGGACTGTAACCTGCCCAATCCACAAGGTACTGGAATACCTTACCCCAATGGTGCATGTCCAGCAGCCAGCAGTGTAGGCTGGATGGTCATTGTAGCAATACTCTATATGTTGCATACATACAGATAAAACAAAAGGAAAATCCCTTTGACCAGAAATAGCAGAAGGGGTTTGAAGCTGATTCTGTGGTCTGACACAGACCATTAGCCGCTACAACTAAGGGTGCTAATGAAAGCTCTTGACCAGTGGAACACACCAGTTTGTCAGTGGTCACGACCAGTTGTTAGCTGAATTAATGTCCCTGATGACATATACATTCATGTAAATACTTGGATTTGTGAATTAATGGTTCTAACCTGGACCTGATCCACCTGTGATCGAAAGGGTCTGCAGTTCACCCCCTGTGATGTCTATGAATGAATATATCAAGACACAGCCTGATGCCAAACCTGCTTTATGTTGCTAAATTGATGCTGCATCTTTGCAAATAAATCTGCACAATAAAGTCTGTGTTTCACTCCAGAGTTGTCTGACATTTACTCCTTTAACAGTGTTGTCACCAAGGTTACCAAACGGGTATAATTCAGATATTTGATAAAGTAATAACGCCCACAAAGTCCACTCACAAACTGTCCAAACCAGCGGTTCTCTAACTCTTTGGGGCCAGGGAGCCTTTACAGTGGAGAAAATGTTCCAAGGACCCCCTCATGATCCTCACATTAGTTAAACGTGTTTACTGACATTTGTGATCACAGATGCCTTATCAATTCATTGTTTTCAAGTTTTCAACATAAATACACGTTAATTTTATTCAGATTGTTTTTAAATCACAACATTTGTAACATTCAAGCTATATGTTGCATATATCTCTAAGAGAGACGAGACGAGTGTATCTTTTCTGTTGCTTTAATATCACACATTTACAAGTAGTCAGCAAGCACGTGAATATACCCGCCAAAGGGGAATGGGCGTTACCCTAAATGTGTCCCCAGTAGCTACCAACATCGGCACATTAGTTCCACTTATTGGTTCCTAGCAATATTCCTACATCTCCCACTTTTAGTGAGTTACCCACGTTTCTTTTAACAACATCAACAACTGTTATTTTCTTTTACTGGACTTACAACACAAATATTTCTGTATAACTTTAACTCAGGAATATACAGTATGTAATAATCAATTAGCTTAGCAAATGAATTACTTTTAGTCTCATCTCTTTTAAATAACTCAAACAATAAACTTAAAGGCACTTTCCTATCTCGGGGTCAGGGTAGACTACCTGAATCCCCAAAGCTGTGCAGGCGTTATTCTGCCCTGTGTGACCACGGCTTTCTATGTAAGACAGGTTATTATTATAAGTCCATTCTCACTGGTCTTCTAATCATGCGCCCTGATCTAATAACAGTAGGAGTCTCTGGAATGACCCTGATGTGGGATCGGTTTCTCTGAAGATCCTGAGGGCAGCTCGATGTTGTAGGACCTTGTGTCTGGGCTGGACCTGTGATGACCCCAGGTTGCTCGGTGTTCTTCACCCAGATTCTGTCCTGGTCAGAGCTCCTATCTTCCGTCTCTCTGTCTTTTGTTGAAACAGGATGCTTGCTTCTCCATTTCCTGATCCTTCTCTCTGAAAGCTTGTAGATCAGGCCACCTCGGCTCCAAGTTCTCCTGACTGACGGGCAGGGGTGTTCTGATGTTTCGGCCCATCAGGAGCTGTGCAGGAGATGCACCTTGCGCCAAGCGTGTGGCCCTGTAAGCCATGAGGGCCTTATGTGGATCCTCTCCCTTCCTCAAGAGAGATTTGACTGTTCCCACAGCCCTTTCAGCTTCTGAATTTCCCTGAGGATAACGGGGGCTGCTAGTCACATGTTGGAAATTGTTCTCTCTGGCAAAGTCTGCAAACTCCACCGACGCAAACTGAGGACCACCGTCCGTGACCAGGACCTCAGCGACCCCATGACGTGAGAAGATAGCCTTGAGCTTCTCCATTACAAAGGCTGAGGTAGTGGAAGTGAGGTTAGCTACTTCTATGTAGCATGAGAAGTCGTCATCTACTACCAGGTACATAGCTGAGTTCCACTGGAACAGATCCGCTCCCACACGCTGCCATGGCCTGTCTGACATCTGTGTCGTCATCAGCGGTTCCTGGAAGTTATGCGCCTCCTTGACACATATGGAACAGTTTCCCTCTTTTTGCTTTATCTGCTCTGACAGCCCCGGCCACCATATGGACTGTTGTGCTCTGGCGATACACTTTGTGACGTCCTGGTGACCTTCATGAACTTTGTTCAGCATCTCCGCTTGCATAGCAATAGGGATGACGAGTCAGTCACCTTTCATCAGCAGTCCATCAGCAAGTAGCAGGTCCTGTCGATACTGCCAGTACAGCTGGAGCTCTGGTGTGAGAGCCTTCCTTTGGTCAGGCCCATCCAGTTTTCACCAGGTTCTTTAGTCTGTTGCAGACACTGTCTGTATCCTGTGCGGCTCTGCTCTGAGCCAGCCTCCCTTCTGACGCAGGTAGGTGCTCCACCACCTGGTTGACATAGGCACCAACATCCTTCTCCAGTTGTTTTTCTTCCGGCGTCGGTGGTGCTCGGATTGGAGCCCTGGATAGTGCGTCTGCTGTGATCAGGTTCTTCCCTGGCACATGCTCAATCTTGTAGGTGGAGCGAAGCAATCGCAGTCTGAACCTCAAGGTTCTGGGGGGGCAGGTCGTCAAGGGCTCTGCTGCCCAGTAGGGAAATGGGGGCTTGTGGTCTGTCTCTATGAGAAAGTCCATCCCTATCAGGTATGATTGGAAGCGCTCACACGCCCAGGTTAGTGCCAGCGCCTCTTTCTCTATTTGTGCGTACCTGCACTCTGCTTCTGTCATGCCGCGGGATACGAAGGCGACCGGGTGCCATTCACCTGACGGTTGCTTCTGTGACAGAACCCCTCCAAGTCCAAATGAGGAAGCGTCCACTGCAACTTTTGTCGCTCTGTTCGGACTGTACTGAACCAGGACCGTGGTTGAGCTCAGCTCCCAACGCAGCTCCTCAAATGCCCGCTGCTGCATGCTCCCCCACGCCCAGTTGCTGTCAGCCTTGAGCAGCTCTCTTATGGACTGTGAGAGCTCTGCAATCCTTGATGAGAACTTCCCCATGTAGTTAACCATGCCCAGATATCATCTTACACCTGGGATGTCTGTTGGTGTGGGCATGTGGGTGATGGTGTTAATCTTGCTGGGTCTGGTTCCAGGCCCTGGGCTCTGACATTGTGGCCTCAGTACTTGACACGTTCTACAGCAAATTCCCACTTGTCCTCATTGAGTGTCAGTCCTTCTTGTGTATGTCTCTCCAACACTTTGCTCAGCCTGTGGTCATGTTGTTCATGTGATGTCCCAAAAACAAGGATGTCATCTGCATGACACACGGTACCCTCCAGTCCTGTCAGCATTTGTGATAGCCTCTTCTGAAAGTGCTCGGGTGCCGACGAAATCCCGAATGGCAATCTGTGAAAACAGTACCTCCCGAGCTGTGTGATGAACGTTGTCAAGGGGACTGATTCTGGGTGAGGTGGCACCTGTCAGAAGCCAGCTGTGGCTTTTTTTGAAAACAGAGTCGCTCCTGACAGCTTGGCGAGGGTTTCGTCGACAGCAGGCAGGATGAGTCTTTCACGACAGACAGTCATTCAGATGGGTCAGATCCACACAGATTCTGATTGTTCCATTGGGCTTTAGAACCACAACAATCCCTGCACACCTCTGTCGGCTCATCGATGGGCGCTATCACTCCCAGGGTCACCATTCTCTGGAGCTCCACTTTGACCTTGCCTAATAAGGGAAGGGGTAAAAGGCACGGCAGCGACAATGCATAGGGCTTGGCATCCTTTAACAGCTTAATTTTGTACATGCCATGCAGGCATCCTAGGCCTGCGAAAACTTTGGGGTACAGCCTTTTAATGTCAATCTGTTCCTCAATGCTGTCAACTGTGTAGGCCAGCTGCAGTGCTTCTATTGTTGGCAGACCAAGTAGCGGGGTAGTAGTGCCATGGAACTGAACTTTCACTTGTAGAGCGTTGTCGCCTGGTCCCAGCAGTCTTTTTGTTGCAGTGGCGAGTGGCCCGTGCTGCTTCTTCGAGTAGACTTCAGCTGGAATGGCTGTCACATCCGCTCCTGTGTCCAGCTTAAAGGTGGTTTGTTGGCCATTCAATATCAGCGTCTTCTGCCATATCTTTGACTGACCACCCGCCGACACACTTCCCAAGAAACCAGTCTCTACCTCCTCTTCCTGGATTTCATTCACACTGCTTGGCTTTGTTTTGCAGAGGGCTGCATAGTGGCCTTTCTTGTGGCATTTACGGCATTCAGCATCCCTTGCAGCATAATTGGTCGGGCAATGTGACGGTGTTTTGCCACAACGTCCACTGCCTCTTTACGCTTTTTCATGGTCCCTTGAACCCTTGCCTTGGGCACCTTTTGAAACTTTATCTTGTATTTCATCATGTCCACATTAGCTTCTTTGTGGTCTGGACCACCTGTGTCACACACAATGGGCTGTTTCTTTATCTCCTAATGCCGTCTTATTTTCAGGACAGTTTTGGCCAGCGTTAATTCACTCATTTACTGGTTTGTATTTATTTTTGTCTTCATCACTTAAGCCCAGTGTGCACAGAATATCATCAGCTTTATCACCCATGGTATAAACTAATGCATTGACTTGATAGTCTTCACCTTTTTGGTCCAGTCCAGCAGCAACTCTAAACCTCTCAAATCTGCGGATCCAGTTTGGCCAGCTTGGAAAGTCTGAGAAGTCGAAGTTCTCTGGTGAGCTTATGGAGAACAGGGAATCCATCCTCTTCTTCGTGTGTCATTTTCCTGTTTTTTTTATCTTCTTTTCAAGTCCACAAAATATACAGGATCACTCTCGATGCAGTCTTTAATAGCACCGTCAATTTCAGCTTGATTCGGCCGTTTTCAGCAAGCTACTACTACAGTTTCTACCTGCTAGCTAGTTAGCTTATTAGCTCCGAAACGCCGACCAGCACTCACTCGTCAAAACGTCCGTTTCTGCTCCGAACAAACGTCTTCTCGTCCGCCTCCGAAAATTACGGTGACGGGACTCGGTGCTTCTGACACCATGTAGCAATACTCTATACGGTGCATGTATCTCTAAGAGAGGCTAGACGAGTGTATCCTTTCTGTTGCTTTAATAAAACACAAGTAGTCAGCAAGCGCGTGAACATACCCGCCAAAGGGGAATGGGCGCTACGCTAAATGTGTCCCCAGAAGCTACCAACATCGGCACATTAGTTCCACTTATTGGTTCCTAGCAATATTCCTACAGTCATCAATGACATGGGGGCATGGGGGGCCTCTCATCTGGAGGAGAAAGTGGGCTGGTCACCATTGACTTCAGATGAGAGACTTGGAAGGTGGGATGAATCTTAGGAACACTTAGCCCTCACTTTGAAACCAAATGAGGCCAGAACCTTTGAGGGTGTCTGAGTTGAAGTGTCAGCAGCAGGGTAAAAGTCAGTGTTAGTGGCCCTCAGCCAAGGTGAGTTCATCGTGGAGAGATGAGTGTGTCTGGGCACTAAACGTCTTCACAACTCTGAAAAATACAAATCCGTGTTTGTAGCTGCGTTTGAGGAACAATTAGGGCAACTTGGAGAACTTGGAAACGGAGCATTTTGGATTGTTTACTTGGGCCACAGGATTAAGGACTCATTTCCAGTAAGTGTTTTTATTCAAACCCTACCCCCACCTTCACACACGCACACCTACACTCACACACACTCATCATGGCCCTCATTAATACAAATGATTCTTTCCTGCAGGTCGCAATCAAACACATCAACAACTCTGTGTCTCAGTGGTGAGACAAGACATGATCTAAACCAGGCGTCGCCAACCTTTTTGAAACTGAGAGCTACTTCAAGGGCACTGAGTAATGCAAAGGGCTACCACTTTGATAACACACTTCTGAAAGAAGAAAGTTGCACAGTTCACCTTTAATTTTATATTAATGACATTCTACATGAAGACACTGATTGTTAATGATTAATAATTCATCAATAATTATTCAGAAAGATTCAACAAGGTAGGAAACAAACTTCAACATGCAATATTATATTTCTTATTTACCTTTCCAATTTTGTCATTTTCAAACGATAACTTCCACAACATTCAAGACGCTATCAGTTTTTATCAAATCATGAACTCTGAACCACGTCTGTACAAATGATCAATTATGTAAGATTTAACAAAAATCAACTCATTTTAAAATAAATCTTATCACATTTGTACTAATCACTACATTTGCAGCCATTAAAACAAGGGTGTCCAAACTGTTCCACAAAGGACCGTGTGGCTGCAGGTTCTTGTTCAACCAGTCAAGCACACAGTTTGACCAATCAGCTGTCTGAAGACTCAGGCGGTGAGGTGATTAAGTGAGTCCAGTCTGGTGTGCTGCTGCTGGGTTGAACAAGAACCTGCAGCCACACGGCCCTTTCTGGAACAGTTTGGACACCCCTGCATTAAAACAAATCATCATGTCTGTTAAACTTAGTAACACATCTGTAACAGTTTTTCAGTATTTTAACTCTATCTTTGCCATGGCACTAACATGTGGCCACCAACAACATCTGTCATTTGTTTCTTTATCTGTTAGTGGGAAGCCTGGCATTGCATGCTCTTCACCAGTGTACTGTAATCTGGGATGTAAATTGAAGCTGCAACTCTCAGTGACTCTTGCAGATGTGCATCAGTGAGGTGTGTTCTGTGTTTGTTCTTAATGAAGTTCATGTCAGAATAGGCTGATTCACACAGATAGGTTGAACCAAACATGCTGGCAACCTTCATGGCTGCTGTGCACACACCCCTGTACTTTTCAGTATTTGCAAGGCACCAAAGGTTTGGTGCAGCCTGGTTGGCTTTGAGGTGGAGGTCATTTTGCAAGGTTACAATTTCCATCTCCACCTGACCAACATCCAAGTTGAACGTTGCACTTAGTTGCTCAGCAATGCATATTGTATCCACTTGCATGAAAGGATTGGAAACGAATGACACACATGGCTCAAGCTGATCAAAGTCACAAAACCTCTTCTCAAACTCTTGCCCAAGCCTGTTTATGACTTGAGAGTACTTTTCTGCAGCTTTGTCAAGTCTCAGATGCAGAAGCATTGTCTTTCAGCACTGACTGCACAGAGGGAAAGTGCAGCACTTTTGTCTGTAAATTCATGGCGAAAATGATCATCTTGGTTTTAAATGCATTGACAGAACTTATGTCAGCAACAGTTTTACCTTTGCCCTGCAGCTCACAGCTCAAAAGGTTTAGTTTCCCACTAATGTCAGTTAAAAATGCAAGGTCCAGTATCCACTCAGTGTCCTCCAGCAGAGAGGTGTCTTCACCTTTGGACTGCATGAACTCTTTGATTTCATCCAAAAGCGACAAAAAATGTTTCAAAATACGTCCCCTGCTCAGCCATCGGCTTTCTGTGTGCAGTAACAGGTCTCCATATTCAGCTGCCAGCTCCTCCAATAGCACCTTAAATGTTCTGTGCTGTTTAGCGTTGGAGCGGATGCCGTTTATAATCTTCACCACGGGAGTCATCACGTGCTCAAAGCCGGTAACTTTTGCACATATCGCCTGCTGGTGAATAATGCAGTGGTAATGCAGAAATGGTGGGAAGTCTGTGTCACCTTTACAGTGTGCGATGAAACCTGCATGCCGGCCGGTCATAGCAGGAGCTCCGTCTGTAGTCACCGATACCAGCTTTTCCAGTGGTACGTTTTTCTCTGTGAAAAAACTCATATGTCAACCCCCCTCGTAGTTGTCTTCAGGTGAGTAGTGTCAGGAGTTCTTTTGTGGAGAAATCATCAAATACCATCCGTATAAAGATCATCAGCTGCGCGGTACTGCTGTTGTCCACAGACTTGTCGCACTGGATGCTAAAGCGCCTGCACCTAGCCAGATCCCGGTCCAGCTGTTCCGTCAAGTTCCCAGACATAGCAGACACCCTTCGAGCCATCGTGTTCGCCTCCAGCTGTACATCGGAGAGAGTGGAGAGGATATCGCTTCCATTCTTCTCGTCTTTAAGTACAGTGTTAGCAATAATGATCATTGCTTCTTTGAGAACTTCCATTTGAAAATGCCTTCTTCTTCATCAAAAAATGTGTAGCTCTAAAAGGGGCTTCAGTTGATTTTTCAGAGTTTCTCACCGGCCTTGTAAAAAAGACTGCTGTTTGCCCAAAGCTGCCTTTAACTCGCGGGCCTTTTCTGTCCGTAGTGCGCTGCCGGGTGGGTAGTTAGCATGGTAGCTTTTGTGACAAGTGCTGAAGTGTCTTTCAACGTTGTGCCGCTTTGCCGTCGCCACAGTCGCACCGCAAATGAGACAGTTTTCATATTAGCGAACTCTGCTACTAAATTTATTTTAGGTTTTTATATATGTTTTTAATTTACATCACTGTAAATGCAATTCAAAAAGAATGCAACAATTTAAATCAAATTTTAGACAGTGATAGTTTGTGATTAGGTCTATTTTTAGAACTAGCCTGCGGGCGACTGATATGGTCACTGCAGGCGACGCGGTGCCCGTGGGCATCAGGTTGGCAACCCCTGATCTAAACTCTTCCATTTTCTTGATCAGTAAGCACATGCTGATTTTTGGGGGCTCGTCCGGGATCACTTCCACTTCCTGGCATCTGATGAAATTGACACCGTGGACCAAGAGTGACCTAGAGAGACGTGTGGGCGTGATCCGAGTTCCAGTATGCTGCCACTGATGTAGCGAGTAAGAACTGTTCCCTGCAGAGACAACTACTCACCAAGGACAGAGACTAAGAACGGTCCCAGAACATCTTGACTGGTGTGAGGAATAGGGAAGCAGCCATGGCAGACGGTAAGAGGAAAACCTTGGTGTGGGCCATCAAGAAGAACCTGCTCGCCCTTTCTGCAGATGCACTGTTCCAGATTGCCGAATCACTGAGTCCAGTTGCTGGTGTGGACCAATCACGTCTCAAGTCAGGGGATGAGGAGGCTTGTTTCGAGTACATATGCAGTTTTATGAACAGTAGGCACTTACTAGAGTCTGAAGATGCAGGTGTAGCCCATTTATTAGAGCTGAAAGATGCTGTTGACGTAGCCATTCAAGGAAATGTGTCTGATTCACAAGTGCATGTAACAGGTGATGTGTTGTCACAAGTTAATGATGAGGTTAATCCAACTAAGGTTGAGATTGACTCAGTGAGAGAAACTGTCGAGGTTAAGGTTAAAACAGACAACCCTGCAGTGACCATGAGCACACCTGACAGAATGACAAATGGAAGAGGGATTAAAAGAGCAGTTCCGTGATGGAGAAATTGTGAGACAAGTCCTAAAAGTTATCAAACCCGGCAATTTCAAAGACATGTTAATGATTAAGGATGATTTAACTGTCGAGGAACTCAAAGCCTCTCTTTACTCTCATTTGAGTGAACAAAACATGGAGCTTTTCCAGGAACTCATGTGCACCAAACAGAAAGACAATGAAACACCTCAGCAATTCCTGTACAGAGTCATAGGACAAAAGATTCTGCTCACCTCAAAGCGCACAGACACAGAAGTTAAGTAGAGTGCAAACACCTGTTACGACCGGCTCTAGATGTAACTGGGGAAGGTCGCAAACATAGGCGGACAAAGAACACCCTCGAGAGATCAGACAGGGTAAAAGCAGGAAAACAGATTTTATTGTCGTTAACACAAAATGAAATACTACAACTGAACGCGAGCAACACAGTGCTGGAAAAGGGAACAACAAAAAAATACGAGGTAAAACGATAACAGAAAGCGAGCACCACAGTGCTGGTAAGGGAACACGAAACGTGTTCCAAAACGATAACAGAAAGCGAGCAACCTAGTGCTGTGAAAGGTGACGAAAAGGATAACGAAAGGAGACTCTCCAAAACGAGGGGAGAGCTGTTCACGAAAGCAAAACGAGATGCACAAACCGCAACAAAAACGAGCATCCGAAATGATTAACACACGAGACGAAGCAAATAGGGGCACCGAATCGAGGCGTACTGGTCCAAGGCACAGTCGCCCCGAACGCCGGTAACGCCACGCCCTAAATACCGGCTGCCCCGGAATTGTCAGCTCCCGATTGGCGGGCTAGGAGGTGTGGTCCGAACGGAACGAGGCGGAGTCCACCAATCGGAAACTGACAGGACAGCCAGCGGAACAGCCACACCTGCCGTTCCCACACGCACACCCACACATCCCCCGGGGGGGGCCGCGAAGCGGCCCGGTGGCCGTAACACCCCTCCCCTTAAAATACCAACCGATTGTTCCCCGAACGGACCTACCGCGCTGCAACGAAAACCGGTTGGTACCCCGCACCATCATCTCCTTCCTCGTCCTTCTTCAAGCTCGGGACAATGCGTCCGCAAGAACGTTTTCACACCCGCGCTTGTGTCGGATGTGCAAATTATATTCTTGTACAATCAACGGCCACCGCATGAGGCGCTGGTTATGATTGTACATCCGGGAGAGGAAAACTAGCGGATTGTGGTCGGTGAAGACGTCGACGGGGAGCGTGCTGGATCCGACATAAACCTCAAAGTGTTGAAGCGCGAGCAACAACGCGAGGGTCTCTTTCTCGACCGCGCTATAGTTTAGCTGGTGTCTATTGAACTTCCGCGAAAAGTAGCAGATGGGATGGTCTACTCCGTCGCGATCCTCTTGGAGCAGCACGGCCCCCGCTCCAACGGCACTGGCGTCAATTTCTAACTTAAACGGCCGCGTCAGATCCGGAGCGGCAAGGACCGGCGCACTGCAGAGGAGCGTTTTAACACTATCGAACGCACGCTGACACTCAGGTGACCATTCGTAGACAGACTTCGGACTTAGCAGCCTAGTAAGAGGCTGCACGATGGTGGAGAAGTTTCTACAGAAACTGCGGTAATACCCCGCCATCCCCAGAAAACTACGGAGGGCTCTCCTTGTCGTGGGGACAGCGAAGTTGCTAATCGCCTGCACCTTAGCTTCCACTGGCCTCACCTGTCCCCCACCCACCTGTCTTCCGAGGTAGGTTACCGAAGCCTGGCCGAAGTCGCACTTGGCGAGATTAAGGGTGAGTGACGCACGAGCCAAACGGATGAAGACCTGTTCGAGAGTGATGATATGCTCTTTCCAGGTGGTGCCATAGACGATTAAGTCGTCCAGGTACGCGTTGCAGCGGTCCAGCCCCGCGAGTACCGTGTCCACCAGACGCTGGAAGGTTGCCGGGGCGTTACACATGCCAAAAGGCATAACCGTGTACTCCAGGAAACAGTCGGGAGTTACAAAGGCGGAGATCTGAGAGGCGCGTTCCGTTAGCAGGACTTGCCAGTAACCCTTCAATAAATCAAGCTTGGTGACATATTTTGCTGTGCCTAAATTGTCGATGCAGTCCTCCATGCAAGGCAGAGGGTAGGAATCTGCAACCGTGACGGCGTTTACCTTCCGGTAATCGGTGACGAACCGTGGAGTCCCATCCGACTTGATTTCCAGAAGGTATGGGGAACTCCAAGGGCTCGAACTGCGCCGCGCGAACCCATGCTCCTGCAAATAATCCGTTTCGGCTTTCATTTGCGCGCGCTTGACCGGATTAATGCGGTACGCATGCTGCTTGACGGGCCGAGCTTGGTTCACGAGGATATCGTGCTGAAGGACGGTGGTGCGCGTCGGAACGTCCCCGAAGAGACACCGAAACCGGTTGGCCAACTCGAGCACATCTTGTTGCTGTTCCGCGGAGAGATGCTGCAAAGACGCCGGCAACGACTTCAAGGTCTCGGAATTTATTAGGCGTGCGGTGCTTTTGGGAAGACTGAATTTGAGATCGTCCTCTTGCAGGACGGGAGGAGATGAGGTGACTATTACCGCGGAGCTTCGCGGAACAGTAAGGGACACGGAGGTCGCCGGCGGTGCGTTCACGGACGCGTCACGAGCGTGGTACGCCTTAAGCATGTTCACGTGACACACGCGAGTCTTTCGGTTCCGGTCGGGGGTTCTGATAAGATAGTCCGTCTTCCCGAGACGTTCCCGCACCTCGTAGGGGCCAGCGAACCTCGCGGAAAGAGCGGAACCGGGTACTGGAAGGAAGACCAGTACTTTATCCCCCACCTGGAAACTACGAGGGACCGCGGAGCGGTCGAAGCGACGTTTCATTGTTCCCTGGGTGGCGGAGAGAGCCTGTCTCGCAAGGGCCCCTGCACGGTGGAGCCGTTCACGGAACTTGCTGACATAGTCCAATACGTTGCGTGGCTGGGTAGCACTAGACGACAGGAGACGTTCATGCAGGACCTTGACTGGACCCCGGGGGTGTGACCGAAAACCAACTGTGCCGGACTGAACCCTAGGGATTCCTGAATCGCTTCGCGGGCCGAGAACAGGACGAAAGGCACCCCTTCGTCCCAGGCTTTTTCCGTGTCCAGGCAGTATTTTCGCAACATCCCCTTTAGGGTTTGGTGCCACCGCTCCAGTGCGCCCTGGGACTCCGGATGATACGCGCTGGAGACACGGTGCTGGATATCCAGCGTCTGGGTGACCTGTCGGAACAATCTGGACTGAAAATTAGTTCCCTGTTTGCTCTGGATCACGCGAGGCAACCCAAAAGTGGCGAAGAATTTCACCAGTGCCTTAACCACGGACCGAGCGGTGATATTACGCAACGGAATCGCCTCCGGGAACCGCGTGGCAGCGCACATGATGGTGAGCAGGTACTGATTACCATTTTTAGTTTTCGGCAACGGCCCGACGCAGTCGATCAGCACGCGCTCGAACGGCTCTCCCACCGCAGGAATCGGGTGCAGAGGAGCGGGAGGGATAACCTGGTTCGGCTTCCCCGCCAATTGACAGGTGCGACAACTACGGCAGTGACGGACAACATCGGTCTTTAGCCCTGGCCAGAAGAAGTGTCTGAGGACAAGGTCATACGTTTTCGTGACACCCAAGTGACCGGCCCATTCACTTTCGTGGGCCACCGACAGGACATAAGCACGGTAAGGAACAGGGACAACGATCTGTTTTACAGAGTTCCAGTCCTCGCCGGGCGCAATCTTCGGGGCCCACCTCCGCATCAGGACGCCATCCTCGATGAAGTAATCGACAGAGTCATTACCGGTGTCGGCGCACCTCACCGCAGTGGCGTAGCAGCGACGCAGGGTCGGGTCCGCCTCCTGCGCTGCTCGCAGTCCTTCGCTGGAGACCGGGAGGGAGGGCACAGATCAGCATGCGTCAGGGGAACGTCGCAGCTCTCCAGCTCCGCCGCGGCATCGGGGGGCGGTGGCATCTGGGCTCCGTCCACCGGTCCTACCGCGGTGTCTCCGGAGAGAAGTGGCATGAGCACGCTGTCCGACAGGGCGATCTCGGGCTGTTGGCGTGCCCGGGAGCAAGTGATCACACAAGCTGGGAAGAGAGTCACGTTACTTGGATCGGCCTCGTGAACGTCCGCAGGCCGAGGAAAGTCCAGTACTTCCAGGGAGGGGGTCACTTTACCCCCGGCAACGTCATTCCCCAGCAGCAAGTCGACCCTGTGGATGGGCAGACCGTAGCTGACGGCGATGGGGAAACAACCGGTGACAAGGTTAGACACAAGGTAAACTTGGTGAACGGCTTCAGCACACTGCCCATCTCCACGCCCCGTAACTCAACGTTATACCCGCAGGCCGACTGTCGGGAAAAAGGCAGCATGGAAGCCAGAATGACCGACTGAGAGCAGGCAGTGTCCCGCAGGATACGCACCGGGCGCCGTTCACCGGTTGCGTTTAAGGACACGGCACCCTCGGACAAGAACGGCTGGAAACAGTCGTCGGCCCGGTCGGTCCCGTCCCTGACAGGCGACGTCCCTTCAACGAACCCTACCCCTTTCGCTGAAGACGTCGTGGACTTGGTTTGCACTTGCTCCTTACGCTTCAGAGTAAGGCATTCGGCAATGACGTGACCCGACTTGTGACAGTAAAAGCAAGTTCGATCCTCCCTCGGGGGAAGGTTATCCTTACCAGCAGCCCTCGGTGAAGGATCGGGCCGGTTCCCTGTGGATCGGGGCGACGCGGGGAACACTGTTTTATGCGTCAGCGCATACTCATCCGCGGCCACAGCGGCGGCGGCTAAAGTGGTCAACCTCTGCTCCGTCAGGTAGACCACCATGCGTTCTGGGAGACCTTTCTTAAACTCCTCTAACAGAACTAACTCACGTAACGCGGCGAAATCTGTAGCGTTACACGCGGTGCTCCATTTATCGAATAAAAGAGTTTTCTCTCTAGCGAAATCTGCGTATGTCTGGTTGCCTGTTTTTCGGTGGTTTCGGAGTCTTTGCCGATACGCCTCGGGAACGAGCTCATAGGTACGCAAAATAGCTACCTTCACCGTGTCGTACTCTAAACTCTCTTCCAGTGACAGCGCAGCTATTGCTTCTTGGGCTTTACCGTACAGCTTACTCTGTACAAGCAGTGACCAGACGTCGCGAGGCCAACGCCAAGCGGTAGCGAGGCGCTCAAATGCGGCAAAGTAAGAATCGACCTCTGTCTCCCGAAAAGGGGGGACTAACGCGAGCTGCTTGGCAATGTCAGTCGAATATGGGGTGGAGGAGTTGGCGAGGTGGGGCACACTTACCGCTGCCGCCCCCGACGGCGCCGGCTGCTCCCGCTGGGACTCTAACTCCAGCTGGCGAAGGCGGACAGCTTTGTCAGCCTCGATCTCCAGCCGGCGTATCTCCAGCCTCATCTGGGCGTCTCGCTCCTGAGCCTTCTCCTGAGCCTCCAGCTGGAGACGGGCGAGGCGGACCTTCAGGCGCCCCTTGCGTCGGGGGTCGCTGTCAGACGCGGACTCGAAACGAGGGAGGGTGAACGGGGTCGCCGGCACCCGCCCACGTCTCTCCTCGCTCGTCCGATCATCACCAGCGGTCCCCTCCGCGGACCTGTCTCCGCTTTTCAGGAGACCAGAGGCGGTCACGATCCGGCCCAGGACTGGATCAACCGGTGCCGGCAACAACGTGTGCCCCAACACAGCCATCCGCTCCACGATCAACGCCTTCAACTCGCGTTTGAGTATCGACTGGGAGAACGAGATGTTGAAGCGCCTAGCGATCTGCACCATCTCGTTCTTCCGGCAAAGATTTAGGGCATTAAGCGACGGATTTTCGATGAAACACTAAATCGAAATCAGACATACTAAGATCGACTCGGTGCACCACAAGACAATAAGCTCTTTCTCCCCTTCTACACCCGTGGGAACTCCCCTCTTGGGTGGTCCCGTCCGGAATTTAGTCGGGAACCAGGTAAAGGTGATCCCGGACGAGCCCCCAATTATGTTACGACCGGCTCTAGATGTAACTGGGGAAGGTCGCAAACATAGGCGGACAAAGAACACCTTCGAGAGATCAGACAGGGTAAAAGCAGGAAAACAGATTTTATTGTCGTTAACACAAAATGAAATACTACAACTGAATGCGAGCAACGCAGTGCTGGAAAAGGGAACAAAAAAAATACGAGGTAAAACGATAACAGAAAGCGAGCACCACAGTGCTGGTAAGGGAACACGAAACGTGTTCCAAAACGATAACAGAAAGCGAGCAACCTAGTGCTGTGAAAGGTGACGAAAAGGATAACGAAAGGAGACTCTCCAAAACGAGGGGAGAGCTGTTCACGAAAGCAAAACGAGATGCACAAACCGCAACAAAAACGAGCATCCGAAATGATTAACACACGAGACTAAGCAAATAGGGGCACCGAATCGAGGCGTACTGGTCCAAGGCACAGTCGCCCCGAACGCCGGTAACGCCACGCCCTAAATACCGGCTGCCCCGGAATTGTCAGCTCCCGATTGGCGGGCTAGGAGGTGTGGTCCGAACAGAACGAGGCGGAGTCCACCAATCAGAAACTGACAGGACAGCCAGCGGAACAGCCACACCTGCCGTTCCCACACACACCACACCCCCCGGGGGCGGCGGCGAAGCGGCCCGGTGGCCGTAACACACCATTCAAGAGGTCTTTCTCCACACTGTATCAAGGCTCGGGACCCCAAGATGAAAATATTCGCAGAGAACTCAAACCACTTGCAGACAGTAATGTGGCCGACGAGACAATCTGGAAACAAATGAAGAAAGTAATGAGTGATGACAAAGACAAAGGTGCTTGGGTTCAGCTACACGTCAAAAACCTACAAAAGTGCACAGTGCCCAAGTTGAGGTTAATGCTACTCAATCTTCAGCTGTAAAAGGAGAAAAAGTTTAAACAACCAACAACTGGCATTATCCAGCAGCTAACTGAAAAAGTTGAGAAACTTACCAGTCTTGTTGAGGCAATGCAGCAGTCAAGACAAACATTTAAATCAGAGCAAGTCAGTCGTCTAAGAAAAGGCAAAACAGACAGAGAGAAACCATTACGGCTGTAACAAGTGTGTTGAACAGGGACGCCCAGACTGCACTCACTGTGGAAAAGATGGCCACCGAGCATTGGTTATTTACAGAAACCAATGCGCCCGGGAAATGGAAGCCGGTCTCTGCCAGGGGACAGACAGTGACCGGACCCCTGCAGTCCCAACAGGACAGCTACCACACTGGTGAGTCTGAAAGACAAAATGTTACAGCAGTGAACATTCGAAAACAAAATGGTGTCACAGAAAACCAAGAACAGAGACAATGATAATAATGAGGATCCTGATTTGTCAGTTGCAGTACCCTTCCTTGTCAGCAGCATCAGACTTGAGACCACTACTGGAGTTTAATGTGCTGGAAGAGATGATACAAGAGCAATCTGAAAAGCTGATTCCAACACTTGCCAACCTGCTCTGCAACGCCATGTCCATTCCATCAGAAAAGGCAGAGCTCCTGGTAAACCTCATCCAGACCCGCAAACCTCCTGTGCAGTGTGCCCGAGTACACACAGGTAAACAAGACATCATTCCAGCAGATCAGGTGGCCTGGGTCAAATGTTAGATCCCACCCAACATCAACTTGTGTGATTCAGTCTTCACACCAATGTGCAACTGGCAGAGCTGGATGTTGAAGAAGATGTTGGGTACAGAATCCAAGGAAGCCATATGCAGCTGTACCTGTTGGAAAGAACACAAAACATGCAATCACCTTACCCAGGAAAACAGCTTTTGGAAGCATTCACAGTTTTGAAAGAGTCATTTCCCCAGACCAACTTGACACACCCAACCCAACCATTACTGTCAGCAACCCAACAGTCACTGTCAATAGCGTTTCAACTCTGGCCTCTCCAGAGTCGTCACCCTGGCACCTCCTGTTGATCTCAGTCACCTTGAAGAGGAGAAAAGAGCAGTGGTCAACAGAATACTTCGTGAGGAAGCTGGAGCTTTTGCACGCGACAGTAACGACATTGGGTGCATACCAAGCCTGCAGATGCCAATCAAGAAATCTCTGTACAAAGAACTTACTCTCAGTCCCCAAGCCACTCTTTGGACCTGGACCTGATCGACATCCTCTCCCCAGAATCCAAGACCTGACAGACACTCTTGGAGGTAATGCCTGGTTTAGTATCTTGGACCAGGGCAAAGCCTATCAAGGCTTCATCGCTGAAGGCTCACGCCAGTTCACTGCCTTCATTACTCCACGGGGTCTTTATGAGTGGGTCCGTATCCTATTTGGACTCTTCAATGCCCCTGCAGCATTCCAACGAAGAATGGAGGAAATGTTAGGGCCCCTCAGACATGAATGCTGCATCCTATACCTCAGTGACATCCTCTGCTATGCAAAAACATTTGAAGAACATGTGGAGGCAGTTCGCAAAGTTCTACAGGCTGTTCAGCACCATGGTGTAAAACTCAGGCCAGAGAAATGCAAGCTTTTCAAAGGAGAAGTCAGGTATGTTGGTCGTCTTGTGTCAGCTGAAGGAGTCGGGATTGGCCCATGTGATCTGGAAGCTGTCCAAGCTCTGGAAAACAAGAGACCAGACAGTCGGAGATGTGAGGAGATTGACCGGTTTCTTGGGCTATTATCGTTCGTATATTCAGGACTTTTCCCGGATTGCAAAACCAATCTATGAGTTGTTGCAAACCAAGCCGGAGACCAGACACCAGCACAAACCAGAAATGCTAAATGTCCAGTTACCTCCAAGAGAACCAATTAACTGGAGTACTGAACACCAGGAAGCTCTTGAAAAACTAGTAACTCTCTTGACAACTCCACCTGTCCTAGCATACCCCGACTTTAACCTGCCTTTCACATTACACACTGATGCCTCGGACCAGGGACTCGGAGCTGTCCTATACCAGCGCCAGGATGGGAAGCTAAGAGTCATCGATACGGTTCAAAGACTCACACCAGCCGAGCGCAATTACCATACGCACAGTGGAAAACTAGAATTTCTTGCATTGAAATGGGCTGTGTGTGAAAAATGCCGTGTGTGAAAAATTACCTGCACTTTTCTCCGCACTTCACCATCTACACGGACAACAACCCACTCACTTATGTCCTGAGTACAGCCAAGCTCAATGCTGTTGGTCATAGGTGGGTCGGGGAGCTCTCAGACTTCCAGTTTGACATCAGGCCTGGGAAGTCAAATTCAGACGCAAACACCCCGTCACGTCTTCCCCTGGATATGGAAACATGAAGTGACATGCACAGAGGAGTTCACAGATGATGCAGTGTGCGCTGCATGGGATGGAAGTCAGGCAGCTGAGTGCAAAGACGTGGCCTGGGTTGCAGCACAGAGGAGTGTTTCTGGTTACTAGTTGAGAGTGCCTGGAGAGAGGACGGAGAAAAGACTTTCAAACACCCATAACCAACTTACCCTGTCTGAGAGGAATCCAACCCAACACCTTGTGGATGGACCAGCACCTTCTGGATTTAGGAGGAGAGAAAGTCAAAATGTACCGGAGTACTCACCCAATCCTCTCTGCAATCCCACTGAAAGTGAAACTGTACATAACACCAGTAATGACCCACATAGCCATATCAGCCCTGAAGGAGAGAGTGAAGTTGATCACCCAGAGCCCGAGTCAGACCTCAACAGCCGACCTTTTACTCCCCCTGTTGAACACAGTCAGCCAGAGGTTAGGAGATCCATACGTGACAGAAAGCACAGACAGCTGTTCACATATGAGACTTTAGGTGAACCATCAGTCCAGCCCCATGCTAATGTTAATGCGGTCACACATACCACACCTGTGACAGTTTCACCTCACGAGACGACACTCATTTCCATTCCATCTCACCAATGTGCATGCCATACTCGCACCCCATTCTATACAACCAGATGTCACATATCCAGCCACACACATTCCACACTCCATCTGCATACATTCCAACCACAATGCTTTGCAATTGAATACTGCGTTCAGTAATAGATGTCCGTCATGCGTGGACCCAAACGCAGACCAGGGGAGCGAGTGAAGAACACAAGTTTATTTCTAAACGACAGAACACAAGGCGCTCCGGTACGGGAGGGAACAAGGGCTCTCAGGCCAACACAAAGACACCCGCACGGGAAACAGTCCAAACAAAACAGAACTCACCTCCCACAAGCGGGGATCCGGGCAGACAGGCACGGGGTTCTGGACGGGAGTCCAACGGAGAACAGACGAGGGAGATGAGACAGCCAAGCGAAGACGACGAGAACCATAACGATATGGTCCAACAGAACAGGTGTTCTGTGTGCAACAGAACAAAAGTACGATCCAACAGCTTCCACTGTCGGACACGGGCTTTATGAAGGGGAGGTAATTGCGGGATTCAGCTCAGGTGCGCGACCTCCTGCTGGTCCCATGTCAGGGTTTGGCGCCCCCTATGGGGGGGGGAGGGGCCCAGACCCTGACAGATGTCAATAAGTAAGGTTCTGAAACTTCGATGGTAAAGTAGTTTTTTAAATGCCCGGAGCCATTAATTTTGATGGGGAGTGTGTGACGCCACCATTGTGTTGTCACGATGGTGATATATATTTCCATTTACATATGATGTTTAACATGCTTAAATGTATCAGTACACTATTTGTTTTGAAGGTTCAACTTTCTTTTTGTTTTCGTTATCCACTCAGACAGTAGTTTTCTGTCAATAGCTAGTAGGAGGCAGTATTACACTTTACGGTAGCTGTGAAAATGTTTTTGCAGCAGTTGCTTTAAGGCTTTTCACGTCACCGTGCTTCGTTTTGCTGGGCGAGACTGAGACAAAGCGAAGTCAAAAGTGTGTCTAATGTTCATTCTTCCTTTGCAGAATCACATCATCTGTTCACTTGGTGCTAACCCAGTACTTGTAACACACAGTCAAGCACATGAACCTACATTGTTTCTGTCTTTAGGAGATTGATGGCGTGGTGCACAGGGTCCCACTGTGGGACAAAGTGCTGCCATTTCACTGTTACGATGGTGCAACCTAGACAAGGGAGTGATTCTAATCATGGAAAGGCCCGAAGTGTGTTTGTTCTAGCGGACTATGTGAAGACAATTGACAGGAATGAAGAGCTGACTAAGGTGATGAAGCTGCCCGTCCTGCTTCTGGGACAGTGGACGCTGTTCCAGCTGTGCATGTTTGAAAATACCTTTGAAAGATCTCTGACTCTTTTTTTTTTGTTCTTTCTGTCAGATCATCATGAAGCAGGTGGTTGCTGCTGTTATGAACATGCAGGAGGTTGGAGTTTATCATGGAGACATATAAAAAGATAAAATAGCAAAATGTCACTTGGTCGGTTCATTGAGTGAGGATAATCGACTTTGACTGTGGAGGTTTTCTGAGGATGGGATCTAAATCCTTCACTGGTTACGTCTTTTAACCCTTGAAGATCTTGAGTAACTCAACTGTAGGTTTTTAAGCAAAAGTGCTGGAGGTTTGTAACCTGCAGCAGCACCGTTAAAGCCTGAGGTCACAGCTTAACACACAGCTCGGGGTGTCTCCTCAGTGCACAAGTAATACAAGTGGCCCAGCCACCAAAATGGGTGCCAAGACCAGGATGATCTTTAGAATTAATGTTATAAAATAGGAAAAAAACAAATCAGGAAGACGTGGCTGTGAAATTTCAACATCATGGCTAACTCTAAAGATAAAATAAAGAAAAAAGTCCATTGTAACATCCCAGAAAAAAGGCTTTTTTTAATCTGGACTACCGTTACTACTGTTCCACAACAGTTGGGTGATTGGTGGGGTCATGATAAAAGACCCTGGTGTACTGCATTGTTGTAACCTTGTAAGATATTCAAGTACAATGCTGTCGCCATGTGTGAATTTCAAAATAAAAAAAAAATACATTTAAACCTGAGAGAGAAACAAGCTGAGAGAAACTCTGTGACAGTTGCAGCAAACTAATATATGATTAATAATTCGACTGCCTCATAAGAGGTTGTTTGTCTTTCTTTAGTTTTTACTGAAAAGGTTGAACGGAGACTCCAGCACCCCCAAGACCTCCTTCAAAAGTGACCTGTTGTGTTTCCTTTCAGTACGGTGATGCTACAACCACCAGGACCAGCCTAGAGCAGAGTTTCAGAATGGAGCTGTAAGAACCTGCAACAACACACACGCAGCAACATTTTACTGCTGCAGGAACTCACACGTCTCTCTGGGTCTTTTTAAAGGTGTGAAGAAGATATACCCACCTTCCTGTCACACTTCTCTGCTTCTCCTCTTCCCCCTTCTCCTCATGTTCATCCATCTCCTCCTTCTCCTCCTTCACATTCCACTTCTCCTTCACCTCCTGTTTCACCTCATCCATCTCCTTCTTCATCATCCTCATCATCATCAGCAGCAGAACTGTCCAGTGTAAACTTGTTTGAATTGCTCATAATCTCATAATTGATCTGTTGTGTGTTTGACTCTCAGAGGAACATCATCACCTGAGAACAGCTTCGTGCTCTTCATGAAGGAGTGGACTTGCTGTGACTGCTGACAACAGACGCCAGGGTAGCGAGGCGATCACTGCTTACTTGGGCTTACTGGTGAGTTGGTTCCTCCTTCCAGATGGGGAACACACCTCCAGGGTCTAATTGTTTTACTTTGTTGACATTGATCTTGCGTCCACAGTGGGACTCTCTGAGATCAGGAGTACCACGAGGTAGCTGAGAAGCAGAGGTTCCTCCAGCAGCTGGAATACCCTGACTGCTCCACAAAGGAGAACTCTGTAAGTCCACCCTGATCACACACGAGAAGAGCTGAAGACTAGTCGCAGCAGAGGCTGTATCCCTCTCAAACACACGTTTGTTTGTTGTCTACGATGAGACGGAGACGGAAGCCGAGAAGAGGAGGCTGGAGGTGCTCAGAGAAGAAAGGGAATGTGAGGAGATGTTTCTGGGATGCTCCGAGTCATGGAGCTGTGGGTGGAAACCTGTGAGTCAGAAGACTGATCACTGTTTATCTTTTGTTGTAGTGGAATCTTATGGAAGTGATGGAGAAGAAACTCCTCCACAGAAGATGCCCAAATCTAGGACATGTCCTTACAGCAGGGCGCGTGGGAGAACACCGTGGTTGAAGAGGAGCCTGAGGCCTCTCAAATCTGTCAATTATCACAGATCACCTTTTTCACCCTTATGACCTTTCTCACTTTCTCACTGCTTGACATAAATCTGTAACCCCCCGCTAAAGTATAAAGTATAAAGCAGGAGTTCCCAGATTTCGCACCACCTCCCCATCATCCTCCTATAGGCTGTTTCTTCCATCCCTGGGGGGGTCTGCAGTTCACCCCCTGTGATGTCTATGAATGAATATATCAAGACACAGCCTGATGCCAAACCTGCTTTATGTTGCTAAATTGATGCTGCATCTTTGCAAATAAATCTGCACAATAAAGTCCGTTTCACTCTAGAGTTGTCTGACATTTACTCCTTTAACAGTGTTGTCACCAAGGTTACCAAACGGGTATAATTCAGATATTTGATAAAGTAATAACGCCCACAAAGTCCACTCACAAACTGTCCAAACCAGCGGTTCTCTAACTCTTTGGGGCCAGGGAGCCTTTACAGTGGAGAAAATGTTCCAAGGACCCCCTCATGATCCTCACATTAGTTAAACGTGTTTACTGACATTTGTGATCACAGATGCCTCATCAATTCATTGTTTTAAACTTTTCAACCTAAATACACAAGTTAATTTTATTCAGATTGTTTTTACATCACAACATTTGTAACGTTCAAGCTTTTCTTTTCTGCCTTATTTATTGTTCAATCTTTCAACAAAAATCTTTTCTTTTGTCTTTACACTGCTGGTGTTTTATTTAATTAGACACCACTTTGTCTCAGCTGTCTTCGTTTGTGGACGTACTGAAATATTTGTCCATTGTCCCCAGCTAGAAATGTGCAGCAGCAGATGGAGCTGTGAGCAAGTGAGTCAAGACTAAAGTGACTGATACAGGAGAGTGATGCGGGGCAGATCTACGCCATGTGGCACAATCACAGCAGAGTTTTTATTGGCCCCAGCTGACGGAAGAAGGAGGAAATGGTTCAGTGTCTTCAATGGTCCCCACATGTGATTGCACTTTTTTATTATGATGCAGAATTAATTTAAAAATGTATAATCAATGATTTAAATACGTATAATCAATGTCAAACTGGGAGGGGGGGGGGGGCCCTCCCAGTTTGACATTTTGTGTCCAGATGACACAAGGTGACATATACCACGTGACAGATTGTGGATTTCATCAAATAAAAAATGGAAAAAGAAACAGGAAGTAAACTTATTAAATCTTTATGTTTGAAAAGAATGTCAATGTGAAAGTTCAGTATAATCCCATTTCAGATATTAGACCTTTTATTGTAAGCACATCAAACATGAAAGCACATCAAAGACAGAAAAAAGTATATGTAGCAGAGATTATCTCAGTTGCTCACTGCAAATTAGTCATAACTCTTTAGCAAGTATGACCAAGCAGGCTGGAAAATCGGAAACTTCTAGCAAGCGTAGCCGTCTGGGCCTCAATACCTCAGGTGAGATTAGGATCCTGATAGATGATGTGATGATGAGGAGAAAGAGGGGAACACAGACAAGTGTTTCCAGTACACCCACTACTGGAGTGGACCAGAGGAGAAGTCAACCCTCAATTGGTCTCCATTACTGTCAACTATACTGTAATGTTCATTTACCATCAGTACCCCCAATAATTTTAAATGTTTGAGATGTAACGATCACAGAAACTGTTGTTGGTTTGTCTGATTAGTCAATATGAAAACATGAAAGTTCCATTTTATTTGATGATCAGGAAATGGAAAAAGCAGCTGCTCCAAAAAGAAGTTGATCCACACGCCCAGGCCATCATTAGCTGAACAGAGGGGAGTAAGTGAAGCTGCTACTCAACTGGGTCTGCGGGTAAAGTCCAGCCTGGGCACAACCCGCAAGACCCAGTCAGATCCTGGACCACTAAGACACCTGAGGTCAGAACCTGTGAAGGTGTCTGAGTGGAAGCATTGGCAGCAAAAGTCGGTGTTGGTGGCCCTCAGCCAAGGTGAGTTCATCGTGGAGAGATGAGTGTGTGTGTGAGCACTAAACGTCTTCACAACTCTGAAAAATACAAATTGGTGTTTGCAGCTGAGTTTGATGAACAATTTGAGGAACTTGGGGAACTTGGAAATGGAGCATTTGGGACTGTTTACTCGGGCCAGAGGATTAAGGACTCATTTCCAGTAAGAGTTTTTAGTGGAACCCCACCCTCACACACACACACACACACATATATACATACACAAACATGCATATACACACATACACACACATATACACACTTACACACTCATCACTGCCCTCATTAATACAGGTGATTCTTTCCTGCAGGTTGCGATCAAACACATCAACAAGCTCTACGTTGATTACCATCCAGTGGTGAGACATGACTCTGATCTCAGCTCTTCCATTTTCTTGATGATCATCAGTAAGCACAGTCAAGCACATGAACCTACATTGTTTCTGTCTTTAGGAGATCGATGGCGTGGTGCACAGGGTCCCACTGGAGGCTGTCCTGATGTTGATGGCATCAGGAGAAAACACTCCAGTGGGACAAAGTGCTGCCATTTCTTTGCTGGGATGGTGCAACCTAGACAAGGAAGTCATTGTCATTATGGAAAGGCCAGAAACTTGTGTTTGTCTAGCGGACTACGTGAAGACAATTAACAAAAATGAAGAGCTGACTAAGGTGATGAAGCTGCCCTTCCTTCTTCTGGGACAGTGGACGCTGTTCCAGATGTGCATGTTTGAAAATACTTTTAAAAGATCTCTGACTCTTTGTTCTTTCTGTCAGATCATCATGAAGCAGGTGGTTGCTGCTGTTATGAACATGCAGGAGGTTGGAGTTTATCATGGAGACATAAAACCTGATAACATACTCATTGAGAAGAATGCTGCTTGGACGATTCCTCGAGTGAGGATAATCGATTTTGGTTGTGGAAGCATTTTGAGGAAAGGATCTGACCTCCACGCTGGTACGTCTAACCCTCTATTGAACCGTTGAGCTTCTCAACTGCAGAGCTTTACAGTGAGCTTTTAGTGAATATGTCTTCCTTTCCTCACAGGGGGATCTGGGTCACAGTCTCCAGAGTTCCCCACCATTACTGAAGAGCAACTCATCCCAAAGACAGTGCAGCAGCTGGGCGGCGTCCTGTATGAGATGCTGGGTTGTGGTATTTATTTGGGAAAGAGCCACAACTTCAGCTCTCAATGTAGAAAAAAGATTCAGGAATCAAACGTGTCAAAAGGTAAACCAGAAGACACTGTCACACAGTTAAACGTTTGCTGAACTCTCCCTCAACTTTCTCTCTTTGCTCTTTTCTCAGACTGCAAGAACCTTTGGTGGAGGTGTTTACATCTAAACCCACATGAGTCGATCACGCTGGAACAAATCTGGAGCCACCCGTGGTTGAACTGAAGCCCTCAAAAGCTCCAGCTTTGAACCTCACTAGATGGAACTCCAGATATTCTCAATATCACCTGCTAAACCAGGAGCCATTTTGTTCATATTGTCGTTGTTGTGATCGACCACATTAAACCACTTTCACCAACCAATGATTGTTTTCCTGCACCGCTGTGTTTTCCTCATGCGGAGTGTTTGTACATGAGACAGACAGCAGGAGACTGTCTGGTGCTTTTAGCTGCTGCAGGTCCCACAGCCCTCTGACAATATGGGGGTGTGCGGCATGTTGGAGTGTGTGTGTGTGTGTGTGTGCGTGGGTGTGTGCGTATCCGTGTGTGTGTGAGAGTCATTCTTCCTAACTGCCCGTTATGCTGAAGATCCAGTTCACTTCACCTTCATGTGTGTAGCGTCTGCTACAATCAAGGCTGTCTCAAGGTGATTTTAAAGGACCTGACCAAGAGTCAGGTCAGCAAGAGTAGCAGGAAAAAGTTCTAAGAGGAAGAAATGTTGAGTCAGACTCAAATGGGGGATCTTTCTGCTGATGTCAGCCAGTAAAAGAGGAGAGAGGAGAGAGTACTCAAGAAGGACAGGAACAGACAATTTACACGACAGAACTGAGAATCAATTTTTATACAAATAAACTGTATAAAGCATAAAGAGCTTCACAACATAAAAGTACACAATACTACATAAAGCATGTTGTGGCCAACATGAAACGTCCTGTCTGTTTGTTCCACCACTTGTAGAGGACCTCGTTGTGGGACTTTTAAACAGATCGATAACATTTGATATAAAACAGATGATGATGTCTGACATTCATGATGCAAAGCCTGCCGAGCTTTGTTGAGGAAGACTAATTGAAGTGCACGATTCTGGATCAGCTGATCCGTCACATGGCCCTTCTTCAACTTTAGAGCAGGTATTTAAATCTCCCTGCTTAGGGAGGTAGGTCAAGTCAAAGGGTGTTTAGTAAAATAACTATAAGCTTGTAGACGGGCCGTTCTTCTGAATACAGGCTGCGCTGGTGTAGTGGGCAGGCTGGAAGGCAAACAGGCAGGATACTGAAGCAAAGGAAAAAAACAAATTCAATGTCAGCAGGTACAACATAGAACAAACACCAGGAATAATTGATTAGGAAAACACCAAGAAGCAGTAGGTACAGTGGGCTAGAAGCGTTAGCACACAGACAACTGTGGGACGATCTGGCACCGGGTGATGAGAAAACCAGGGCTTTTATAGGGTGGTGGTGATGAGGTAATGGCAGGCAGCTGAGAGGGATGAAATGATCTGAGCCAGGTGTGACAATCTGGAAACTTGGAAACCAAGCCTACGCCCACTCACAGACAGACAAACAAATCAACACCCACAAGACACCATCAAGGTCAGTGACAGTGCCCCCCTCTCAGGGAACACCCCCAGGTGATCCACCAAGCTTGCCCGGGTGTCAGCAGTGGATATCCGAGAGGAGAGATGACACACCTCTCAGTATGAATTGAAGCGGCACCCAGCACCCTGCCAAATCCACCAGGTAGTGGAATACCCCAGTGGTGCACGTCCAGCAGCCGCCGAGCAGTGTAGGCTGGATGGTCATCAATGATACGGAGGGATGGGGGGCCCTCATCTGCAGGAGAAAGTGGGCTGGTCACCATTGTTTACAGCTGAGAGACGTGGAAGGTGGAAGACGATCGTCAGGTGAGGAGGGTAACTTCAGTTTTACTGCAATAGGCTTGATGACAGAGAGGATTTCATAAGGAATAACAAATCAGGGTGAGAGTTTCCTTCTGCAAGGGGAGGTCCTTGGTGGACAGCCACATCTGTTGTCCCGGCTCGTAAAGAGTTACAGGAGTTTGGTGGCGGTCAGCAAAGAGACAATTACGGTCCGCTGAGTCAAGCAGGGCAGCACATATATCTTTCCACACCTTTCGACAATGCCACAGGTGATTCTGGACAGATGGAACAGAATTTTCAGCCTCCTCAGGTTACATGGAATTCTCAGGCTTGCAGTAGACTCTGTCCACGTAGAGGCGCTGAAGCATCTGCCTGATGTGCTCCACGTGCTCCTCCTCTAAATGTAATCCAGATAAATAAATATACAATGATTAAGAAGGCTATGGAGGACGTTGTTTACAAGGACTTAGAAAAGAGTTGGTTCATTGGTTAAGCTGACGGGCATGAAAAGGTGTGTCCAAAGTGTGTCAGTGTCCAAGGGGGGTCTTAAAAGCAGTCTTCCATTCATCACCAGCCCTGATGTGAATTAAATGATAAGCAATCTGTAAATCTGGTCTGGAAAAAATAGTAGCTCCCTGAAGAGGCTAACAAAATTGGGAATGGGGTGAGTGGGGGGGGGCATGACTTCACTATATGAAGGTTTGGAAAATGGAAGAGCTGAGATCAGAGCCATGTTTCACCACTGGATGGTAATCAATGTAGAGTTTGTTAATGTGCTTAATCGCCACCCTCATGAAAGAATCACTTGTATTAATGAGTGTGTGTGCATTTATGTGAGCATGTGTTTGTGTGTGGGGGGGTGACACACATGTGGGGACCATTGAAGACACAGAACCATTTCGTAAAGACAAAAGAAAAGATTTTTGTTGAACGGTTGAACAATAAATAAGGCAGAAAAAAGTTTGGATACTGTTCATTTTTTGAAAGATTTAAGATCTGTAATCTGTAATGTAATCTGAATAAAATTATCTGTGTATTTAGTTTGAAAATTCGAAAACAAATCACAAATGTCAGTAAACATGGTTAAGTAATGTGAAGATCATGAGGGCGTCCTTGGAACATTTTCTCCAAATGTTTGACAACCTGTTGCAACCCTGTCTGGCAACACAACTTGCCAGTTGAAAACAGTTGAGTAAGGTTTCTTCTCTCAGGTGTTTACCAAACAAAGAAAAATGGATAATATAATACTGCTCAACTGAAGAAGAGGGCTGGTGGATGCTGGACAACTGACAAACAGAATAAAACTAGAAAGTACACAGAGAGCGCAGACCTCCGCCAAGTTTATATAAATTGCAATAAAATCTGTCTTCTGGATCAGATCCGGATCTTTTATATATATAGCCTTTGGAATATGATAGAAGTTCCCATTGTCCATCCTTGAGTCAAATGTCATGGGGTTCGGTCAATAATTAACTGAGATATTGAGAAACACATTTTTTGTTCCATTTACCACTGTCACAGCTGCAAGCAGCCCCACCCTTGGATCCGCCCCAGCGCTGCACACCTGCGGCCAATCAGGGGGCTTATTTATACAGCGGCCGAACGCTTCGCCCCTGCCAGATTGCCCGCTGTATTATTCATGGCTTTCCCGTGATTTCCTGCCTGCCTGTTTGCCCGTTACCGACCCTGCCTGTCCCTGGCCTGCCGTTTGCTTCTGTTCCCCGGTAAACCTGACTGCCTTCTGTCCCTGGACCACCCTGTCAATAAAACGGTGTTCAACCGAACTCTGGTGTCGCTCATGGGTTCTCGCCTGGTTCCTGACAGACCACAATGTTAACAAAAATTTCAAAGTGATCCAGAATCCAGGATTTCTTCTGGATCACCCCAAAATGAAATCAGTTCTTCCTTTTCACACTTCCAACAAATCCTGAAAATGTCATCAAAATTGGTCCATAACTTTTTGAGTTATGTTGCTAACAGTCAAACGCCGGTAAAAACATAACCTCCTTGGTAGAGGTAACAAAGATGACTCCTAGGAGCTACAGTGAACTATACTGTTCTAATCAATAAAAGAAAAACTACACTCATCTATGTAAAAAACAAAATACATAAGTCCTGTACCCAGTGAAAATATACAGAGCACGTTCTAAGTGTTTGTACAACACAGAATCAGTGAAAATGTACCTTGCCCTGACTAAACTCCTGAGAGGGCAATTATCTAAAAAACTGCCAAAAAAAGGAGTCACCAAAAGGTTACAAATAGTCACCAGAATGTCACTGAGAAACAGCTACCCGGGCTGACTGACAAACGGAGATTAAATAACCTCAGCTGACTGAAGAGCTGCCAGCTGGCCAGGTGATGCACTAATCACTGGAGAGGGGAGGGTCCGAAGAGCAACCTGGAGGGAGGGACGCTGCACCGATCAGAGGACGGAGGAGGCCAGGCGTGCAGAGAATGGAGAGGAAGACAAGCACGACTCTGCACACACAACCCACAATAATGTCACAACTGTATCAGAACCCCTGGTTTGGACAGTTTCTGAATGGAGTTTGTGGGGGTTATTACTTTATAATACATCTTAATGGTAACCTTGGTGACAACACTGTGAAATGAACAAATGTCAGACAACTCTGGAGTGAAATAAGGACTTTATTGTGCAAGGTTGCAATGTCAGCTTAGAAACATAAAGCAGGTTAGGCATCAGGCTGTGTCTTCATATATTCATTAATAGACATTCCACTGAATGACATAGTACTCCAGATCATGATGGACCCTCCTTCACTGTGCTGGGTAGAAAACATCTCAGGTGGGAAACTCCTTGTCATTCCAACGTTGGAAGCCACCTGGACCGTCAAGGTTACTTTTTTTTTTCATCAGAGAATAAAACTTTTTTCCACCTTTCGATGTCCTGTGTTTGATGCTCCCTGGTGAGTCTAAACGGGCAGTTTTGTGGCATTGAAGGATACGAGGTCTTTGAATTTGTTTTTTTGTTTTTGAAGCCCTTTTCCCGCAGATGCCGTCTGATGGTTATTACGCTGCAGTCGGCACAAGTAACGGTCTTAATTGGGGTCGAGGACCGCCCTATGTCTTGACGCACAGCCAATCGGATCCTCCGGCTCAGCGCAGATGTAATTTTTTTGGGTCTACCACTTGACTTTTTTGTTCCATAATGCTCAGGATCTTTCAAAGCTCTACTTAAGACCTCATTAAGATCCAAGTGTGCAAAAGGTAACTTCTAGCAATTTTCAACTGGTCTTAAGATTTTGATGAGGTCTGTATTAATGAGGGCCATGATGAGTGTGTACTTGTGTGTGTGTGTGTGTGTGTGTGTGTGTGTGTGTTTGCTGGGGTGGGGTTTTGAATAAAAACACAAACTGGAAATGAATCCTCAGTTGTTTTGATACTGGGTGCTGCTTTGATTCATACTGAGAGATGGGTCATCTCTCATCTCAGACATCCAAGACAATGGTGACCAGCCCACTTTCTCCTGCAGATGAGGGCCCCCCATCCCTCCGTATCATCGATGACCATCCAGCCTACACTGCTTCAATTCATACTGAGAGGTGTGTCATCTCTCCTCTCAGATATCCACTGCTGACACCCGGGCAAGCTTGGTGGATCACCTGGGGGTGTTCCCTGAGAGGGGGGCACTGTCACTGACCTTGATGGTGTCTTGTGGGTGTTGACTTGTTTGTCTGTCTGTGAGTGGGCGTAGGCTTGGTTTCCAAGTTTCCAGATTGTCACACCTGGCTCAGATCATTTCATCCCTCTCAGCTGCCTGCCATTACCTCATCAAAACCCTATAAAAGCCCTGGTTTTCTCGTCACCAGATCATCCCACAGTTGTCTGTGTGCTAACGATTCTACCCACTGTACCTACTGCTTCTTGGTGTTTTCTAGGGGTGGGCAAGTGAAAAGATTCAAAGCGGTGGTGTGGTGGTTAGCACTGTCGCCTCACAGCAAGAAGGCTCTAGGTTCAAATCCCGGTTGGGATTGAGGTTGGGGTCTTTCTGTGCGGAGTTTGCATGTTCTCCCTGTGCCTGCGTGGGTTCTCTCCGGGTACTCTGGCTTTGCTTCTAGCCCACTGTACCTACTGCTTCTTGGTGTTTTCCTAATCAATTATTCCTGGTGTTTGTTTTACGTTGTACCTGCTGACTTTGAATTTGTTTTTTGTCCTCTTCTTCACTCACCTGCCTGTTTGCCTTCCAGCCTGGAAGGACACCTGTGGAACACTGCTGTGAACCTCCTGTTATCCAGGGGGTCTGCAGCTGATTCTCTGTGATGTCTAGGCAGACTATTATGAGGGAATGACCCCTTCTTTGAATTTGCAAAGATGCAGCCTCAACTTAGCAACATAATGCAGGTTTGACATAATGCTGTGTCTTCATATATTCATTCATAGACATCACGGGGTGAACTGCACACCCCCACAGGGATGGAACGAACTCTGCTCCGGCCTTCCTCCCTGGACTCAATCATTTTCCACTGCCCCTGCCCACACCACACCTACTCTCATTCACCAATCACCACACCTGCGTTCACTTCAATATATATATTCCACAGCTTCACACTCACCCTGTACCAGATTGTTGAAGGTGAAGTAACATGAGCAACATCCACCAAGAGCAGAAGCAGCATGGAGTGATCAGAAGAGACCAAGTAAGCAGGGGGATTTAAATACCTGCTCTAATGTTGAAGAAGGGCCACGTGACGGATCAGCTGATCCAGAATCGTGCACTTCAATTGGTCTTCCTCAACAAGCTCGGCAGGCTTTGCATCATGAATGTCAGACATCATCATCTGTTTTATATCAAATGTTATCGATCTGTTTAAAAGTAGTATCGCCCTCCGGTATCCAGCTGAGTAAAATGTTTCCCTGCCAGTGTGGGTGTCCTGCTCCCACATCGAGGACCTCTACAAGTGGTGGAACAAACAGACAGGACGTTTCATGTTGGCCACAACATGTTTTACGTAGTATTGTGTACTTTTATGTTGTAAAGCTCTTTATGCTTTATACATTTCATTTGTATAAAAATTGATTCTCAGTTCTGTCCTGTAAACTTGTGTCTATTCCTGTCCTTCTCTAGTAGTCTCTCCTCTCTCCTCTTTTACTGGCTGACATCAGCAGAAAGGTCCCCCATTTGAGTCTGACTCAACATTTCTTCCTCTTAGAACTTTTTCCTGCTACTCTTGCTGACCTGACTCTTGGTCAGGTCCTTTAAAATCACCTTGAGACAGCCTTGATTGTAGCAGACGCTACACACACGAAGGTGAACTGAACTGGATCTTCAGCATTACAGGCAGTTAGGAAGTATGACTCTCACACACACACGGATACGCACACACACACACACACACACACACTCCAACATGCTGCACACCCCCATATTGTTAGAGGGCTGTGGGACCTGCAGCAGCTAAAAGCACCAGACAGTCTCCTGCTGTCTGTCTCATGTACAAACACTCCGCATGAGGAAAACACAGCGGTGCAGGAAAACAGTCACTGGTTGGTGAAAGTGGTTTAATGTGGTCGATCACAACAACGACAATATGAACAAAATGGCTCCTGGTTTAGCAGGTGATATTGAGAACATCTGGAGTTCCATCTAGTGAGGTTCACAGCTGGAGCTTTCGAGGGCTTCAGTTCAACCACGGGTGGCTCCAGATTTGTTCCAGCGTGATCGACTCATGTGGGTTTAGATGTAAACACCTCCACCAAAGGTTCTTGCAGTCTGAGAAAAGAGCAAAGAGAGAAAGTTGAGGGAGAGTGCAGCAGACGTTTAACTGTGTGACAGTGTCTTCTGGTTTACCTTTTGACACGTTTGATTCCTGAATCTTTTTTTTACATTGAGAGCTGAAGTTGTGGCTCTTTCCCAAATAAATACCACAACCCAGCATCTCATACAGGACGCCGCCCAGCTGCTGCACTGTCTTTGGGATGAGTTGCTCTTCAGTAATGGTGGGGAACTCTGGAGACTGTGACCCAGATCCCCCTGTGAGGAAAGGAAGACATATTCACTAAAAGCTCACTGTAAAGCTCTGCAGTTGAGAAGCTCAACAGTTCAATAGAGGGTTAGACGTACCAGCGTGGAGGTCAGATCCTTTCCTCAAAATGCTTCCACAACCAAAATCGATTATCCTCACTCGAGGAATCGTCCAAGCAGCATTCTTCTCAATGAGTATGTTATCAGTTTTTATGTCTCCATGATAAACTCCAACCTCCTGCATGTTCATAACAGCAGCAACCACCTGCTTCATGATGATCTGACAGAAAGAACAAAGAGTCAGAGATCTTTTAAAGGTATTTTCAAACACGCACATCTGGAACAGCGTCAACTGTCCCAGAAGAAGGAAGGGCAGCTTCATCACCTTAGTCAGCTCTTCATTTTTGTTAATTGTCTTCACGTAGTCCGCTAGACAAACACAAGTTTCTGGCCTTTCCATGATGACAATGACTTCCTTGTCTAGGTTGCACCATCCCAGCAAAGAAATTGCAGCACTTTGTCCCACTGGAGTGTTTTCTCCTGATGCCATCAACATCAGGACAGCCTCCAGTGGGACCCTGTGCACCACGCCATCAATCTCCTAAAGACAGAAACAATGTAGGTTCATGTGCTTGACTGTGCTTACTGATGATCATCAAGAAAATGGAAGAGCTGAGATCAGAGTCATGTCTCACCACTGGATGGTAATCAACGTAGAGCTTGTTGATGTGTTTGATCGCAACCTGCAGGAAAGAATCACCTGTATTAATGAGGGCAGTGATGAGTGTGTAAGTGTGTATATGTGTGTGTGTGTATATGCATGTTTGTGTATGTATATGTGTGTGTGTGTGTGTGTGTGCGTGTGTGTGTGTGTGTTTGTGAGGGTGGGGTTCCACTAAAAACTCTTACTGGAAATGAGTCCTTAATCCTCTGGCCCGAGTAAACAGTCCCAAATGCTCCATTTCCAAGTTCTCCAAGTTCCTCAAATTGTTCCTCAAACTCAGCTGCAAACACCAATTTGTATTTTTTAGAGTTGTGAAGACGTTTAGTGCTCACACACACACTCATCTCTCCACGATGAACTCACCTTGGCTGAGGGCCACCAACACCGACTTTTGCTGCCGATGCTTCCACTCAGACACCTTCACAGGTTCTGACCTCAGGTGTCTTAGTGGTCCAGGATCTGACTGGGTCTTGCGGGTTGTGCCCAGGCTGGACTTTACCCGCAGACCCAGTTGAGTAGCAGCTTCACTTACTCCCCTCTGTTCAGCTAATGATGGCCTGGGCGTGTGGATCAACTTCTTTTTGGAGCAGCTACTTTTTCCATTTCCTGATCATCAAATAAAATGGAACTTTCATGTTTTCATATTGAATAATCAGACAAACCAACAACAGTTTCTGTGATCGTTACATCTCAAACATTTAAAATTATTGGGGGTACTGATGGTAAATGAACATTACAGTATAGTTGACAGTAATGGAGACCAATTGAGGGTTGACTTCTCCTCTGGTCCACTCCAGTAGTGTGTGTACTGGAAACACTTGTCTGTGTTCCCCTCTTTCTCCTCACCATTACATCATCTATCAGGATCCTAATCTCACCTGAGGTATTGAGGCCCAGACAGCTACGCTTGCTAGAAGTTTCCGATTTTCCAGCCTGCTTGGTCATACTTGCTAAAGAGTTATGACTAATTTGCAGTGAGCTACTAAGATCATCTCTGCTACATATACTTTTTTCTGTCTTTGATGTGCTTTCATGTTTGATGTGCTTACAATAAAAGGTCTAATATCTGAAATGGGATTATACTGAACTTTCACATTGACATTCTTTTCAAACATAAAGATTTAATAAGTTTACTTCCTGTTTCTTTTTCCATCTTTCATTTCACCAAATCCACAATCTGTCACATGGTATATGTCACCTTGCTGTGATCTGGACACAAAATGTCAAACTGGGAGGGCCAGACCCCTGGGGGTCCGTGAAATCATTGATTATACATTTTTAAATTCATGCTGCATCATAATAAAAAAGTGTAATCACATGTGGGGACCATTGAAGACACTGAACCATTTCCTCCTTCTTCCGTCAGCTGGGGCCAATAAAAACTCTGCTGTGATTGTGCCACATGGCGTAGATCTGCCCCGCGTCACTCTCCTGTATCAGTCACTTTAGTTTTGACTCACTTGCTCACAGCTCCATCTGCTGCTGCACATTTCTAGGTGGGGACAATGGACAAATATTTCAGTACGTCCACAAATGAAGACAGTTGAGACAAAGTGGTGTCTAATTAAATAAAACACCAGCAGTGTAAAGACAAAAGAAAAGATTTTTGTGGAAAGATTGAACAATAAATAAGGCAGAAAAGAAAAGCTTGAATGTTACAAATGTTGTGATGTAAAAACAATCTGAATAAAATTAACTTGTGTATTTAGGTTGAAAAGTTTAAAACAATGAATTGATGAGGCATCTGTGATCACAAATGTCAGTAAACACGTTTAACTAATGTGAGGATCATGAGGGGGTCCTTGGAACATTTTCTCCACTGTAAAGGCTCCCTGGCCCCAAAGAGTTAGAGAACCGCTGGTTTGGACAGTTTGTGAGTGGACTTTGTGGGCGTTATTACTTTATCAAATATCTGAATTATACCCGTTTGGTAACCTTGGTGACAACACTGTTGTAGGAGTAAATGTCAGACAACTCTGGAGTGAAACGGACTTTATTGTGCAGATTTATTTGCAAAGATGCAGCATCAATTTAGCAACATAAAGCAGGTTTGGCATCAGGCTGTGTCTTGATATATTCATTCATAGACATCACAGGGGGTGAACTGCAGACCCCCCCCCCAGGGATGGAAGAAACAGCCTATAGGAGGATGATGGGGAGGTGGTGCGAAATCTGGGAACTCCTGCTTTATACTTTATACTTTAGCGGGGGGGTTACAGATTTATGACAAGCAGTGAGAAAGTGAGAAAGGTCATAAGGGTGACAAAGGTGACTTGTTATAATTGACAGATTTGAGAGGCCTCAGGCTCCTCTTAAACCACGGTGTTCTCCCACGCGCCCTGCTGTAAGGACATGTCCTAGATTTGGGCATCTTCTGTGGAGGAGTTTCTTCTCCATCACTTCCATAAGATTCCACTACAACAAAAGATAAACAGTGATCAGTCTTCTGACTCACAGGTTTCCACCCACAGCTCCATGACTCGGAGCATCCCAGAAACATCTCCTCACATTCCCTTTCTTCTCTGAGCACCTCCAGCCTCCTCTTCTCGGCTTCCGTCTCCGTCTCATCGTAGACAACAAACAAACGTGCGTTTGAGAGGGATACAGCCTCTGCTGCAACTAGTCTTCAGCTCTTCTCGTGTGTGATCAGGGTGGACTTACAGAGTTCTCCTTTGTGGAGCAGTCAGGGTATTCCAGCTGCTGGAGGAACCTCTGCTTCTCAGCTACCTCGTGGTACTCCTGATCTCAGAGAGTCCCACTGTGGACGCAAGATCAATGTCAACAAAGTAAAACAATTAGACCCTGGAGGTGTGTTCCCCATCTGGAAGGAGGAACCAACTCACCAGTAAGCCCAAGTAAGCAGTGATCACCTCGCTGCCCTGGCGTCTGTTGTCAGCAGTCACAGCAAATCCACTCCTTCATGAAGAACACGAAGATGTTCTCAGGTGATGATGTTCCTCTGAGAGTCAAACACACAACAGATCAATTATGAGATTATGAGCAATTCAAACAAGTTTACACTGGACAGTTCTGCTGCTAGTGATGATGAGGATGATGAAGAAGGAGATGTCAGAGGTGAAAGCGATGAAGGCCACCAAGGAGAAGAAAGAGGAGAAGAAGAGGAAGTAGAGGAAGAAGAAGAGGAGGAAGAAGAAGAGGAGGGAGGTGAAGAAGGACGTGTAAAAGGAAAAGGAAGAGGTGAAGAAAATCAAGACCAAGGATGTGAAGCTGAAGGAGACCACAGAGCAGAAGGAGACAAAGGAGAAGGATGAGGTGAAACAGGAGGTAAAGGAGAAGTAGAATGTGAAGGAGGAGAAGGAGGAGGAGATGGATGAACATGAGGAGAAGGGGGAAGAGGAGAAGCAGAGAAGTGTGACGGGAAGGTGTGTATATCTTCTTCACACCTTTAAACAGACCCAGAGAGACGTATGAGTTCCTGCAGCAGTAAAATGTTGCTGCGTGTGTGTTGTTGCAGATTCTTACAGCTCCATTCTGAAACTCTGCTCCAGGCTGGTCCTGGTGGTTGTAGCGTCACCGTACTGAAAGGAAACACAACAGGTCACTTTTGAAGGAGATCTTGGGGGTGCTGGAGTCTCCGTTCATCCTTTCAGTAAAAACTAAAGAAAGACGAACAACCTCTGATGAGGCAGTTGAATTATTATTCATATATTAGTTTGCTGCAACTGTCACAGAGTTTCTCTCAGCTTGCTTCTCTCTCGGGTTTAAATGTATTTTTTTTTTTTTATTTGAAATTCACACATGGCAACAGCATTGTACTTGAATATCTTACAAGGTAACAACAATGCAGTACACCAGGGTCTTTTATCATGGACCCCACCAATCACCCAACTGTTGTGGAACAGTAGTAACGGTAGTCCAGATTAAAAAAAGCCTTTTTTCTGGGATGTTACAATGGACTTTTTTCTTTATTTTATCTTTAGAGTTAGCCATGATGTTGAAATTTCACAGCCACGTCATTCTGATTTTTTTTTTTCCTATTTTATAACATTAATTCTAAAGATCATCCTGGTCTTAGCACCCATTTTGGTGGCTGGGCCACTTGTATTACCTGTGCACTGAGGAGACACCCCGATAGGTTAAGCTGTGACCTCAGGCTTTAACGGTGCTGCTGCAGGTTACAAACCTCCAGCACTTTTGCTTAAAAACCTACAGTTGAGTTGCTCAAGATCTTCAAGGGTTAAAAGACGTAACCAGTGAAGGATTTAGATCCCATCCTCAGAAAACCTCCACAGCCAAAGTAAATTATCCTCACTCAATGAACCGACCAAGTGACAATTTGCTATTTTATCTTTTTTTATGTCTCCATGATAAACTCCAACCTCGTGCATATTCAGAACAGCAGCAAGCACCTGCTTCATGATGATCTGAGAGAAAGAACAAAAAAAAAAGAGTCAGAGATCTTTCAAAGGTATTTTCAAACATGCACAGCTGGAACAGCGTCCACTGTCCCAGAAGCAGGACGGGCAGCTTCATCACCTTAGTCAGCTCTTCATTCCTGTCAATTGTCTTCACATAGTCCGCTAGACACAAACACACTTCAGGCCTTTCCATGATTAGAATCACTTCCTTGTCTTGGTTGCACCATCCTAACAGTGAAATGGCAGCACTTTGTCCCACAGTGGGACTCTGTGCACCACGCCATCAATCTCCTAAAGACAGA